>VXBT01001894.1:420994-471624 GCA_013400235.1 Oriolus oriolus
GCCGCGGGTGGGCCGGGGGTGTGAGTGCGCGGAGCGCCCCCGCAGCCGGCACACGCGTGCGCTGGGACGCGGGGCGCAGGCAGGGGGTGTGCCCGGGTGTGCACACACCCCTGCACATGCACACACACACATCAGTGCGCACACACCTCCATACACCCGCACATACATGCACACACGCGCGGTCACACCCGCACACACTGTGGCACCCCGCCCCCTGCCCACGCACGCCGAGCCCGCACAGCTCCGCCGCCTCCCCTTCTTCCTCCCCCTCTCCCCATCCCCCGACTCTCTCCGCCATTTCCCTCGCCCCAGCCCCCGCCGCTGGAGGGGACAAGCCCCGACTGCCCGGGGTGTGGGGGGTCCCTGGGGCAGCAGGATCCTGCCCAGCCGCGTGTGTGTCCCCATACCGCAGCGCGGTGCCCTGTCCCTGCCCCCTGGTCCCCCACCCCGAGGAGAGAGCCCCCCAGAACAGCGGGGTTCTGCCCCCCCCAGCCGTGCCCAGGCACCCCTGTGATGAGTTGTGCCCGGCCTCTGGGGGCTGCGAGGCGCTCGGGCACGAAGAGGGAGCGCAGCCCCAGCAGCGGGGAGACGGCCCCGGGAGCCTCTCGGAGCATCGGGAGCATCGAGCACCCAGCCCGGGACACGGCACCCACCGCCTGCACGGCTGTCACCCGGCAAGGGGGGTGTACGGTGTGTGCGTGTGTGTAACATGCAAACACACACCTGTACACGTGTAAATGTAACGCTGTAGCCATGGAAGCTTACAGCCAAGCCGGCTATAGATTGGGATTGATATGTCTGTTATGTGTCTGTTACAGATGTGTGATATCTAATAGTCGTTATTTAATGTAATAGCTACATGTAAATTTAAAATAAATGTAAGTGCATGAATACACATAAAGACCTAGCTATATATTTTACAAATATTTACATAAACATACGAAAATTTAAGAACAATCTATGTGGGTGGGTGTGTGAGCAGGGCTGGGTGGTGAGTGCACTGATCTCACCCCGGCTGTGTGGCTGGAAGCAGCACAGAGATCCAGCACCAATCCCCAGCCACAGAGAGCCAGGGCTGTCAGTGAGGGCTCCTCTCCCTCCCCTCCAAAGACAGGGCAGGGAATGGAACACACACATGGAAATGTATGGAGGTCTATTCATGTGAACAGGGTGTGGGGGCGAGGCTGCTTGTGTGTGAGAGAGAGAAACACAGAGAACGGGAGAAAATAGCCCCAACACACAAACATTCTGTCCCCATATGAGCAAATACACTTGCATGGGCACAGACGAGTGTCTTGTTCACTCACACATCTCTCACATACACACACACATACACACGTACACACGTACACACACACATACATACATATATGCATATCTACAGCGAGAGTGCGAGAGGTTCACAGGCAGTTCTCTCTTGCTATATACACACATATCGGCATGGATAGAAACGGGGGATGAGCGAGTGAGCGTGCTGTTCAAACATTCTCACTGTGCACACACAGACATATATGCATAATGTATGCAAAATATATTGATACGGGAATAAGCTCTCACACTCTTTTCGCCTGACCGCTCTGTATGCACACACAAATACATGCACTCTACTCTCTCTCACTATATACATCCATATATGCCTGGAGACACAGAGTGAGAGCTGTTCACACACATTTTTCTCTCTTGCTGTCTATAAGTACATGTGCAGATATGCTTGAGGAAAAGAGCAAGAGCTATTGTCTCTCACACACACATTTTCTCTCACTCTCTCTCCCCCTGCCCTATATAATTGTATAATCTCTCTATGATTCTTTCTCTGTGTGAGATACATTGTAGAGAGCAAGTGAGAGTTTTTCTCACATACACAGTACTGGCTCTGTATAGACACATATGTGTAAAGAGAGTGTTCACACATCTATGTATGAATTTATACAAATATAATTAGAGAGAGCATTGCTTACACATATTGTTCTCTGTTCATATATATGCTTATATACCTGTATACTGAGCTGTTTTCACACATGACAGTCCTTTCTGTTCCTATATAGGTACATATATATGCATATATACATATGTACTCTTACATACTCAGTTGTTCACATAATTCTCACAGAATATACAGAGTTAGAGGAGAACTGTTCACACACACAGTTCTCTTGCTATACACACATCTATACATGTGAGTACAGAGAGGGGAGACAGCTGTTCACACATGTAATTTGCTCACTACATGGGTATACACACATTTATTTAGGGAGAGAGCTGTTCACACATTCTGTTGTGACATCTATATATATACACTTCTATGTGTAGAGAGAGCTGTTCTCTCACATAATTCTCTACATATGTATATATAATTATATATGTATATATATTACATATGTATATATAATTATACATACATGTATAATTAGGGAGAGAGTTGTTCACACACACACAATTCTCTCTTGCTATATATAAGTAAATGCATACATTCTTACACACACACATAAAGCTGTTTGCACAGCACTAGTCCGTGTGAATAGTTCACACTAACAATGGTCTCTGTTCACACACATTCTCCCCCTTGCCATATCCATATATTTAGACATATATAAATTACAAAATGAGTGAGAGCAATTCATACACACAAACACAGTTTCCATGACTCTCTCTCTTCACCTCCCCAAATGTGTATTCTCTGGGATGCATAAATGTGTGCATATCTATATGTTGATAAAATCTCTCTCTGTATGTACACGCATGAGTAGAGATAGTAAGAGCCATTCTCACACACAGTACTCTCTCTTGCCTTATATATGAATATATAGATGCATGTATACATATATATACAGATTGTTCATGCACAGTTCTCACTCTATATACATATATATACACTCTATATATACATATATACATGCATAATTAAAGCATATACTGTTTACACAGAAACACTATTTTCTCTGCATTGTACACATACATGTGTATAGTTAGTGAGCTGTTTTCACACGTTACTCCTCTGTCTACCTGAATACATATATATGCATATAAACACACTCATATATGCTGTACATATAGAGAGCCTGCTTTCCTCTCACATGCACTTCTCTCTCTGCAGATATAGGGATATACTTTAAGAGCTGTTGACACTCACAATTCTCTTCTTATATATGCACACAGACATACATATTTATAGATGTGCATATATACAGAGAGACAGTTGTTCATTCATGCGATTACACAACTCTCTCTTGCTACACACACGTGCACACATTCCATATATACTGGACACATAGATACTGGGGGGATGAGGTAGCAGGTATGGTATATATAATATGCAAATATAAAGTATTATATTTCTATGTTATATAGACTATTTATACATTTATAGATGTACATATATACACACACAGCTGTTCAGAGAACTGTTTTCACATACAATACTTTCTGACGTATATTGTCTCTATGTATATACGTCCTCACACACGAAATGCTTTTTTTGTAATAGATAAACCTATACACATACATATATTTGTGTATATATATATATAAACTTCACACAGAGAATTCTCTTTATATATGCATATATACATATATAACTGGAGAAAGCACTGTTTGCACTCATACATAAACATACAGAGCAAGAACATGTGAGTTGTTCACAGGTGTGCATAATTCACTAGATACATATACATAGATAGGTGCTTAGAAAGGGATGAGAGCTCTTTGCATACAAGTTCGCTTGAAATATATATATTTATATATATATATACACCCATAGGTACACGTGCATCTACAGAGAGAGAGTTGTTCTCTCACACACAAACTTCTCTCTTTCTATAAATATACACACACATATATATGCATATATACTATGTATGGAGGGGAGAAAGAGTGACCTCCTCATTCACCTCTCTCTGCATATATGTGTGTGTATATATATATATATTTATATATATATATAGAGTCGCCAAGAGTGTTCACACTAATGCACAATATCTTTTGCTATAATTCCACGTGCAGATGAATATATAATTCTATATATTATTACATATACAGTTAGATACTCACACACACTGTATCCTTAAAGATACACAATGCCCTTTCTCTCCCTGCATGCACATATACATATACGTGCAGTGAGACTGAGCTGCTCAGTCTTTCTCTTGCTACACACAGACACACGTGCATACACACATTCGTGAAGCATACATGCACTATTCACACACAGAGCATTCCCCATACCTCCAGCCACACACACTTTATTTAAACATTTAATTACATGTGTAACTAATTGTGTGTGTGTGTGTCTATTTTCTACTGTTCTTCCCTTTTTTCCCTTTTCCTCCTAAGAGGGAGAGAAAGACCTACACAGAACATGGCAAAAAATACCACCATCACGTCCCTCCCCCTGTAAAAATGCATGAGGGGTATCTGTGTGTATGTGTGTGTGAGGCTGTGGTCTCTCCCACCCTCTCTTCTGCTCCTGTATATAATATCTGGGATGCATATACAGTGTGTGTGTGCATGTATTGATCTGGACATATATTCTCTGTCTGCATGCATGTGTGTATATGGAGAGCAAGCACAAGGGAGCCAGTCATTCCCCCTCCTAATTTGCACGCAAATATCCCCATATCCATCTCTACATCCAATTTATTTAGATATTTATTTATGTGTCTGTATTTTCTTTCATTTTCTTTCTCTGTCTCCTTCCCCCTCCTCTCTTTCTTAAAGAAATATAAAAATAGCTAAACTATACACACAGAGCTGCATGTAAATGACTCTTTTATATTAAAAACAGACAGAAATTAAAAAAATAATATACAACTATATAAAAATATTTAAATATATATGAAATACACTCAGAGAAGTGTATAAATAGTAAGAAAAATGTGTGTGTGTAGACAAAGAGAAAAAAACCCACACACATAAAAATACAAGCATATATGTATAAAATAATTTAAAATGTATCTGAATTTGTGTGATCATCTCTCTCTCCATGTGTGGGGGTGGTAACTAATACATGGACATACACACCTTTGCATATGTGCACATCCATGTAATTCACATTTAGATTTTCTTATATAAATAAATAAATAAATAAAGTATATATGGGTGTAGCCAGATGTATGTGAGATAATATTTTCTCCTTCTCCGAGTATGTATATGTATATGAAGGAAGGAATACTTTATGCTTCATGTGTGTACATGGGGAAGGCTGCAACCACGTATGTCTCATAAACTGACTCGTGCTCTGTCTCTGAGCCTTGGGAGATTTGTCTGTGTAATAGAGCAGTTCACACACGCACAACTCCGTGCCTGTGCTTCTTTGTGCTCTCCTGCTCCCCTGCTGATTTGCTCTCCAAAAGATGTGTCCTGGTGAATAAATACATGCACACATTCCTGCTGGTGTAAATGTGTTTGAGGATGTAAACAGCGAACACACCCATGTTTGCCTAAAAACACTCGGTGTACCTACAGAAACCCGAGCGTGTTTTTGTGTTTGTAGCACACGCTCCGCTGCGAGCCCCGGGCGGTGTGCGGGGGGGGGTCCCTGCGCACCTGGGCTGGGGCTCCGGGTCGGCGGCGGCGCAGCCGTGTGAGGCTCCAGGTGGCAGGGAGGGCGCTGGCACCGCGCCCGCCGTGCTGGCTGCAGGCGCTGGGCTGGCAGGGGGGCTCCTGCTGTGGGGTCAGGGCGGGCTGCAGTGCAGGACACGGCCAGCCCCAAAGCCCAGCCGGGTGCCAGTGCCAAGGCTTGCGGGAGCTTTCCCGCCCCGGGCTTCGCAGCTTGGCGCCTCCGTGCCGCTCTCCACGTGCCAGCGCCGCCCTGGAATTCCTTTGACGCTGCTCCCCCCACGCAGCCCCTGCAGCACAGATGTGGCTGTGTGATTCCTCAGCTTTCATATTTGCACCTCGCACAACACAGCTGCCTTCCGAGCGGCTCCAGCCTTGTGGGGAGCAGCAGCCGCCGCCAGGCCCCACGCCTGCCTGCCCTGCCCCGACCTCGCTCGGCTTCACCCACTTCAGCAATCCTGCGCCGGTTGCAGCTCTTCCTGTTACATTTAGGAACGGTGGACTCGGGAACTGACCCCCTCCCCTCTCCCAGCCAGGCTCCTTCTTGGGTCTCTCCCTCCTGCCCCACCAGGACCTGGGCAAAGAACAAAACCAGGCCTGAGCTCAGCTGCCTCCATAAACCAGCTGAATGCCTCAGCCTCTTCCAGAGCCGGGTTTCCTCTGGGATTCGCCCAGCAGCAAGTCCCCCTTGCACCCATTGTCATTGCACCAGCGACAGAGGTCATCACAGAAGTAAAAGTCATGAGGCTCCATTGGTGCAGAGAGCGGTTTTAAGCGTGTGTGTTCCCTGCAGGGACAGTCAGTCCAGCTGGCTCCTCCTGCCCCAGGATTCTCCAGACCGCAGTGATGACAGTGATTCCCACAGAACACCAGTCCCCACCTGTGACACCACCCCTCCCGAGTGTAACCGCAGGGCACCAATTCCCACGCTGCTCACCTCCTGCACTGGTTTTTGTACACTTGTGTGTTCCCACCCTTAAAAACACTGATCTGTAGGTGGCAAATGGAAACCTCCCCTCCCCTTCAGCATCCATAACATCCTGTGGCAAGGAGCCCCACAGCTGTCCTACCCCATCCAGAACACTCTCCCTCTGCCTTGGGTTATTGCCAGTTTATCTGACTGCAAAGACATTAAACACAGAGGCTCATGAGAGCTCAGCCACACAGCTTACAGCCTCAGCTCCACCACCCAGGGCCAAAGGAGGCAGAGGGCTGCAAAGTTCAGACCATCCCCTTTCCCCAAAACTTCAGGCTTATTGTTTCCCCCTCCCCCAGCTTGGCTCTCTCCACACCCCAGCTGTGTCCACAGAAAACAAGTGCAGAGCACTGCTTTAAAAGGAGATGAGCAGAAGGTCCAAGTCTTTCAAAAAGGATGCAGACAGAAAAGTGGTCCCACCAGGACACATTGTAAGTGCAGTTATTTGAGATTGATGTGGACAGCAAAAGCCCAGTCAAGTGAGAAAAGCGTGATAGGACAGCACCACAAAATAGGATATGGAGCACAAAGACTGTTAGAAAGCTCTTGAAATAACTGCCCTCATTTCTATAAACTCTGTTTTCCATCTTCCTCTGGGTACAGCTGTGAGCTCAACCTTGGTTAAGTGCAAGCAGAGGGTCACACCCAGCATGTAGAAATTAAAGGCTTAACTTTGACTAGGCTGGACCAAGGAAGGGTCCCTCAAACTCACTCTAAAGAACCCCAGGCCAGCCTTGCTGGTGAGCAGGAAGGGCTGAGCCTGCTCTTCTCACACAACCTCTCCGAGGGGAGGGCAGCAAGAGCTTTACTAGCCTGTCCCAAAACACAAAGGCTGACCAGGACACACACCTAGGACAGGGCTGAAGGACCGTGCTCACTGAGGGATCTGATCCAGCACCATTCCTGCCCCTGCAAGCAGCTCCCAGAGAAGCAGAGGGGTAACTCTCTAGCAGTGCCCCAGCCAAGCAAGCAGGGCCAGCTCACCCCACCCTCAAAAACCAATCTGGAAGACACAAACTTTCTAGTCAGGAAAAAGCACAAGTGTCCTTCAGTTAGCAGGCACTGGCTTGCTGGAATGGTGACTAGACAGAGGAAAGAAAGCATGTTAGTGGAAGAAAAAAAGAGAGTCAGAAACAGGAGTAAACAAGAAGGTTTGTTCTCGTTAAGTTTATTGGCATCATGTTTGTCTCTTTACATAAGAGCTCAGCCTACGTACTAGAATGTAGACCTCTGGAAAACAGGTAGAAGGGCTCCATTTAAGCAAGCTACAAACGCAAGAACAAATACCAGGAAGAAAGGAAGAGAGGAAAGGGACTAGATTGCCAAGTTTTTCCATACCAAAAATCCAGATTAGCAGTCAGTAAGAAGAAAGGGAAGATTCATAGTCCAGGTCATTCATCAAGAAACAGCTACCACGCCCCAAGTGGGAGAGGAGCTCCTTCCACAGCACAAAGAGCCACAGGGACACCTCAGCTCTGGCTCCTCACGCTCGCTCCAGGATGTTAGGAGTTAAGCAGTAGGGGAGGTGAACAAATGAGGTCATTTCATAGCTGTATTTAATTTTAAATCCAATAATCCAGTGTGCATATCAATGTTGTTATGCAAATCTGAGAATTTAGATACAAGGAAGCCAGACAGATTTTTCCAGAAGATGAAGCCTTTTTGGCCTCAAAATGAGAAGGCTTACATAGTTCATCTCTACTGTACAGAATACTGCCTCTATCTGGACTCTGTGTTGCTAGCACGCTGCAGGTCACAAGTGTCCTCCTCACTTTCTACACAACCTGTGTTTCAGTACTTGAACATGTAATTCAGGAATTTTACACTAATTTATACATTTTTAATTGGTTGCATATATTAACATGTACTATAAGATTTTTCCTAAAGAAGCATTACATAATACATGGATACTGTAAAAAGATCTGATTAGTTAAAAGTAACAAGCATTAACAGAGATACATACAAAACTCAACCTAGTCGGACTGAGTGCTGAGCTTGCAATGAACTATGGGTAATCAGCCTTTCCAGTTGCAGCCTTCACAGGGGAAAACACGAGACAGTTAAAAATGTATTTAACTTGTTACACAGATTACCTGTAAACAGTTTCTCTCCATTGGACACCCAGAATTAGATTCAGTTCCAAACATACATAAGAGTTTCCATTTTAAACTAAGAGAAAGGTCTGTTACCATGAAGTGTGATGTGGATGGTTGTGGGGACATGAGCTCTGAAGTGCAGGACTCAGATGCTCATGGGAGATGGGTGGATTTTGGCAGCTGGAGATGCAATTTTTAAATTTCATTTTAAACACAGAAGAGGGGCTGTGTGTTTGAAGGCCTAAGTGTGATATTCATTTGTGAAGGACTGTGCTCAACCCCTCCCTCTCCCCTCAGCAGCTGCAGCTCTCCGCAGAAGCCTTCGCTCGGTCAGTCTTGTCTAGTTTGATGGGTTCGGGGAATTCATTGTAAAGCTCCACTTCGGTTTCCTAGTGGGAGAGAAGGAGGAGTTAATGCCACAGCTCTGCAGACAGCTCCCAGCATGCACGGAGCTGCTTTTGGCTGGGGAAGGCTGGGGGTGAGCCCCAGGCTGCCCACAGCATGGGCACAGGGCTGCACACCGGCCCCCTCCCTACCTGTTTAAGTGCATTTCGTGCAATCGTCTGGAAAGCTTGTTCCACATTAATGGCCTCCTTGGCACTGGTTTCAAAGTAGGGGATGTTGTTTTTACTGTAGCACCAGGCTTGTGCCCGTTTTGTGGTGACCTGGGTGGACAGAGAGCAGCATCAGTACCTTCTGCTATGCAGGGAGGGGTTTTATTTTCAGGGCAAGGCCAAAGACCTCTCATATACAACCTGAGCAGCTCTGACCTCATCAAAGCTGCAGCCTTGACACAGAACACAGGAGACCACTGCCCATCACCAGACAGACCTAGGCCCAGGGCAAGGAGCACCATGCCCCAGGGAGATGAGACCACAGAGCACTGGCTTGCTCCCATAGGAGCTGCTCAGCACATCTGGGGGAGGAGAAGCAGCTCCTCTCCCAGAAGCTGCTGCAATCCTTCCACCAGTGGGCAGGAGCAGGCTGTGCACAGGGGTCTGACCTCTCCAGGCATGAGAAACCCTTCTCCAGTGGCAGACAACATCTGAGCCACTCTCAGGCACCTCCCACTCCCGTATCTCAGATAACCCTCCTGCGTTCCTACAAGGTCTCCCACTCCAGCAGTTTCTCAAGAGGAGGTTACCAAGTCCCAGTACTCACTTGTCTGTTTTCTAGGTCAATCTTGTTTCCCAGCACAACAAAAGGAAAGTTCTCAGGATCCCTTGGACTGGCCTGAATGAGGAACTCGTCCCTCCAGCTGTCTAGGGTTTTGAACGTGTTGGGGGCCGTGACATCAAACACCAGCACACAGCAGTCTGCTCCCCTGTAGAAGGCAACTCCCAGAGACTGAAACCGTTCTTGGCCTGCTGTATCCCATATCTGGAGCAAAAGACAGGGCAGATAAGCCAGCTCTGCTCTGACACAGTCAGTCTGCAATTAGGGCATTAATTCCAAAACTCCCCACCAGGCATGTATAGTCCCCAGCTAGGCAGATAGCAGCACCTGAAGGATTGGGGATTTCTGTAGGCACTAAGCATCAAGAGCCAGAAACACCTTCTAAAGATAGTTGGCCCTTTTTGTGTTCAGCCTCAGCCAGGGACATATCCTTGTTCTGGGCAAGCAGGACTTGGGTATTAGGGTCAGCAGGTGACCTGCCTGCAGTGCCTGGACACACCTGGGTAGCAGCAGAGTCCAAACACTCATCTGACGGCTGCAGCTTTTGCTGCCTTGCAGTCAGTTTCACCATGGAGAGATGAAAGCTTCAGATACCAGAGACATAAGCAGGCTGGCAGGTTAAAACGCTACACCCACAGCACTTGGGGCAACACAAGTGGTTGACCTAGGGAGTCCTTTCCCAGCTCTTGAACACTAGAGAAGTGAATCTTTCTAACAAGATCTAGTTTACTGACAGTACCAAATCCATTTTTTTAAACAGGGCCTAGCAAAGCTGCTCTTGGCTGAGCCCAGATTAATCTTTGCCCTCCCTTGTTCAGCCCAGGCAAAAATTTGTAGAGAAGCCCAGAAGCACTTATGTCTAACCCAAGTTCAGTGCCAACAAGATTCAAACCCAGTACACTGACCCCTACACCAGTCTGGGCTGCACCAGAGCAGATGCTTCCACACAAGTGGGGTGAAGGCACCCCTGGCAGCAGGAAGCAGAGCCCCTCCTTACCTGCATTGTCACTAGCCTGTCATCCACCATCACCTCTTTTGTCAGGAAGTCTGCGCCTATCGTAGCCTTGTACTGGTTACTGAATTTCTTGTTCACATACTGGTTCATGAGCGATGTCTTTCCCACCCTGCACAGGAACACAAAAAGAGAGACTTGGAAGGCTGTTTCTACAACAATGTTTGAGTTAACCACCCTGAAGAGAACATTCGAGTGCCCTTCACTTTCTTTCCATAACTTCCTGCCCTTTCAACCAGGGAAAAAGCACCCACCTCTGCAAGAAGGGGCAGCACCAAGAGATGCTGAGGCACCCACTGAGTAAGAGCATTAGCCACCCAAGAATACAAAGGACTACATCCTGAGAAACCTTGCTTCCCCACCACTAATCTGATCCTTGTTAAGGAGCAGATATCACATTATGACCATGAAGGCAATTTTGGGAGATGAAGTGCTTCAGAGAAACCCATCACAAACAGTAATCTTTAGCCTCTGTAAAAGGAGGAGGTGGAAGAACAGACAAATCTCAGACGGCAACAGCTCACAGACACATCTGCTAGGCACCCAGAGGTGGAGATCCTCCCCAGAGAGCAAGCTTAGAGGCTCACATGCCCTCTTTGTGGCTGAGAAACACTCCCTGAACAACAGCTTGCTGGGGACAGTGGTATAAGTAAGCCTTATGTCATGGGAATCAGGTTACAGCCTGCACAGCAAGTAACCTGTGACAGCAGAGCAGACTCCTTGCTGAGAGCACAGAGCAAAGCCTTTCACTGCAAGGGGCAGCCTCCAGCCAGCCCAGAGAAGCAAAGCAGATGGCTCAGTACAGACTATGTCTCTGGCAGACACAGAATTTTAAGAAGCCACCTAAGAATGCTTACTAGTGGTTCTGGGTTTTTTTTTTTAAATTTTTTAAAGTGAAACACTCATTCCAACAGCACACATCCTCCTTGCAGAAGGCTATTCAGCTCTGATACTCCAGTGTTCTGCCCACCACATTTTCCCCACAGTTTAATACTGTGGCAGGACTTCAAGATACTAAACTGCAGGGACACGTTCAGGACAGAGGGCAGTGAAGAGTCCTTAGAGGTAACACAGCTATCAGGGGCTGTACAATCTCTCCTCCCAGCACTGCTGATTTCTTACAGTGCATCCAGGCTCCCACTAGTCAAGAGCACTGCTCTAGCCAGATACAGATTAGCACCTTAAAGGCTCCTCCACTTACCCAGAGTCTCCAAGGATGATGACTTTCAGTAACACTTTCTTCCTAGAAGTCATCTTTCACGCTAGAAAGGAAGAACAATCCCATCACAAACCATTAGTTATGTCATTCCTCAAGAAAGCAAGCAGCAAGTTCGGAGTCTGAGAAACCTGACTCCCAGCAAGGAGCCAGCGACAGGCAGGGCCCAGCACTCCTGAAACCAGATTCCAATTCAAGGCTACATTCAGCCCTAACCAGGTGTCTGCCCACTGCACAGGCTGGGCCATGTCAGACCAGTAGTGGCAATTTAATACCAAGAGGGAGATGAGCTGAATGCCTGTCCTTTACTGTACCAAGACCCTTCTGGATCCTACTTCCAGGCCATTTGGTAGATATACTAGCCCAGGCCATCTCCTGTGACTTGAGGCAGTGCAGTAAATCATACCAGCTCCCAACACAGGCTAATAATTCTTATACATGCCACAAAGTGAGAGGTAAGCAGGCATGTGTCTAATACCACACTCAAGCTTTTTTATGCTGTTCAGTAGTTTCCCAGCAAAAAATAAGGGGAAAAAAAAAAAAAAAGAAACATTTCCTCCATCGTGAGCCTGGAGAAGCAGTAGCTTTCTCTCGCAGCTGTGCTTTGTGAAAATACTGAATCCCAAGGACACGCTGTGGTTGAAGCAGCTGCAACAGCCACACAGGGCAGCTGAATTACAAAGCAAACTGCCACCAGACTCTGTGGCTTCTCTGAGGGCACAGGAGGCTGACTACTGCCACCTCAGCTTTGGTGTAATAAGGTTACAGTGACAAACCTCAACATTCAGCCTACTGATGGTCATCTACTCCGTTAGATGATGAGTTGTTTGTTCAGTTGCAGGACGTTTCCTTGGCAGGAGGCTCTAAACAGGCCACTAATGGCCCAATCAGCAAGAAAGAGCTCAGCTTCAGAGTTCCATGCTTATTTGCTCCCAGATTTCCTTCAGACCGGTAAGACAGCTACAAGTTCATCAGCTGCAGCAGGCCTAAATACACTTCTGGATGTGCTTTAGCATGGTGAGAGCAAGTACGAGGTCTTGCCAGCGGCTGAGCACACCATTCCTACCATGAGGCCCTTCTACACACGTCTGGGGAGAGGGTGGGCCAACCACTCCCTATGTGCTGGATCAGATCACAGACCCTGTTTTGGTACTGACCTGCTCCACGATACAAGGACTCCTTGGCTTTCCTGAAGGAGCCCTGCAGGTTCAGTACAGCAAGAGGAGCCATAAGATGGTTACAGCTGTGCTGCTTGACTTCAAAGATCCTTGAAAATAGGCTTTGGTATTAAGCCCTTACATATGGACTTGCTTACCCTAAAGTTCCCATCCTGCTACACCACATTCATTGCATCACACAACTCCTACTCTTCAGGAGCTATTCCTGATTTTCACAGCTAAGGAGGCCTCACTTCTACAACAGAGATTTATGTCTTCCAAGCAGCTTGATCCTATGTGATTCCTGGGATACACAACAGCCTAAGGTGCTAGATAACTGCACCCACTTCACCCCACTACTACAGGAGGCTCCAAGCTGTAAAAACTCTTACTAGATGCAGTCCAGTTGCAAAAGATCTCAGTCATCTCCAGCTTTGAGGGTTAGAAGATATGAAGTGCTTTAGCCTTTGCTGTCAGTGAATGCTGCAGAAGCTGAAGGAGCATCCCTGCAGCCACTGTAGTAGTGATGCACCTACAGCTATACCTTGTTGGACTGCACCCAGCTCACAGCCACAGGGCTGGAAAAGGCCTCTAGGATCATCCAATGGGTGCAACCATTAACCCCAGCACTGCCAAGCTACCACTAACCCATGTCCCTCAGTGCCACAACTACATGACTTTTAAACACCTCCAGGGATGGTGATTACATCACTGACCTAGGCAGCCTGTTCCAGTGCTTGACAGTGCTTTTGGTGAAGAATCTTCCTTCATATCTAATCTAAACTTCATATCAAATCTATCCCTGGCATAACTTGGGGCTGTTTCCTCATCTTGTCACTTGTTACCTGGGATAAGAGACCAACCCCCATCTGGCTACAGTCTCCTTCCAGGTGTTGTAGAGCCATAAGGTCCCCCCTGAGCCTCCTTTTTCTCCAGGCTAAACACCCCCAGCTACTCCCAAGGAGACTTGTGCTCCAGCCCCTTCCCCAGCTCCGTTGCCCTTCTCTGGACACACTCCAGCCCCTCAGTGTCTTTTGTGTAGTGAGGGCCCAAAACTGAACCCACGATTTGAGGTGTGGCCTCAACAGTGCCCAGTACAGGGGAACAATCACTGCCCTGGTCCTGCTGGCCACACTACTGCTGATACAGCCAGGATGCCACTGCCCTTCTTGGCCACCTGGGCTCATGTTCAGCTGCTGTCAACCAGCACCCCCAGACTTCTTCCTGCCAGGCAGCTTTCCAGCCACTCTGCCCCCAGCCTGGAGATGCAGGGGGTTGTTGTGACCCAAAGGCAGGATTCGCCTTTACCTTGTTGAACCTCACACCACTGGCCTTGGCCCACTGATCCAGCCTGTCCAGATCCCTCTGCAGAGCCCTCCTACCCTCCAGCATATCAGCACTCCCACCCAACGTGGTTTCAGCTGCACCTCACCCTAACTGAGGGTGCCCTCGATCCCCTCACCCAGAGCACTGATAAAGACATTAAACAAGAGTGGCCCTGGTACTGATCCCAGGGGAATGCCACTGGTGACCAGCTGGATGTAACTCCATGCCCCACCACTCTCTGGGCCCAGCCATCCAGCCAGTTTTTTACCCAGTGAACAGTGCACCTGTCCAAGCCATGAGCAGCCTGCTTCTCCAGGAGAATGCTGTGGGAAACCGTGTCAAAGGCTTTACTAAAACCCAGACAGACCACATCTGCAGCCTTTCACTGATACACTAAGCAGGGCACTTTGTCATAGGAGACAACGTTGGTCAAGCAGGACCTGCCTTTCCTAAACCCATGCTCACTGGGCCTGATGCCCCGGTTGTCCTGTACATGGTGCATGATGCCACTCAAGATATCTGCTCCATAACCTTCTCTAGCACCAAGGTCACACTAACAGGCCTTCTGCAGATCCTCCTGCTGACCCTTCTTGTAGATGGACATTTCATTTGCCAACTTCCAGTCCACTGGGACCTCCCCAGTGAGCCACGACTGCTGGATTGAAAGGGGCTCAGGGAGCATTTCCACCAGTTCTCTCAGTACCCACCCATCTAGCCACAGAGTCTTGAGTTTGTGTCTAAGTCATATAGCACGCCTTCTCCTCATCCTTTGTCACTATGTTTCCCTCCACATCCAATAAAGGATGGGGATTCCCCTTAGCTCTCATTCTGTTGCTAATGTATAAAAACACTTTTTAAATTGTCTTTTACAGCAGTAGCCAGATTAAGTGCTAGTTGGGCTTTGGGCCTTCTGGGTTTTTTCTTCCTGTATAACCTTGTGAGATCCTTGAGATGCATCTAAACAGGACTCAGTGCTGAGGAGGTAACAGCCAGGGGCTGTGGAGTGAGCAGCATTGACAGGTCACCCACAGGGCTCCTGCTACCCTTAGATAGGTGTTAGCAGATGCCAGACAGCATGTGCAGGACAGTTTCTCCAAGTGTAAACACCTCTCTTTTCCAGTGGACTGCATTGTTCACTGACCCAACTGGCAGCCCAGCTATGCTCACCGAGATAGAACCAGCTGAAAGTTGTCAACAACACCAACATTCAGTTCTGCTTCTGCTCTTGCCAAGATCCACACACTGTAGCTTGTCTCTCCTGTAGCCATGGGGAGAACAGACCACAGAAGCTCCTTCAAGCAGCCTGCACCTCCTGTGTTTGCAAAGCACCTAACAAGCGACACTTTTGCCAGCCAAGTCAGAGACTTGTGCAGCACAAGCAGCCCAGATGGAGCAAGAAGCAAGTGAACAGAGCTGTAAAACAGCTTAAAGACAGCTGTGTACACTGAACTGTCATGAAAAACATCTGCATAGGTTCAGGTCCAGTGCAAGTCACCTGATTTCCTCAGGACAGAGGAAAACAACTCACCCAGAAGTGGCTGTGCCAGAACCCAGCATGCTTCTGGGAACTGCTTCTATTTTCCTCAGAGTGCTTCCAGTATCACTTGCTGCTGCAGCTCACTGCCTCCTGGTATTTGAAGCAGCTTTGGACAAGCTGGCATTAGTTCTCATGCTTAGGGAGGGATTTGCAGAGCCCTAAATTGCAACACTAAATCACACTGGATGCTTATCTCCCAAGTTCAACATAGCCTAAAGTCCCACTATGAGGGGAGGGAAAACTGCTCTGTCAAGATTCATTACCTTGGAAGTAACTCAGCTGAGCAGCCACCTGCAGACATAGGAAGTTGGGCTGAGTCAGAGCTGACACTGCCTTCTTGTCATAGCTGACAGGCTACCCAGCAGTGTGAGGGCTGTCACTGCCCCATCAGCACCAGTCAGGTGAGACACTCAGCTTCCATCCCAGGTGATGCAACGGATGTGAGCCATAGCACAGGAGGAGCTGCCGCAGCTTTGTATTTGGTGTGGGCCATGAGACAGGGAGGAACTCCAGCCCTGCCAGGGACCAGCAGTGGACACTGTCCAGACTCAAACCCTTGTTCTACCACGCTTGACTGATGCTGCCTGGTCAGTTGATGGGCAAAGCCCTCTTAATAATCTTCTCACTGCAGGTATGAACAGACCCACACTTCAGAGCTATTCCTTGCCTAGTACAACAAGGAAACAAACATCTTCAGGTCCTGTATAAACCAGTTGAGATAGGCTGGGGTCCCACTGACTCAGCACTAAGACTATTTTGCATTATATAATGCAGCTTGTCTTGCTTTCTGGTATTTGACAATTCCTCCAGAGCAGCACCCTGTTGAGGCACACATCCTTCAGATGGCAGTGTGAGAGCTCACATGGGGCTTGTGTCCAGTCTTGGGAGCACTTCTGAACAAACACTTCCTTTTTCAGAGGTATCATGAAGAAAAACCTGTTTGTTAAGATTTGATCCAAGACATCAGCTCTGTTTCACACTTCATGAAATCTTTTGGAGCGAGGTCATCTGCATGACTGCTTAGAACACAGCCTACAGCAGCACACCCAGCCAGCCCCGCTCAGGAGGCACCAGCAACTCCACATCAGCCAGGAGACCAGTCAGCATCATTCCTCCTCCTAGTTTAACTGGTGCCAAAGGAATGACACAGCTGTCTCTAATACAGGAGAAGAGTCCTTCCACTCCATTTTTAATGCCTATCCTCTAAGCAAACAAGCCATTAATGATATGCTGACCCTCAGAAAATTAAGCTGGTATAGCACACTCTCTCCCACAATACTGTTATTACCTTTAAGGCTCACCTGCAGGAGCAGCAAGGGAAAATCCCTAACACCTGACCTGCAAGTGGCTTAGCTGATCTGAAGGAGTCAAAACCCATCCGATGAAGCTTCATAGCACTACAGCTCAAGATGCAAGAGCAAATAAAGCCTATGCCAAGCCTAATTAGGTTTCTTTTGTTGCTTCAGAGTACATTACAACTGTCCTTTCCCTTGCTATATTAAGACAGCTGCTTTAAGTCAAAGCAGAAATGGATGGTTAGGAATTCCTTAGAGATGTTCACATGTATCAAGTCACAGTGAAGGCATTTTAATATTAATTGGGTTGGTACAAGCAAAGAACAGTAGTAGCTTGCATTGATGGCTCACCAGACCTCAGATTAACTATGCTTTAAAAGAAGCAGGCCTTGCAAAAGGAACATTCTGAGTTGCTCATGGACAGTTCTAGTGTGAAAGCATCCAGCCCTGGGGGGAATCCCACCTCCATGGAAGACAAGGCTCCCTAAGCAGCAGCATACCCATACCAGTTTTGAAGCTGCTGAGCAGTCTTTACTGTTTCAGCTCTGCTATTGAACAGTTTGAGTCACAATCCTAACATGCCTATAGAGGCTGGAATGTTTGACCAGGAGTTCCCTGTTCCTACAGCTATCAGCCTGCCACCTGCACCTTCCACCAGAAACCAGCTCAGCGCTGAAGTGAGGATGTTGGACAGCACCTCTTGCCTTGTGTCCTCTGCCAGGGATATTTAACACCACACCAACAAGGCACAAAGTGGTAGGGCAACAGGCATCGAGCAGACCTAAACTCAGAGAGGCACTTATGCCTAGTTCTGCTCCCCTGTCCCAGCAGGCAGCACAAGAGTAAGCAGGTGTCCCACAAAAAGGTGTATTTGAACCTGAAGCACTGCAGCTCTGTTCTGGGTGCTGTGGCTGATAAGCAGAGCTTCCACTTGTCCACTATACCACAGGACCTTCAGCAAAAACACCCATTATGAACAAGCTGATGTGGACAGATCAGGTCTCCGTTATGGGCTACCACACATGGCAGTGTGCTCGCCACAGTGACAAGAGCCACCCTTGTGTACTGAAAGAACCTTCTGTCCTGAAATGCGGGAAAAGTGTCCCAAAATGCAGCTAAGTGCACTTTTGACACAGAAACAGCACCTCTACTCACTGTTCTCTTGCTTGGGGGAGGCTGCAGAGCATTATGTCTCTGTACTACAGAGAGCTATTTTTATTCCCTCCCTCCCCCCTCACCAGGTTCTGCATTTTTTCGACAAAACTGAAGCTGGAAATATGATTCAGGACCAGCTCAGTCAGACTGAATCAGTTCCCTCTCAAAAGTAGCAAGTTCCCCAGCATGTTTGGCATCTCAAGGGCTTATGTCTGCTTAAATCTTCAGCCACTGAAATCAGATGGTCACTCAATGTTTATCCTGTTTTTGGAGGGCAAAGCACACCAAACAGCCTGGAACATACCACTTGCCCCATATTCACACTGTACCTTGCCATGCTTTAGCTAAAGCTTTGAGTAGATACATGAATTTGCTCCAATTTTTCAGCTACTCTGAAAAAGCAAGGCCTCATCCTGAGCAAATGCATAGCCAGTTATTGCCATTAATTGACCAGAATCACAGTTCCTGGTTGCCTAATGTCCAAGTGGTACAGACACCCTTTGTATTGAAGCCTCAAACACCAACTGCAGCAGAGCCCCAGACTGGGCTGAACGAGCTTTACTGGTTACAATTCAACAACATCTTGGTACCCACTAGCCGGTCACACAGACATTGCTAACAAGGTGTCAGCCAATACAAAGCTACAACTAACTGCCTGAGCAGTTCAACACAAATCTGAGACCAACAGATACCAACCTTTAACATGTCACTTGCATTCTCCTGAGAGTGACACAACAGCCCACACGGACGACAGAAGTCCTTTCACCTGGGCAAAAGCACAGTAGTAGCCAGAGAACGAGTAGCAGGGGCTATTAGTTTCATATCAACATGGCTTAAGAGATGCCAACCTGCCTTTAAGGAAGAAATTAGAAATAAGGCTGCCTTTGATGTTTTTGACTGCTACAGAGCCTGCATATTTTCCTTTATCAAACTTGGGTGCTCTAGAGGTGGAACATGTATCCAGCATCCTCACATTGAGGACTTCTACAGAAGCATAGGAAGTTAAATAGCAGGTTGAGTCTTGCACTGACAAAGGCTGCACAAGCAGGACAGTACTCTCTTCCACTCCCATGACAGGACTACTAGGAGCTCAGCTTCCCCAGCTCACTGGAAGATACCATGAAGGAAAGCCTCACATTTAGTGGGGACACGTGCTGTGTCTAAAAAGAAAATCAGGAACATCTTGTCATTTGGGCTGACAACTTGCAAGAACTGCTCTCTGTAGACAGGCTGGTTTTGAGGGCAATGGGCTCCTAGATTCCATACAGTAAGAGATGCCCTTCAGGCCTCACAGATGTACCATAGAGCAGCAGTCAGTTCAAGTAGAGCCCGTACCAAAAGCAGTTTGCAATATATTCCTGTGACAGCTTCACTGAAGGGTACACCCTAGCTGCTGTTCTATCAGTAGCATCTCAAAACTGATTTCCACCTCCTTCTTCCCAACACGTTTATGTTGCTGTTCTAACCAATATATTCCCTCTTGCTGGTACCCAGCCAAAAGCTCAAGCACAGTTCCTCATTCCCTACTCAAAGGGAGCAGCTCAGCTGCCTGCTACTTACTGCATCTCCACCAAGAGCAGGCTTCTGTCCAGTTGGTACCTTTCCCAGACAGCCCTGTGAAGCAGAAATTACCTCTGTTCACAGAGCTGGAAGCCTCGGCTACAAATTAAATTTTGATACCCTGTGTAAAACATTATATAGCAAGGCATCAGGTGTAAATATGCTGTCCAGTATATCCCACCCCCATCTGAGAGTCCTGCGCCAAAAGCTTCACCTTCTTGAGGAACAGCCTAGAGCTTTAGATGCCTGCTAGCACACTGACATGGCTCAGATCAAAATAGAATCTTAGAACATGTTTCAGTATCCCAGAGGAATTGGCTTTTTAGACTACAGCTGTCTGCAGTAAGTTTCCACCTCCTTTTTGAGGGTGGAGCTGCAGCCTCCAGTGCTGGAGCAGCTGCTCTAGAACCAAGCAAAGCTCAGGAACCAGCAGCAGCTCAGCCACATGGCTGCAAGTTCTGTTCACTGCCTGCTTCAACATGGGCACCAAACCAGTGTGACACAGTGCTAAAAGCCAGGTGACATCGTCTGAAGTAGCTCCCAGATGGAGCTGACACCAGGCCTACATAAATATTCCGCTGTGTCCTGTTCATGGGTAACATGCTCTTAAGACAGTTCAGTGCTAAAGGAAGAGAATGATGGGGTAACATGCAGCTTGGAGAAACAGGCAGAAAACCCAGCTAGGAAACAGAAGCTTTGGAACAGTTTTGAGCATAAGATTCTTGGTGTGATCAAGGAAGCTCCAGAGCCAGTGCTGGGTAAGACACTCCTATCAGTGGTAGTAAGGTTTTAGCTTGCCTCAGGACATCCCCTCAATCCTCAGCTGAAGGCTCTACCACACATCCCTGATGTAGGCAAGGACTCAAAGCTCACTGGAAGAGGACATGCCAACATCCAGCTTGCCAGAGTCCAGACAACACAGGGAAGGCAGAAGCAATGCCACTGGTAGGAGCCACGTCTGCAATGAAATAACAGGACTTGTGTGCACATGAGAACGGGTCTGCCCTGCCTGAGATCTCAGCTCAGCTGTGGCTCCCTTAGGGCTGAGATTTGGAGAGCACTGCATTTCTGAGAGGCATTGATGCATATGATCAGTCAGGCTCAAATCCCAAGTTCTCTAAGCCAAGCTCTTCAGTCCAAGCCTCACTGATTCACAGCCCTGTTACACCTCCTGGCATTTCTCCAGATCAGAGTTGTTCTGTGCTGCACAAAGTTTAAATACTAGCTGTGCAACTGAACAAGTTTTTGACTGTAAAGCTGCCATAATGAATTGTGACTCGACCCTAGAAAAGTCCAAACTACATAGGACTAGACCCCACCCCTAGTGCCAGAAACTGATCTCTTATCTCTACTGGTTTAGATATCACAACAGTCACCTTCTCATGAGGAGGCATCATGCTGATCTGACTACATGGTTTGCAAGTGGGAGCAAAACAAGCATGAAAATGCATTTGCTTACAGTACCATGGCAGATGTTTCCCCATGTTCAATCAGACCAACAGTGTGCTTAGGAGAAGTGGGAAAGGTCTGGAGGACATTCCTTGCTGTCTACAGGAACACTGCTTTGCCCAGACTGCTGCTTAGCCTAAGGTCACAGGAGCACATGTAGGATCTTCCAGGTGATAATCACCCTGAGCCAAAGGGATGGAGGGAAGGGAGTGAAGAAAATGTCCCCAGGGATGCAGCCAGCTAAGCTGGGCAGCCACCTGGGGTGGATCACTTTGCTCCTCGACAACCTGAGGATGATTCCCATCATCTCCACAGTGGGTAGCAGGTATGGGAGACTGCAGCTGTGGCAGGAGAGGAGTCCAGGAAGATCCTTTTGAAGCTAATGCCACACACTGACAAGATCACAATTCCCAGAAAGAAAGCCAGGGCTGCTGAAGTAGAAGTCTGCAGCTTATAGGAAGACAGCTTTGCAAGAAAGCCATACCCAGAAAGCTTCACTGAAAGCTGGATGTTTCCAGTCATGAAGTTTTAGTCCACCTTTTCCTCCAGCAGCTAAATGGCCCTTACACCACAGAATATCCTTCTCCCAGGATTAGGCAGACATACCCTAACAGACTGATAGCAAGTGTCTCAAGATCTTCTGCTACCCTTCTCTTGGAGGCTCAAATCATGTCATCATTCAAGAATCAGTACTGCTGTGCCTCAACCTTCCAGGAAGAAGCAGTTCCCCTGTTAAATCCTACAGGATTTCAGGTAATTCCCAGCAGACTTCCCCCGAGGATGAAGATGTTACAGGAACAGGCACGCTTGCTTTAACACCCCTCCCCCTTTATCAGAGCAAGCTCAACTTCCCCTATTCTGCCCTGGGGGAGACAATCTCAGGATGTGGGAGGAGAGTTGAGCACATAGCTGGCTGCTGGGAGACACCAGGCAACAAGCCATGTGTCTTGACTAAGGGCCTTGCCTACGCAAAGCGCTGCAGCTACACCAGCACAGCTTCCATGATGTCTCTGCCACAATGGCCTCCTTGGTGGACAGCTTTCCAATCAGTAAAATAACTCTTAAACTAACTGGAACACAGCTATGGTGCTCGTACAGCCCAGTTTATACAGTGGTGTCTGCTGGCCTTTTGGCACACAGCCAGCCAGCTAGTGGAGCCACCCAACAGTTTTAGTAACCCTGACATGAATACCAAGAGCCTGGCACAGTTCTCACATCAGGCCATACCCTGAGTGACAATTCCCTTATTGCTTTCTATAAAACAAGCACAGTGCCAGAGGCAGCTGGGTTTTAATCTACATGTCCAGGAGATAAGGCTGTCCAACTCAAAATACTCTAAGTTAGCCAGGCCAGCCACTGACAGTTGAGTTGTCAGATTTTTACCATATCTGACTGTATTTTTTAAGTGCTCAGACTAATTTCTAGTTTTGACTACAGTTTCCCAAGTTTTCACACATTCCTGTCATGCTTTTGGTTTCAGAAACACAGCTAGATAACTTTCGCAGTGGTAAGCAAAGCACAGATCTTACACCTTGTCAGTGGTAAACAAGCCTTGTTTATCCACTCCTGGCTGCCACAGTTCCGAGAGGCTGGGCAGGAAACAAGAGACTGAAAGGAGACTTTGACCAAGTCAAATGACGGTCCTTAGGAGGTCTGCCAGATGCTGTAACTGACACCTGATATTCAGATCTGAGAGCAAATATTGTGTCTCCTGCAGCATGAGAAGCTTGATAGAGGAGAAAGGACAAATACTGACGGGAGATCCTACTAGCAGATGTAGGGAAGTACTAGACCAACACTAATGGCAAAAATCTTACTCCTCCTTCCAGGAGGTCTTGTTCTCAGTAAAGAGTCTTCTGGAGAGGAAGCTTTCTCTAGGGACAGGTTGTAATCTAAGAACTAGACCTTGATCTGCAAGCAGAACTCTTGATCCTACACACACTCAATACCTCTTACTATGCTAATGTGGTTTGCAGAGCAGGAAGGACAAGTATTTCAGTACCAGGATGGGAGTGTAACAAGTAGCTTGTCATGACAGCTGAGTCAGTGACTAACAAGGAATTCCTACTGTGGATACTCAGTTTCATACTCATACTTCATACCATCATACCTCTTGCATAGATGCTGCATCAATACTTTACCACTTCACCTACTCTCTTGATGAAGCTCCACAAAGGTCCAATAAAAACCTCACCTGCATGGTGAGACTAAGAGAACTCTGTGGGCAAATGGCATCTTGTTAGGCAGGGGGGCAAGGTTCAGGCTTAGGCATGTTTCAGCTACAACCCTCTCACTGCTCATGCTCGAGACACTGTCACCACCGTGCCAGTTTGGACTCCAGATATCATTATCCATGTCTGGGAGCCGAGTGACTCAGCCCACTTGAAGTAGAAAAGCACCAGGCAGGTTACTTTGAAGAGGATTCTGCTTCCACCTGGAAAGAGTTCAAGGGCTCAGCACAGACTTGTTAGATAAACTGGTAGCCCCAGTAACCAAGGGCCAGGTACTCCAGGCAGGTTGGCTCTGAATGCAGCTCCAGCTGCTGGCCTCCACTTTTGTTCACCACTTCACTAGTCCACCTTGTCTGTCAAACGACTGAAGTTACAGTATATAGGACAGACTCAAGAAAAATACTGGGTTTTTTAATTGACATTAAGAGGATCTATTCAATTTCATTTAACAATTTCTGCTTGAAACTCACGCAAGTACAGTTAGACACAATTAGTCACCTTAAATTGGCATTTTAAGTGGTTATGCAGAAGAAAGAGCAAATCACTCACTATATCAAGTGTCTTTAAATCATACAGATAGAAATCTGTGCTACAGGTTTACACTTCGATCCCATCTTAAAGGCAGTGCACCCCCTCCTGAAGCTTCACTGCCCTATGAAGACAGCCACGGCCTCAATAACAGGTTTCCTGGCAAGAGAAGTCAAGGCTATTTAAGATCAGCTGCAAATCAACACACTCCAGTGGCCTTGATGAGCTTGCTTCCCTCCCCAGGGTCATTGACCATGAGGTAGCAACAGCAGTGTTGACAAAGCTTCCCCCACAGACAGAGCGCTGGTTGCTGGCACCGGAGAGGAGGAGCAGCCTCGAAGGAGCAGCGCTCACAGCAGCGATGACATCACCAGGGCAGATCTCTGCCAGCACAAAATGCAGCAGCACGCTGGGCTCGAGAGCTGCATCCCCACCAGAGAGCAAAAGCAACAAGCACGCCGGGAGCCAAAGGGGAACCATGTGACACAGGGGTATCCCTTCACCGCCTGCTATTTCTGAGCAGCACATGTGCAGTTCCTGACCTTGGGCACCCATCCGCAAGCTTTATTCAAGGTGCGCTTAAAGAGAAATGGGACCTTCAATCGAGCCCCTCACTGCAGAACTAAGCATGGTATATTAACTATTGTCATTCAATTAATTATCCACACCTAATTCAGTTCTGAGATGCACGGCTCGTGTTTGGATTGATGCTGCAGAGAGTGACCCTTTTATCCCCACAATCTCCGGTCACAGCTATATCTGAAGGCAGACTGTTACACAGCAACTACAAAAGATCATTTTAGGAAGCTGCAGAGGGAAGCCAACTCAACTCTAACTCATCAGGCAATTAAACTGCAATTATCAAGACAATGCTGGGCAAGAATGAAGTACTTCAGCATCTGAAGGATGCAAGATTGCTGCCAGACAAGCAGCACATGCTAGTGCCCAACCAAGTTCAGCATTTAGGTAAGGTCTGAGCTGGACTCCCTTCTATGGAGGCAACAAGCTTTAAACTACTCTACAGTTCTGCAAGGGAATCTTAGGTCCATCAGGCCCTGGTAACAGGGACTTCAGAGCAGATCAGGTCACAGCCAAGGAGAAGCCCAGAAGACATAAGGAAACGCTAGTAACATGCAAGGTGAGGGCTCTGTACTTGTTTCACAAAGGCTCAATTTACCTCAGTTACTAACAAAATTGCTGTATTCTAAAGGCAGGGACACGCCTGTGAGCACCCCTGAGCCCACATCACCTACCAGTTTCAGAGAATGCAAACATCCAAGTGCCCTATTTATAGCCCTTATTCTCGAGCCAGGTACCTGCAAACCCTCTCTCACGATGCAGCATTTAAAACACACCCTAATCAAGCACAGACAATTTTGTTTACAGCCAAATGTTAAGTTCTGCATAAACTAGTCTCATTTTCACACAAGTCAGACCAAAATCCCATACATGTCAGAGACAGAGCTATTTATAGCTTTGCACAGATGGTTTGATTGTAATTGTCATGTTTCCTCAAGGACAAGCTTTGCCAGCGATTTGCTCCAACAGGTAATTCTCACAACCTTCCAATACAAGGGTCTTAAAACACGAGCTTTAAGAAGGTGCTGCAGAAAATAAATCTGGTAACCCTCCTGCTCACAAGCTTTCATCTTGAGTAGCAAACCAGCAAAGTCGTATCTTCCTCAGGTCACTTCAGTGCAGAGATTGTACATTTTTCACTTTCAGTTAAGGATTTATCAATGTTTTAACATGTCTGTGCCACTCAAAGAGTTTGATTCCCTGGCTTTGACAGGAGGGCCAGGATACCTGTAGTGCAGACTCTGCAACACAGTTATTTAAATTCTTAACTTGGCACTTTGAAGATACAACTCAGGGTGTCCTGTTCCCCACCTCTTCACTCTGGTGACCAGTGACAGGACCAAGAGAACAGCACAAAGCTTTGTCAAAGCAGGTTTAGGCTGGATATGGGGAAAAAGTTCTTCACCCAAAGGGTGGCTGGGCACTGGAACAGGCTCCCCAGGGAAATGGTCATGGCCCCACACCTGCCAGAGCTCAAGAGCACTTGAACAACACTCTCAGGCACATGGTGGGATTGTTGGGGGGTGTCCTGTACTTTGATGATCCTTGTGTATCCCTTCCAACTCGGAATAGTCTGTGATTCTGTGTTGAACTATTAACAGGGTGCTTGAGGACAGGGACCACTGCATGACACCACAGGGAAGCAGAATGTTTAACACAGCTACTCCCTTCCATCTTATCAGTTATACTTTGCACATTGGGAGAACAAGAAACTGCTGTCAGATTTCAGAAGTTTTCCTTTTAGAGGGCTCAGATTAACACCATCTAACAGCTTTTCTACACGAGATGTAGAGAATTAATGTAACAGCACAAAGAAAAAGGAAAAAAAAAACAAACAAAAAACCCCAAAAATGGCAGCACTTGAAAGTTAACAGTATTAGAGCTGCTTTAATTCTGAGGACTCAGGCCAGGCATGGTGGGTCCACTCATTAGTGCATGGAGGGCAAGTCATGTGTTCAGTCAGCTGTTGGGAGTCACAAGGGGGAGGGGGAGAGACAAGTAGACTTGTTCTTCCTGAGTAAGTACAGCAACGGAGCCTTGATTATTTAACAGGGAATATTCAAATGACTCCACCCACTTTAACCTCAAATTCAGCTCCTGAGAGAGCAGGGTACACTGACTCCAGCAGCCTGGTTCTTCTGGAAGCACAGCCAGGCCGCAGCTCCTATTCACATGCCACTGGTACCACCACAGCCTTCAAGTCACAGCCAGTCAAAAACTGTGGCACAGCTAGTTATGTACCATTCCCCTAAAAAGAGAATTCTCCACTTCCCACAGCCCCAGCTCCCACATGGATACACAGTGTTAGGCACAGGCCAGAGCTGGCCAGCCAGTGACAAGTCCCAGCAGCTTTCAAGGTTCCATGCTGGCAAGTGTCAAACAAAGAACAGCTTGCTTACAGTTGGGAGGACTTTGTTCTGTCATGTGTTCTCAGTTTACATATAAAAACCTCATACACACACATCACAACAGCTCTGCTTATCAGCAAACATTTCTAGTTTTTCAGGAGATAATGCTGAAATTTCCAGCTTTGAGAACAAAACGCTTGGAGTTACTAGGTGAGACATACTCATTTTGATGCTGAGGTCACCTATCCCACTTCAGATTAAGACAGCCTTTTTACTACTAAAATAATCTCTCTATTTACAGGGAGTGCAATTGTCTTAAGTACTACGATCAAGCATTTCCATATTTATTAGTCTATATATACATGGAAACTAATAATGCATCTATCGCTTAATTTACCTTATTATACACTCACAGACAAAAGCACTTCTAACATCCACTCTAATACTTCTTAGGACTGACTCAGGCTTTACACACACCGACAGCTACTTTCGCAATAACTGCCAGTCTCCTCGGCCGCCTCTTTGGCCAGATTAATTGCTCTCGGTGCCGCCGGTTCACGTTAAAAGCGATCCCCACCGACCCCCAGAGCAGCGCTTCACCGTCCCGACCCAGCGCCCCGCCACAGCCCCGGCCCTCCCTCGGACACCGGCTGCCCCGAAGCCTCTTCAGGCTTCGAGAGGAGCTACAGCAGCCCCACACGCCACAGACAATGCGCTCCCTCCCCGGGAGGCATCGCTTGGGCCTCTGCGAGCCTCTCAGCAGAGGAGGCTCCACAAAGGCCTGGTGAAACGCGCATCCCGAGAAAGGCCCGCGGGGAGGAGCCCCTTCCCAGGGAGACCCCCCTGTATTGTCCCGAGAGGAGCGCCGGGCCCGGATCCAGGGAGCTCGGCGCCGGCAGCGCGACCGCCCGGGCCCGCCTCGGGGCGGGCAAACGAGCCGGGCCCCGGTGCGGAGCCGGCCGGGAGCACCGAGACAGCGCCGCCCCCGCCACCTCCCCGCCGCGGGCCACCCTGTGCCGGGGAGGGGCCGCAAGCGACTCCCCTCACCCGGGGCGAGGCCACTCCGCCACCCCCGTCGGCAGCGCGCGGGACCTGCGGTGCCGCTGGGCTCACCTGGTGCTGCCGCCGCGGCCCGGCCCCGATCGCTGCACCCCCCGCCCGCCTCGTCGGCTTTAATGGGCCCCGCCGCCTCCCGCGCCCGCTTCCGCCTCCCCGACAACTTCCGCTCACGGGGCCCTGACGTCACCGCGCGCCGGCCCCCACGTGACCGCGGGGGCCCGGCCGCCATGTTGGGCCGCCGAGGCCGGGCCGTGTGCGGGACGCGGGCCCAACGCGGGCCCCATTTCCGTGTTTGTCGGAAAATAAATGGTTGTTGTAGCACGGGAGCCCGCACAGAGGGCAGGGGTGCGAAGGGACCTGCCTCCCCCGCGGGCTTCCATCGCAGCAGGGCAGCGAACACCACGCCCTGGGCTGAGGGGAGGAGGAAGGGGCCAGAGAAACCTTCATGCTTTCGGAAATAAAGGATGGGGACACACAGGCACAAATCTGTTCTTTGGTCTCTTCTCAAATGTGTTGAAGAACTAGCAGGGAGTTCTCTACAGTTAAATGAGTGGGTGAAAAAAACACCTTAGTTATTGCTATTAGAAATAAAGAGGCTACATTTTAGATTATTTAATATTTATAAATTTTTACTCGCAGCTGTAATCTGGAGTGGGGTAGTAGCAACAGCACTACCTTCAGGAAAGAAGGTATAAGAAGCCAGTTGAATATACATTCAGACTGATTAACCAGGCAATTGCCAGCACCAAGATCAATAGTGCAGGCAAGTTAAATGGGACCCTCCGAAGTCTCTGGACCTCAATCCACGCCGTAACAACTATCCTGGTGGTACAAGAGAAAACCATATTTTCTGCTCAGTGGTGACAGCAAGTTTGTTACTCAGCAGTTACTTGAATATTCTTATGTGTTCAAGTCATGTGACTGCTGTGGGTTAGTTAACTCGTGAACTCAGGAAAGCAACCACGGGAAAAAAGCATTTTTAAAGCTAATGAAAGACAATAAAGGACTGAGGCTACTTCCAGCAACATTAAAAAGAAAATCACACAATCACAGACTTGTTGGGGTTGGAAGGGACTTCTGGAGATCATCCAGCCCAGCCCCCTGCCAAGGCAGGGTCACCCAGAGCAGGTGACACAGGAACATGTCCAGGTGGGATTTGAGTGTCTCCCGAGACTCGACACCCTCCCTGGGCTGCTGTTCCAGTGCTCTGCCACCCTCAACATAAAATTCTTCCTCATGTTGAGGTGGAACTTCTTGTATTTTAATTCATGGCCTTTGCTCCTCGTCCTGTCTCTGGGTACCACCGAAGAGTCTGGCACCATCCTCTTGGCACCTATCTTTAAGATATTTGTATGGATTAGAGATCCCCTCTCAGTCTTCTCTTCTCCAGACTAAGCAGTCCCAGCTCCCGCAGTCTCTCCTCATAAGAGTGATGCTCCAGACTCCAGAGAAGGGACCTTGTAACAACAGTTTATTAGTGCTTTTAGGGTGCCCCAGTTGGATGCAAAGAGCTGCACAAAAACCTGGTACCAGTTAAAACACTGACTGGACAAAAGAGGAAAAGCCCTCGCGCATCAGCAGCTGGTGGAGCAGAGCACTGGCTCGTCCCAGCCAATTGCCTTTAACATGCTGGGCTGTTATGGGCAGACATTAATGGCAAATTACTGGGTGTTCCTCAGCTCTCTTTTCCTAAAAGTTTGGTTTTTTAAATTTTTTTTTAAATTTTCTTTTTACATAATATGAAAAGCTCATGCCTTAGGTTTTAGCTTTTATATTTTTCAAATTCTGTATTCCTAGTGTGTAACTTTGGGCTGTCTTGCAGCCTGTCAGCTGCTGCTCTCTCATGCTCACACAGACATAACAAAGCCTCTCCAGGCCTGCTCTCCAAGGACACCCAGACAGTCCTAGGGCCGAAAAGTGTAAACCAGCATCTTGAAAAGGGGGGCAAGTTGGGGGGGGCGGTTACATCATTAGCTAAAGTTTAATTGGCAAATTTATGCTGATCTGCAAATGGACCAAACCTATAACAGTGTGAAGAACTCGTGACTCAGGGTCCATCTTGGCTGTAGCCTTTGGCCTGCCCAGGGTGTGCCTCTGAAGGCCTTTCCAATAAATATCCACCTTTATTCCCTTACCCCTGTCTAGTCTCTGTTTCCAGGTTGCCACTTTAGGCATCAAAGCAAACAAAACGTGTGAGTGAAATTTCCTCCTGTACTGCAGAGCAATCCTGGCATCACCTATTACAGACCTTTGTTATGCAGAACTTCACAAAAAGTTCCTGTGCCACTTGTTCTTGACATGACCAACAGCTGTTTTCCGATCCTCTGTGGGAACACAGCATTTTCTTAAGCTGATGAGGGAAGGTCCTGCTTGCCTGGAAGAACATACAGATCCTTGCACTCCACAGGACCAGTGGCAGCAGACAGGTCCCTGCTATCCAGGGTGGGAGCTACATTCACAGTGGCAGAGTGAAAGTAGAAGGATGGTGGTAACGAGGTGGCAAATGGAAGTATTGAGTGCTCTTAACACGAGCCCCCTCCCTATCAAAATAAACTCGTGCCCTGGGGGACACTAGAGCATGCTAAAGTGAGCAGCCCAGCACACTGAGTTTTGGCAGCCTCTGAAGGAAACTGTAAAATGTCAAAACCCAATGAAAACCCATAAAAACAGATCAGTTTGAAACCCAATGCCAATCGTTCCCAATCAGTAACACTGCTCTGAAGAAATCCATTCTCTATCCTTGAGGGGCCTTCACACAGCTGAGTGGATCTCTAAGGTTATAGTAACAGGTCTTTAGAAATTTACTGGTGCTGAAATCTCAACCTATTTCATGCACTCATTCCTACAAACCAGGAAGTGAGAATGTCTCCTGCTTTGATTTTCTTCCTTTTGTGTCACCTAATCTCTATTTACTAATCTTCCTGATCCAATTAGAGACAATAAAACATTGTATGTCTCACACCACCTCTTTGCTTTTGTCCTTGGACCAAAAGGGCCCCTCCCTTTCCCTTCTCATCCAAGAGATGATGGAGTGAACAGCGGTACAAAAACACCTGCAGAGAGGCCCAGGGAGCACATCACCTCAGGTGCGGCACCTACAGATCCTTGACATGAGCTGAGAAAATCTGAGATTCCCCACAGTGCTTAATGTATTCACCCTCTTCTGTGGACACATAGCTACCTCACCCCTGGCCATCTGTGGCATTAAAAGCTTGGAGAGGTCCCCTTATTCCCCTGGTATTTGTCCAGCATATTTCAGCTCTTCAGAGTCCTGCAGTCCCTGGGACCCTTCTTTGCCTCTGTGCCCAGAAAGATGTAGCACCAGCCTACAGTGGCTGTGCCTCAGTGAAAACTGACTGTCCAGAGCTTCCTCTGTATAGCTGTCCTCTCTCAGCTGGCTGTGTAATGCTTTCCCTTGTCACCTTTGCCCTCCCAGACCAGCTTCCTCAAATTATCATTAGAATGATCTAACACATGAAAATTTAAAAAGGGAACTTAAATGCAGTAAACACACAAAATGTTGCTTGGGTACTCCAAGCTTTGTCATGCTTTGATTTATCTCATCCAAAGCAGATTCCCTTTGCTTCTGCTGGCATTTTGTTCATTAGAAATCTGCTATTGCATGACCACCTATGTATTTCCTCTTGTAAGAGCACAGCCCTGGTCTTTTGCCTGCCCTGTCCCCTAATCCCTGCCTGCAGTACAAATACTGCTCTGGTAATCTACTAATGCTTCCACCTTTGCAATCCTCTGATAGTTTCCAAGTCATAGAGCAGCATCACATGAAAATGAAAAGGTAGCTCTGGACAAGACCTGATCACCAGATACCAACTATAGGAAGCAACTGCAATCACATTATCTCATGGCAGATCTCCAATCTGTGGTGCAGAGGACAGTGAACACAGTGCAGGGATTACGTCTGTGCTCACTGAGAAAATGCATCTGCTGGAGGATGAACATCTTAAAGACAAAGCACCGGTACAGGGTCTAAATGCAGCCACGGAGGCCTGAGCCCCACAGGGAGGGTGGGGCCGACCTGCAGTGCTGCAAAGCCCGATTTTGCCAAGTCCCCTCACTCCAGACACAAGAGACACATAAAAGAAATTGCTTTGGACTCTTTGCACAGCTTCCCCCTGTTCAATAGCAACAGCCACAAGACCACTGCAGAGCTGTCACCTCTTTGATACTGGGAGGTGGCAATGCTGGCACCTTCCCTTAGATGCCAGCTCACTCCCTGAGATGAGGAGGTCCAAACACCTGCTCTGCCTTTGAATCAACCTCCTGCAGAGGCTGTGGACAACATGCTGAGCACAGGGAACATCCTTAGATGTTCTGTAGCTGTGCTGGCCTTGGCAAGACAGGTGGGGAGAAACAAGCCATGCTGCTGGTCATGGTGTAAGCTGGGCACCACACGGCCTTGCACTTACTGTAGTTATCTGGGCCTAGACTGGTGGAAACCAAAGCCCATGGAAGAGTCAAATGTCACAGGGGAAGGGGTGTTTTCATGTCCCAGACTTTGTGCTCAGGGCCAGAGAGGCGTCCACGAACTATTTATAACCATAAAGCGACAAGGCTGTCACACACACAGTGACAATCACCTGAGCCTCCTGCAGGTCTCCCAGCTACAGAGGTTCTCCAACACCACCACCACCTTCCCACTTTTACAGCCAGTCCTAAATACCAGCTAATTATTTTTTTACAGCTGTGTTGGAGGTATGCCAGGTAATTTCATATGATTGTTCTCATACTCAAGTGGAGAACATGATCCAGAGAGTGAAGTAACTTCCCTGAGGCCAGAGTGAGTCAGTTACTTTGTCAGATCCGTGTCCCTCTAAACACAGACATTTCTGAAAGGCTTTTTAAACTGTAGGAATGGTATAAAAATAGGTACAGAGAGAGGTGAACAGCCAGCACAGAACTGCACAGGCCTTTGCAGAACTGGCCTTCGTTCAGGGATCGAGGTTTTGCATGAGGAGTGTGTTACCAAAGCAGCAGGTTCTGTGAGCTGTTACTTACCAAGCACTGAAGCCTTCACAGTGAACATCTGGTGAGCCTGAGAGCTCTCAGCTCATGCCATTAGTGGCTTTGAAGCAGGACAGGCCGATGGCTGGCAAAGCCTGGAACACTCTGCAGGACCCACAGTTGGTGCCACTGCTCCTCTCTGCACAGGGTGTTGTGCGATGGGGTGGACCAGCCACGTGAGCTCTGCATCCAGGTGTTTTGTGGCAAAGGTGGCCATGTCATGCTGTTGTTGCACCCAGAATGTGTCATGGGACAGGAGCCCGGTGCCACGTGACCTCTGTGAGTGGGACACTTTGTGGGACAGGTGACTTGCATGTTGCTTTTTCCTTAACAGTGAGTCAGTGCCAAAAGATGTCCCAAAGACAGCTCTCCGTGGGTAGGAACCAAACTGGCTGCAATGGAGCACGCTCTCTGGGGTCTGCAGGTCCAGCCTGGATCCTGAGAGACAGGGGTTGTCTGCAGAGGCCTAGGGAGTTCCTCTGGGACCCTCCATGGGAAGGACACAGGCACATCCCACAGCAGGATTCCCACCTCAAACCCCAGGCACCGCTCTGCAAGCACAGGGTGCTGCATATTAGCTTCAGATCTATCTGCTTCAACTCTTTTCAAGTGACAGATTTTCGCAATCCCCTCTTGTCTGCTCTAAAAGGAGAAGCAAATCCCGTATCAATGGTAACCACAAGAAGCTGGTATAATTTTGAGTGCATGTTTTCAAAGACTGTGACAAAGATACTCAGCCTTGAAGGATAAGGGTGTGTGGGCAGTGAGGTTTGCTTTGCTTTTATCTTGGACAACACTTTTCAATGCCTGGTGCCTCAGCAGCTGCATTTCTGACCCCAGGGAGTTATGACTCACTGTTTGCAAATCTCTGAGCCACCAAATTGAAGGTATGCCTCGCAAAGCATGATCCCAAACTGAAATGCTTATAAGTGGGTGTTACAGCTCCAGTTATTCTCTTCCAGCACTCAGGGCTGGCTCCATATCGCTGCCTGAATTTGTGGCAAATAGAAATCAGCATCTCTTACTTTGTTTAGAGAAACAGGATCTCTCTGGGTTTGTCTCCTTCAGTGGAGTTCTCAACCAACCTGTCAGCAATGAGGCTACAGAAGATGCATTATCCCACCTACCCTGTCACATCAGCCTGAGGAACATCTGTTCTGCCCAGTTGCTTCAGACACCAACATCAGAGCTGGGGCTGGCCTTCTGGGGGCTAAGGCTGTCTTTTAGCTGCTTTGTGGGTGACCTGTGTGGAGTTAAGTAAGCCACTGGCTGCCATCCTTTCTGTTGGAGTGGATCAGTTCGCTGACTCAGGGAAAAACAACACAAATGTCTTATCAAACATTTCTTAGCAGACAGGCAGGAGAGCTATGTGTGAGAAGGCCAAGCCTTTAGAGAAACGAATAAGAACAAATTATCAGAAGATCCTCACATTTCCTTTTTCCTTGACCATTGATGTTTTCCTTATCAGGAAAGTGACTACATACACTGCTGCAGACCAATGCTGGTCAAGAGGGGTTAATGCTCCATCTCTTTGGGAGACCTGCGATGGGAAGGAATCACCACCGGCCATCTGGCAGGGCATGATGAGGTGGAAGCGGGGGAAGGGGCCACTGCTGACCACCAGGTCCACACATGGTGAGGTCCATGAACAGCTGGACTTGGGTCAAAGATTTTGATTCAGCCAGGCCGGGGCTCAGGGGTGCCTTTGCTGGAGAAATGTAAATCCCAGCTGGCACTTCACAGAGCATGATCCAGGAAAGTGGATTCAAAAATTTAGTAACCTGGTGAGAAATCTGCATTATCTCACTGCTTGAACTTAAGGCTCCTGGAGGGAGCAAAAGAGCTGCCAGTCTGTAAATGACCCCCTCTTGTTGCTGTCAGTCAGATCCTCAACTTCCTGCTGTGTGTGGCAGATCCTGCAAAACTGAAGCTTTAAAATCCAGGTTTTTTAAACTCTACGTGAACAACAGAGTCCTACATAGATACACCAGCAAGTGCTTTCCTTTCCAAAACCAAGCTGAGAAAGAGGAGTTGCTCCATGTGAGGACGGAAACTCCCTTATTGTGCTGAGTGGCCAGTGACAATTCCTTGCCAGACTTCACTGCCACTGAGGACAGGACCGTGGACCTCAGACCTGTACTGTTCTCAGGTGGGTCCTGCCACCACATCTGCCAGACCTTAAAGGGTCAGAAGGAAAAACGCAACAGCACTTATCAGAGACATGGTCACCAAACCCCACGGCGGTCCCGTGGCACCCGGGCACTGCATCACTGCACAGCCTTTCCCTCACCCTCCGTCCTTCACCCCGGGGACAAACCACCTCCTGAAGTGACCCCAGCGGAGGGACTGCACGCCCCAGAGCCTGGCAGGCAGCGGGAGGGCACAGTGAAACCTGCAGATCCCTGCAGCGCGAGGTGCCCGCTACCCCCGCAGGTCCAGGCGGCTCCTGCCCATCACAAACGGCCCGGGGGTGCCGCCTCAGCGGGGGCTGCTGCCGGGACGCTGCGGGAGGGAGCGCGGCCCTGCCCGGCACTCATTGCTGTTGCCAAGGTGAGGCCGCAGCGCTCGGGGCGGGGCGGGGCGGCCGCCGCCGGGCGGGGCCGGGGCCAGGGGCGGGGCCAATGGGTGACCCCGCCCCGCCGCGCCCCAACGGCACCGCCCCTCCGGCGCGCCCCGGGCGCCCCCTGGCGGCGACGCGCGGCCATGGCGGGGTGGGGGACATGGCCGAGGGGACATGGCCAGGGGGTAGGTGAGGCTTTTTGTCACCCCTCACAGCTTGGGAACCGGCTCCATCGCCCAGTCTGGACAGGGCAGAAGTGGCACCGCTGCCTGCAGCTGTGGGCCAGGACCCCAGCATGCCCAGCGCAGGTCAGGGATCTCAGCACCAGCGTCTCAGGTGCTCCTACCTTGATTCCACTGCGGGCTGGCTCTTTCACTGCATTTATCTCCGTGATTTCAGCCAAACGCGGGTGCTGTTGCCTCCACCACTGGCCCTGGGAGGCTGCAACCCTGGGACAAACAAGCAGGTGGAGAGGTGTGATCCTTTGTCAGGCCTTGCAAGGATTTGGTGATCACAGCCCTCATCTGCAGCACAAGGGCGAGATTCAGCGGCTGCCCCAGGAGCCAGCAGGTCTCTCCTCTGCCCATAGCCAGAACCCCCATCCTCCTCCTCTGGAGCCGAGAAGGACAGCAGCTTCCCTGCCTCCTTGGTTCTCAGTGACAGGCAGCATCTGTCTTTTCCAAGACATGCACTTTTGTCCTCTCTCCTCCTGTGGCTTTGCAGATGCCAGTCCAGTGAAGGCATTTTCAAGCTGTGGGTGTACCCAGGTCCTATGTGAACTGCGAAGTTCTTGAGTGGCAGCCCTGATCACACCCTCATTTCTTTAATATAGTTAAAACAGCACAGTTCCCTCTATCCAAAACATGCCCTGATCCAGTGACAAAATCCAGACCCACCCAGCCCAAAGCAGCTCTCTTTGTGTGGACCACACACCTTGCTCAGGTTTTGCATTTTAACTGTACACGTGTAGCAGATTTTTTTCATTCACAGCCTGCCAGTGTCTGCCTATGCCTATTTCAGTTACATTTTTAGTAAGCTTTAAGAAGAGTTAAAAGTACTTTTTAAAGTGATGAAGTGTCTTCTTTCCCATATTTTTTTTCTCCTTATTTCAACAACGCTCATCACACAGTGGTCTCACCCCCTTGCAGGACTCACAGATGCTCTCCCATATTCTTCCAGGAGGTTTTCCCTGTGTGTTTCCCAAGGCTTCATACAAGTGCTGTGCACAGACAGGTTTTTTCATTATTTTTTTCTGAGTCTTGTGGTCTGACAAGGAGAGAAAAAACAGATTTTTTTTTTAAACCAAGAAGAAATTATTTTACAGAAAGGTGAACACTATAAGGAGGGGGGAGGGAGGGAGGGGCTACTGCAGATAACTAAATTAACTTGAAAAAACCCAGGCGAGCAGCCCCTGGGCAGACAGTGCCCCATCACCACCATCTCTCTGCAAAGGCAGGACATGTTTCCAGAGTAGCCGAACAAAGAGTAGGAGCCAAGCTCCGACCAGCCCCCTCCAAGTCCACCATTCCATGGAAATCACAGGCAAACCCCAAATAAGAATAACGGTGTGTTTTGCTTGGCAGAGGCTCAGTGTGGGTTGTGCTGACGAGCTAAAAAATGAGGTTGTAAAAACAATGAAACTGGAAGACTGGTTTTTTTCTTTTTCTCCAGCTGCTTTTTGAGAGCCTTAGCAAGGCTAAGCAAACTCTGCCATCCCTCAGCCACGTCATACCTGTGCTCTCATGGCTGGCAAGTGCAACACCTTGCTCAGGACTGGATACAGAGAGAGAAGTGCCCTCTGCCTCCCACTGGCAGCCAAAAGGCTGTTGGATTTTACATACACAAGGTTAAACGGTGAAACACCAATAAAATCTGAAGCAGGGAGGTTTATTTCAGGATCACTGACAGATTTGTATCAAAATCTTCAAGGTGTTGCCAGGATGACTTCTGCTACACAGGTGCAGCCCTGTTTACTCTCTCCTGCCCCTGACCTGGGCTCTTTAGAGAGCAACACATTGTGTCACGGTCCTTGCATATTCCTGGTGCAAGCTCCCTGCTGGTATGAGGATCACACCAGAATAAATCCTGTTCCCTGCTGCTATGGGCTTCAGTATGCTTGTGTGGTCACAGCCAACCCTCTCCTTCTAGAAAACAACTTCTCCTTCCCTCCTAGAGAACAAATTGCTCTGACAGATGACACAGCTCTGAGTTTGGCATCAGCCCTGTAAAAACAGAGGAACGCAGGGCTTTTCCTGGGGTGCGGTTCTGTCCATGGCTTCTCCTGCCAGAGGCATTTATTAGCCCACTCTGGTCCCTCAGCCCTGGCAGACGGCTGGGCTGGCACGGGCTCCATCGCGGCTGCTCCCCTCCCGCTGCTCCGTGGCCCTGAGGGTGACACACTCTCTCCACAGCACACAGGGAGCTGGGGCACTCTGCCAGATGGCAGCAGGGTCTGGTAACCTCTCTCATGCTGCTTCCTGACCTGCAGCTCTCTGGGACGTTACTGCTGGAGGGGGACATTCCTTGCAAGGAGGGAACTAAAAAAACAACACATAAAGAGAGAAAATGCAGCTCTGAACTCCTGGCTCTCTCTGTTACTTGGCACCAGGCCTGGGCAGCCAGATCTGCACACAGGCTCTGCAGCCTGTCCTTGCTTGAACACAGCCTGCAAGCTGTCCCCGAGCTGTCCCGGGAGCTGTCCCAGCCACCATCACCAGCACACCCAGCCAGGGGCCATGAGCCGCTGTGACTGACCCCGTGCATGAAGAACACCCTGGCACTGCTCACAGGGCAGTGGCAAGAGGAGCCTGCAGAGCCAAACTCAGCCTTGAACAAGCCCAAGGGCAGCAGCTTTTCAACCCAAAGACAAATTTAGCCTATGTGGTAGGGCTGAAGTCTTGAAATAAATGATGCACAGCTTAGCATGACTCAATTATCACAATTAGAAATGGATCCAAACAGAGGATTAGTGTACAACAATCTGGTTCAGAGCTCGCCAGGGTCTGGGATGGGTCACATATTGAAACTGGCATTCGCCAGCGAGTTCAAATCCAGCCTCTGGGATGAACCCATGGGAGAGCAACCTTTGGCCCAGCATGTAACAACTGAAGCCCAATTATTTCCAGACACAAGGGACATATGCATTTATTTCTTTCCCTCCATTTACCAGGAGAAATTGCCCTAAGGGAGAGAGGGAAATAAGAGCTGTAGCTGCGTGTCTTATTAAAGAGGCCAACTGGAGTTCATTTATTCCCTGTGACACATGGAAGGACAGTGACAGCCGTTCCTAGCAGAGGAACTTGCAAACCCAACCTGGACAACTGGAGGGAGTCCCCAGATGCAGCACTGCTGGCCAGCCTTAAATTAGAAGTGTCTGTTCTGCTCAGCCCCTCATGTTTCATGGTTGCTTCTCCCTGAATATGCCTACCCAGTTCCAGGCCCCAAAGCCCAGCTCTTTGGAGAAGGCCAAGATAAACAGGCTTTTCCTGGAGAGCAGAGTGACCTGGAACATTTCCCTGGCTGGAAGCATACGGCTGAGGAGGTGGAACCCGCCCCTGCAGCCATCTCCTGCTGTGCTGCTGGAAGAGAGCACCACTGTCACCCGAAACACAGTGACAAAACTACCTGCTTGTGCTAGGATATGCTACAGGGCGAACTGCCAAATTGATAGGGCTGGTGCCTACATAAATCAAAGGGAAACTGAAGTAATTTGCCAAGGAAATTTCCATGAGAGGAATTTGGTGGGGTGGGGGGTGGTAAGGAGAGAAAAGGAAAGCTAGTTGAGAAATGATGCTGTTTTGAACATAGCACACCAGGAGACATCCCATTCTATTTAGCCTTTGCCAAGGGGCTATTTGACTCCATATCCAAACACATAATTTAGGAAATCCTCTTCTGATACTTGGCAATCTCAGGCCAAATCAAAGAATTATCTCTGTGACTCATATTAGGATCTTAAAGAAGGATTGAGTCCTGGATCCAATTATGCAAACATGAAAGGTCTGTTGTCCCACAGGGCTCACAGGCAAAAGCCCTGCTCCGGCAATCACAGCAGACAACATCCGTTCCTCGGTTTTATGTGCCTTAGATGTTTGGGAATAAAGTGTCAATCACCTCTTCCCCAGTCATGTGTTAAACCACTAACATTTTCCTTTCTGCAGCTGCCTTGAGTCAGTTCAGGGCTGGTTACTATGCCTTGGCTACCTGCAGCACTTCTGCTCTGGCATCACCTATCTGTCAATTATCTGTGTTTTTTAACAGAAAACTTGGCTTCAGCTTAAACTCTGTTTGTGTCAAACCTCACCTTCCGGAGCAACAATGATCTGTGTGCCAGGCCAGCAAGATGAACTGTCCCAGTTTGAGGTTCATTAATTCAACAGCATAATCAAAAGCACCAAAGTCCATCCTTCTGCAGTGCTCAGTGCTACATCCCAGGGCCATCCACACCAACAGCTCCTCTGGGCCATCCTACGCCCAGCACTTCCACCAGGATTGACACCTCTGGCCCCTGGAAGCCCTGGCAGGAACCGGCCACTGCTAAAAACATGGAGAAACAGAGTTGCTTTGTGCCGTGGCTGGAAAGGAGACTGAGGAGCATCTCGGAATATTTGTTACAGTTGTTTTTTTCGCTCTTTTTCAAGCAGAAAAAGAAGTGGGAAACCCCAGCAGGGCCCAACACGCAGCCCTTGACCGGCCCCAAGGCCTGCCCAGGCCTGAGAGCTCAGCAAGGGCACGGGCCCAGCGCCCCGCGGGAACACCCAAGCTCACCGACAGAGCCTGAGCACCGGGAAGGACCGGAGCTGCGCCAAGCCGCAACCAACCCCGGATCTCTGGAGAAGCCCGCCCAGCTTCTCTCCTCAGGCACCGCGGAAGGCGGGGAGGACGGGGGCGGGCCTCAAGCGCCGCTGGGCGCCGCCATCGCGAGCCTCCTCCCCGACTGGGCGCCGCCATCTTGTGCCCTGCCCGTACAGCGCGGGCGCCGCCATCTTGTGCCCTCCCCGCGCGGTGTGGCGGTCATGGCGGGGCTGCTGTGCCGCCTCCTGCTCCTCTGCCTGGCGGCCGCCGGGGCCAGCGCCGATCTGGTGCTGGAGGAGGTGCGGCGCTCGCTGGACCTCAGCACGCACCTGGCCAAGGTCTCGGCCGAGCTCAACCTCGCCAACGCGCCGGGTGGCGCGGCCGCCTCCGCCTTCCTGCTGGCGCTGGAGCCCGGGCTGGAGCCCCGGCTGGCCCACCTGGGCGTGCAGGTGAGCGTGGGGAGCAGGCACCGAGCGCCGCTGCCGGCGGGGCCGCGGAGGGGCCGCGGGCGCTGCCCGGCCCCGCGCCCGAAGGGACACGTCGGCACTGCCGGGCCCTCAGCGCCGCTCCCGGATCCCGCAGCCGGCCGGGAATGGGGGGTGTCTGTCGCGGGGCGAGGGCGGAGGTGGGAGGCCTGGCAGGCGATGAGGGGGGCGATTCACGCCGGCAGGGCTGGGCGGGAGTCGCCGCCAGCACGGCCGGAGCATGGCTGGCAGCCCCAGGCAGCGCCGGGACGGCGGGCCCAGCTCTTACCCGCAGGAGGGACGGAGGAGCAGTAGAACAATTCTTCTGTCCTAACCCCAGAAGTATTGTCACTTTATATACGCGCTGCATACAGCATTGAGAGGTACATGCAGCGCTCTGTAGTATATCTGTATACAGAGTTCTGTAGTGTATCTTAACTGGTCAAGCCGTATTCCCGCGGCATGCTCACTCCCCAGTCACAAGGGAAATCACAAAAGTGTTTGTTCAATATTCTTATTTGTGCAAGTTATAGTGACTGTGCTGGCTTGGGAACCAGGCTGAGAGAACATGGGAACATGAGAAAAACCTCCAGTATCTGTTTTTGCACACTGACCACACTGCAATTTGTATTCGTGAACATTATGAAAAGGCCTTTTAAAATTTTTTTTCTTAATAAATTAGTTACATATAAGCTTGTACTTTGTGGGGGACATCCCCCCTAAAAACTCCTTATAGGTACTGTATGGACTTTGCCCTGGATGTGTTAAGTTTCTTAAATAGCAGCACACTGATCCATCTGTTGTTTGGGAACAGGTGAAAGGTGAGGAAGAGGAGGAGAACACCTTGGAAGTGAAAGAGACTAAAGTTAAGGGAAAAAGGTGAGTATCACCCTCTGAGGTCAATACCTAGAGCTGTGCATGGGGGATTCATAATTGTCCTCACACTGAAGCAGAGATACTACCCCAGTTCCACGGGACACCAGGTGAGAGAAGCATTTGGTCACGCTCTTACCCATTACTCCCTTTTGAGCTCTCAGACAGCTGGCAGTGGTGAGTCCAGAGAGTTTAGTGCCCTGTGGCTGTGTGGAGAGCACCACAGAGCACTGGGCACCATGGCCCAGCACAGGCTCTTCCTGCTGCAGGGAGAGAGGATGCTGCTGTTTGCATCAGGCTCTGTACTTCCAAGCTTGGACTATTATGTGGGTGCTGCAGGCTGGGCAGGCAGGTGTTTTCTGAGCCGTGAGAGCTGAGGGGTGCCTTTAAAGTCTGTCAAAAGCACAGTGCAGCTGAGTTTCAAGAGTACAGGAGCTGTGGAGTTAAGTTGCCAGGGTAGACCTTGGCTTCTGACATGCCTGCATGTCTCATATGATCCTGTCCTCGGGCCACCAGGCATGACGTGAAGTATGTTCACTGCTGGCATCACCTTGATCTATCCAGTGCATCCTTACAGATTTGGTGGAGTCTCAATCCATTCTATAGAACCTCAGTCCAAAACCTTGCTCCCATTCTGATCATTCCTTAATTTCAGATCCTGTGGGCAAAAATCTGAGAATGAATAAACTCTGTGGGAGCAGGTGCTTAAGATGTTAGTGATTTGTCTTCTGGACTCGTGCCCATGCTTCCTTTGATGAAGATCATTCCTGTCATGTGGAGAAGAATGGAAAAACTCTTGCTGAAGCTTTATAAATGCAGGATTAGGGAGGGGTGTGTCACCATTCCTCTTCCAAAAAGGAAACGAGGTGGTTTTTTGTGAAGCAAAGACTGTAACTGTGCCTGGACACAGTTCACCTGTTCACTGCTTCCCCAGTCTAGAGTAATTGCACCTGCTGGGACAAGACATCTCTGTGTCTTGGAGGAGCAAGTAAAATACCTGCCCAAATCACACATATACATGTGATACATGGCCACCTGTCCACAGGGGATGTTGCAGTGGGTGGATCTGAATGCTCTCTCAAGGGAGATCCCACATGACTTACCTGTTCTTCTCCCTCCCAGTGGGAAATTCTTCTCTGTGAAGCTGCCATCTCCTTTGGCCCCAGGAGCCAAGATCCGTGTCTCTGTTGAAATGGTTTTCACGCACGTCTTGCAGCCCTATCCCACCCACATCACCCAAAGCGAGAAGCAGTTTGTGGTCTTTGAAGGGAATCACTATTTTTACTCACCGTACGTCACCAAGACCCAAACAACCCGTGTCAAACTGGCCTCCAGGAACGTGGAGAGCTACACCAAGCTGGGCAACCCTTCCCGCACTGAGGACATGATCGAATATGGGCCCTTCAAGGACATCCCTCCATACAGCCAGGTAAATGTCTGTGCAAAGGGGTTGTGGCTCTTCCATGTGTCTCAAAGGCTGGAGAGTGGGAAGCAGAGGCTTTCATGTAGAAATCGCAGGTCAAACGTGAAGTTAGACTGTGTGCAGGCCAGGAACATGGACATCTGCCAGGGAGCGTTCTCTGTGGCACATGGAGTGGATCATTGTGAGGGGAGCTTGATCCTGACTTTAGGTCTGACAGTTTATCTTTTTTTCCCTTGTTAGGACACTCTGAAGGTGCACTATGAAAATAACAGTCCATTCCTGACCATCACCAGCATGACACGAGTCATTGAGGTGTCTCACTGGGGTAACATTGCGGTTGAAGAGACGGTTGATTTAAAGCACACAGGAGCAGTGCTGAAAGGGCCTTTCTCCAGATACGACTACCAGAGACAGCCAGACAGTGGGATCTCTTCTGTCAAGTCTTTTAAGGTTGACATTTTGCACATGTATCTTTCTTTTAAACTGTGGCTTCCCCCTTTCTTAGATCCCCAGAAGCAAAAAAAAATACAGTTGTCCTTTGCCTTTTGTTTGGTAACCATACCCCAGTAATAAGGGAATATTAAAACTCTGGTCTATTTTCAGAAAAAGCTTCTGCTGCTTAGGAGTAGCTTTTGGAAGCAGCATTAGGTGTTTATACACTTTATTGCATCTGCTGGTCCAACAGACTGTGTGTACCAGGGTATGTAGTGTTTCTCCACACTCCCACCCCTCCAATCTCAGGGACCCTCTAAACCCCTTACCCCTGTACTTTGGTTTTCCACTGTGCAAGGGCCATTCATTCTGTCCCCACCCCCTTATTTTCAGAGTTGCCTCTCATCATATCCTCCTCATGTTGAACAGAATTAATTGGAAAGTCACCCATTCATTCCTTGCTCACAAAGCACTCAACAGGAATTAAAGCTGTGGCTCTGCTAGCCAGATGTAAAAAGTATTACGTATTTTCATCTGAACCAAAACCTTTCTTGCTGCCTGAAGCCTCGAGGATTGATTGTTGTAATTCTCTAGGGTGATGCAGCCAAACAGAAATCTGATTTTGCTGAGTGTGAAGCCAGCAAGCCCAGTGAGCTTGGGCAGCAGGCTGGAGTGGAAAGGGAATTGCTGTCCTGGTGGGCATGATGAGATCCTTGCTGTCTGCGGAGTTTGAAACTGGGCTGGAGAAAGCACATTCATTTGGAGGCCAAGTGATTTTAGTGCTGGCAGCCGTTTGTGGGATTGCTTATAATAGCACAGTTTTACCACTCAGTGCAACTGAATGGCCATTTTGTCATGTCTCACGTGGGGAGCACAGTTTCTCAGTGCTTACCAGCCTTTATGGGTTTTGCCAATTTCACTGAAAGTAACACCCATCTGATGCACTCATTGCTGCTTCTCTCCGTACAGACCATTCTCCCAGCTGCTGCTCAGGACGTCTATTACAGAGATGAAATTGGGAACATCTCCACCAGCCACCTCCTTGTCCTGGATGACTCTGTGGAGATGGAGATCCGTCCCCGATTCCCGCTTTTTGGGGGCTGGAAAACCCATTACATCATTGGCTATAACCTGCCAAGCTACGAATACCTCTACAATCTTGGTGGGTGGCTGAGGGGAAGGGAATGAAAAATGTCCTCCTGTGTGTTGAAAGGTGGTTGCTATACAGTAAAGAATTGAAAGCTGTGATACACGGCACCTTAGCAACCACAGTTGCCAGCTATTTTTTCTAGAATATGCAAATCCACCTTTTTTGTGCTTCCTTCAGGTTTTTGTAGACATCTGGTTAAAATATATCTGAGTGAGCTAGTGCCCCCTGCTGCACAATTATGCATGCAAATTCTGCTCCTGCCTTGGGTGGGAGCTGAGCTTCGAGGCTGTCCCTTGTTCTCTGAGGAATTGTAACCACCCTCTGCTCTGCACTTTCAGGTGATCAGTATGCCCTGAAGATGAGGTTTGTTGACCACGTGTTTGATGAGCAAGTTACAGACTCTCTGACTGTCAAGATTGTCCTGCCAGAAGGTGCCAAGTAAGTGTCATTCCTCCTGGCTTGTTACTGCAGACAGTGCTGTGTTGGTGGCAGTTCTCCAGTCTGCTCTAATGGCCTGGGGACAGTGAATCAAAACCATGACTGTGCATATGGAGGAGGTCTTGGAACACAGCTCTGCCACAATTGGCCAGACAAGTCCTGGGTTACATCATCTCAAACACCATAGATTCATATGGGACTGTCTGGTTTTATCCACAGGAATATCCATGTGGACAGCCCCTATGAAATCAATCGTGCCTCAGATGAGCTTCACTACACATATCTGGACACTTTTGGACGTCCCGTTATTGTGGCACACAAGAGCAACCTGGTGGAGCAGCACATCCAGGACATTGTGGTGAGTGTGACCTCTGAGCAGTTGTGCCTCCTCTGAATTCAGCAGCATGGTCAACACACTTGAGAAGTAAACACTTGGTGGACTGCACGGGTGGTTCTGCTGCTGCCTGAGGAGAGCGGTTAACGCAGTAACATGGAGCTCTGCTGAGTGTCTGGAACTTGTCTTGTAGGTTCATTACACCTTCAACAAAATCCTGATGCTGCAAGAGCCTCTGTTGGTGGTTGGAGCCTTTTACATCTTGTTCTTCACTGTGATTGTCTATGTCAGGCTGGATTTCTCCATCACCAAGGTCTGTATGATGAAGAGCCCTGTGGGAGTATAAGCAGATTTCTCAGCTGATGAATGGAGATTTTTCATACCAGTAATTCTCACTGAATGTTCCTGCCATTCAGATGTTTTACTGGTTGTTTAAATTCCTGTTTTTGTTCAGCCTGAGCACTGGTACTCCTGTAGGGCTGATCTGGTGTCATAAAGCTAACGAGAGTATTGCTTTTTCTGCACAAAAGGGATTCCTGATGAGAAGAAGGGATATCTGCAGTTCTCCCTCTGCAGTGTTTTCACTGTGAAACTTTGTTGGGCTGGGCTGACTGCTGAAAAGTGCTTGTCCTAATCACCACTTGCACCATTCTCCTGATTACTGTCAGTTGACTTAATTGCAAAGGGAACAGTTTCTGTAACAGTCCTGTGGCAGATTGCAGGCAAGGCTCGATGCAGGTCAAAGATAACGACTGCTTTGATCTTACCTCCTGTCCTCTTGCAGGATCCAGCTGCTGAAGCCAGGATGAAGGTTGCCTGCATCACAGAGCAGGTGCTTACTCTGGTGAACAAGAGGCTTGGCCTGTACCGTCACTTTGATGAAGCAGTGAATAAATACAAGCAGTCACGAGACATCTCCACCCTGAACAGCGGCAAAAAGTCTTTGGAGATGGAGCACAAGGCCCTGACAAATGAAATAGCCTCTCTGCAGTCTAAACTGAAGACAGAAGGCTCTGATTTATGTGATAAAGTAAGAAACTAAAATTTATTTTATAAGCTCACCTGTTCTTGGCTCTGTCATGTATTCTGCATGGGTTTTAATTGGGGGTTTAGTTTCTGCAGCCAGTGTAGGTTGGGTTTTTTCATCTGAAAATGGCTTGATCTCTGCAAGGGGGTGTGAAAAGTGTTATTTTTGCAGTAATCTCAGTTATGCAGCCACGTAAGTGTTGCTGGTAAACAGCTGCTTGTGCTGTTTCTTAAGCAGCCCTTGAACCAGCTGCATTTGTACACATAACGCGTTTGTAACCCAATCCTGATGCTTCTCATTGAGCTCGTGGCAGTGACACTTAGGCAATAAATGGAAACTATCAACACATTAACAATTCTGACTTGACTACTCATGCCAGTCAACCCAAAATCTTCTCCCTCATCTCTTATTTTCTTGCACATTTGCATTTGGTGCTGACAGAATTTTGGTAACGTGATGCTCCCTGGGGGTGTTTTGCTGTACCATGTTGAAAGCCGTGGCACAATGAGCACATACCTACTGTCCTTCCCTTCAGTATATTCTAACACTTACCCAAAACAGCCACTTAACCCCAAGTGAGGGACATTTTAGCCTCTAAGGTCCATTTAGCCAACAGCCACCTTGGTTAATCTGTTACTAACTCTAAGAGTAGCTCTGTCATTGCAGACCTGCCACTCACACACCATGAATGTTAACTGTAGGGACACAGCTTCCAGCTGTCAGAGCTGTGATTTAGCTTGAAGCCTTTAAAATCTGTCATTAAATACTCTTTAACAGTCTCTTGCCAGTGTGGCTCCTCGGTCCTCAGAGCCCCTTTTATTGCACTGCTTGGTTACCCATTCATGGAATATTCCTCATAATGTGATGCCAGGGAGAGGTGGTGCCTCAGGAGGCAACACTGAGGGATCAGAGATGGTTCTACTTTTGCTATCATCTACCATCTCTTCTATTCCAGCTTCAGTGTAGGGATTGTTTTGTTTTGTTTTGTCTCCTGTAATACTCGCTTGGTTTGTCACCCTGCTAGGTAAGTGAGATTCAGAAGCTGGATGGCCAAGTGAAGGAGCTGGTCTTGAAGTCGTCGGTGGAGGCGGAGCGGCTGGTGGCAGGCAAGCTCAAGAAGGACACGTACATCGAGAACGAGAAGATGCATTCCAACAAGCGCCAGGACCTGGTCTCCAAAATCGACAACATCCTCGACGCGCTGTAACTCTGCCTTAGCAACTGCGCAGAGGGGAGAGGTATGAAGGGAGATGAGTGATACACTTTGAGCCAAAACTCCTTCCCAGCAAAATTAGGGGAAAAGTTGATGCAGAATGTCTGAAAGTACATTTTGTTTTTAGATTTTTCTATACAGCCTGTCTGCTCAGCAGCACGTGCTGTGCAAGGGACCACTCCATCATGTTTGGCTGGGTAACAGGGTTTCTTTACCAGAGGTGAGACTCAGCCAAGTTATGAAACAGTCTCCTGCTTTTGGTTTGCCCTGTATAGATGTGCTCTGAGTAAACGCACACAAGAAGCCGGTCTGAGCACAGACACACTCATGGCAAAGCTGAATGTCGCAGCTCTGGAAAGAATAAAAGATACCTTTGTTCTACTTTGAAATAAAACCGTCACTGCCTCGCCTCTACGTGTTATGCTGGGCTGGGGGGAGGTGGAGAGGCTGGGTGGCCCCATCCTGCCCATGGCCTTGCAGTGCAGTTCCCTGTGGAGCAGAGTTCAGCCCTGACCCCTCCTGCCTCCTGTCAGCTGTGTGCCCTGAGGTCAGAGCTCTGCCACCCCACAAAGCCCTGACCCAGACATGGGAGAAAGCCAAGCCCTTGTTCCCCAGGGATGTGCATGCACCTACACCCTTATGGAGAGAAAAACAACAGAACCCCTCCTGCCAGCCTCTTACTGTGTGCTGCATGTGCCAAAAGTCCCTGCATCCCTTGTGCTGCCCATGTAGGTCCTCACTGACACTCAGATACCTTGGGGGGTGCGTGCAGTCCCCTGCTAATACCAGTCTCATAAGATTTTTTTCCTGTGCCTCTCTGCCTCAGTTCACTGTTGAGTACCCCAGACGTAGCTGCAGGGACAGCAATAGGGTTCTCCCCAACTGCCTTTGCCTGGCCTAGTTGTTTGGACCAAAGTGGTTAGAGATGCTCATACAGAAAAAAACAGAAAGGGCTGTGTGTGTCTCTGTCTGCCCTGAGCTGCACGTGTTGGCAGCTGCCTGTGGGTGGGTGGATGTGTGTGCAGGGCAGGGGTGGTGAGTGGCGTGTAGCCCTCTCTAGTGGGCACCTGCAGCTTCCTGTCAGAAGCAGACTCTGCAGAGAGTCTGGAGGCTGCCTGCAGACTGGGCAAAGCACATGGCTGCCCCAGAGCAGTGGCTCACGAAAAAAACAGTGCCAAGTGTGGCTGTGTTGGGGAGTGAAGGTTTGCCACAGTACCTGCACTGGCACCCTGTGAGGCTTGGGGCAAACATAGCCCCTGTGGCTCAGTGCTGCCTGCAAGCCCCGTGCTTGGATATGCACAAGCAGCAGGACACCTTCCAGCCCTTTACCAGGCCACCTGCACTGCTGTCCCTCTGTCCTGGACCCACACAGCCAAGCTCTGTCACAGACACACTTGTCTCTGCTCCTTACTAGCCCCTCTTATCTGAGATAAAAGTTGTCTTTTTCCTCTCCTGGGATGATTTTCTCCTTGTACAGAGGATGCAGTTAGTTGGAAAGCCCTCTGCCCCAGCCACACAGGGGTTTGTTAGTCAGGAGCTTTTTGCAGCAGGCCTGAGCCCAGGCACCCAGCACATTGTCACCAGGTGCCAGCTCTGTCCCATGCCCACTAACCTCACCCTGCAGCAGAGTGAGCAAGCCTAAATCCCTGCCTATCTGCTCCCTGTGCAGGTGCTACGGGGAGCCCTGAGACAGTGAGTCCTACCTGACCAGTTGCAACCAGCCAAATTCAAACAAATTGTCATTAATCCATTGAGCCAGAACACACACCATACTCAGGGAGTACCACGTGCATCCAAAGCCAAACAAGGGCTGCCTGTTGCACCCAGCCAAAGCAGGCAGGTCCAGAGGATGAGAAGAGGGATCAAGCTGAACTTAGGTGATCCCAAAGACACCCTTAACTTTCCATTCTCCCAGCAGAGGAAAAGCAGTGCCACCCTTCCTTCCCATATATCACTTCTGCCTGGCTGGACAGACCCCTGAGGGTACAGTGGAGCTTGTGGTGCCTGTTACAAAGCCCTGTAATAGGGGTTGATGGTGTCTGTGTCTTTCCCTCTCTGTCCCAAGGGGTCTGATCAATCAGCACACACCTCAGCCCACACAGCTACTGGGCAGCTTCAGATCCTACTTGTTAATGGAATCCACATCTGCAAAGACAGCAGCTATAAATAGGATGAATGCAGGCAGCCCCAGCTGAAAAGGCCTCCGGTCCCCAAGGAGAGCTGCCCCAGTTCCTGAGGCTGAGAATAAAAGCCAGTGCTGAAGCGATGCCTCACTCCTCTCCACACAGCTCTTCTGCCACCCTCCCTGGGGGAACAGGGCCTCCCACACTGTGCTCCCTGAGCCCCTTCTGCCCCAGTGCTGCTCCGGCAGCAGCACATACATCAGAGAACCTTTTAACGAACACACAGCAGCAGAGTGACCTAGAAACCTGAGCCATTTGTGGATTCCTGCAAATTTATTACTAAGTGAGAAAAAAAGGAAAAAACACAGCACCTACCAGGAGCTTGGAATCTGCAGGAGCCAGGGGAGAGGCAGAGCAGTAACAACTGATGGCAGCAAATGGACCAATTAGGGCTGTACCTGTTTGTCTCTGACAAACAGGGAGTTTAAAGGGAGAAGCTTCCAATCCATGGGGTGGGGGAAAAG
>VXBT01001894.1:471644-510861 GCA_013400235.1 Oriolus oriolus
CAGGAAGGTGGTCAGCTGTTCATCTACTGTCTTCCCCATCAGCTGTGAGGGCTCAAGGGAATCTGGCTTCAAAATCTCTCTCCTATGGTTGGGTTTTGCGAACTGTAAATACATCCAAGGACGTTTCCAAATGATCTCCCTGCTCAGACTCCATGACATGCCCAGGTACTGCTCCTTGCCAGATGTGTGACCCGAGGTGCCCACGGAGGACTAGAAGGAGCTACTGCAGGGCAGCCCAAATGGAGCTGTCAGGGAGCTCAGTCTCTCATCCATGTGGTTCAGGTGGGGCTTGCTTTATTCCTCCAGTCACTGTTACCATGCTTCTGCCACTAGGGCCACTCCAGCAGGTCCCTGGCCAGGGGTGGCCTTGCTGGCACCATTTTTGGCTGGCTTTGGGATCTCCCTGAACTCCAGCTGCTGCTTTGCAAGGATATCCCTTATGTCTTCCAGGCTTGGCAGCTCATCAAGTGTGAGGAAGTGGAGCCAGCAGGTTCCCAAAGCATCACAGCCAACATTAAGCAGGGATGTAGGCACTGCCACCAGGGAATCCAGGCACGAGGGCTCTTCTTCCTTTCAGCCACACTCGTGGCCATCTAACCTGAGACCTGCGGGCAGGGGAATCCCAAGCTGATAGAGAGGACCATCTCCATTTTCCTGCTGCCTCCAAAAATAGCCAGGCCTCCAACAGAGAGCTGGGAGCTGCTGAAGGACTGTCTCTGCTGTTCTTCACAGAAGCTTTTCTGAGCTAGAAAGTTCACTTGTGATCTTGCTCAGAAAAAATAGCCTGGGGAGGCTATTAGGAGTTGGGAAGCGTCTGCTGGGGAAATTGCAGAGCAGCAGAAGGAAAAGAAAAGCTCAAATATAGGAGCACTTGAGACCCTCCAGCAGATTAACATCTCACGTGTAATTAAAGCTGAGCCCTGCTGGGAGTTCATGTTTAGTTTTATTCCTGTGCAGAGTTTGGAACCAAAAGGTTGGAAGGGCTGAAATTTGCCTCGGCAGCAAAAGGAACAAAATGAAGAGAGAAGGAAAAAAAGTGTACGTAGCAGAAGGAAAAGGAAACCACACAAATGCAAGATTTGCCGGCAAAAGCGAGCAGCCATGATTTCAGATCCCAGCACAGCACAGCCACCTGCCTTGCACGGGCATCTCACTGCTCCCACCACCTCCCCACACCTCCCCTGCTCACCAGGGTGATACCCACACCCACAGCTTCTCCTGGGAGTCCTGGGAAGCCAGAGAACAACTTCTCCCTCTTTGACTTCTTGTTTACAGTCTTCCAAGGGAAACTGTAGAGCTGAAGACCAGCCCAGGAGGTCCAACCCATCCTCCAGTGGATGCTCAAACTCAAGGGCTGGAAAGAAAATCAGGTTTTATATTAGGTGTGTGGTAACTCCCACCCACAGCCTCTGGCCCTAGCCAGCCCCTCATCCATCCTCTGTGGGTGGGGATAGCCCAGTACTGTTTCCATACCACTGACCCTTTCTCCCCTCCCCATGCTGACACCTCCCCTTTGCACTGCAGGGACCAATCACCTTTTCATTTCTTTTTCATCCAACGAAAGAAAATCACCTAAACTCAGAGCAAATCCTGCAGGTCTGTGGCTGGCTCTGGGGGTGCCACGTCTCTATACACCTTGCAGGAGCACTTACAAATGCACACCTGGTTTAGCAGTGTTTCTTCCAGCTGACCTGACCCCGCCACTTCAGCAGGAAGCAGAGCTGGAGCACATGCCAAGCGCCATGCAAGCAGCCATGCTTTAATGCTGCCTGCTGCGTTACAGCCTCAGGGAGCACACCCTCACCACCCCTGTGCACACCCTGCACCAGCACAGGGAGTTTTGGCAAGCTCTTCGGTTCAACAGCATCCGTGGTCTGCCCCCTTCATCTGTCCATGGACCATTCCTGCAGTGGGGCACACAACCTTGGGTACCCTGTCCCCATGGCAGACCTGGTGAACATTCCCTGCAGGGCTCCACAGATGGAAAGACAGGCTTCCCACATGCTGTTTCTCCATTTCCCTCCCTCCATCCCCAGTAGTGCTGCCTGGCTCCCACTCTACCCAGTCTATCAGCTGCTCAGCACCATCTGGTGGCAGTGGACCAGTGCCCCAGAGACTGGTTTGGCCAGTTTGAGCTGCTTCTGGCCAAAGGGTAAGGAGTATCCCATACCCTCTTTGCCAGCACCCACTCCCTCACCAATGCAGGGTGGGCCATGTCCCAGAGGGGGACCATGTCCTACCAGGCAGCAGCACTGGGATGAGGACCATGTCCCAGTGGGTGGCAGTGTCCAGAGGGATGGGAGAAGATCCCCATGGTGCTGGTGGGGCCCATGAGCTCCAGGGTGCTGCCACGGCACCTCACTGCCTCCACTGCCACTAGAGGCCGACAGTGCCAGGGGAGTGGCACTGCCATGCTGGACACCGACACCTGCCCTGTCCCCGGCCACCGCTGGCCACGCCGCTTGGGGGACCCATTGCCACGCTGGTACACGGGCCAGCCCTGGCCTAGGATGGCGGCGAGCATCATTCTTTCTTTCTTTTTTTTTTGCTTAAATTTATTATTTTTTCTTTCCCCCCCTCTTGCTCCTCCTTGTCCAATTTGTCTTCAAAGCTGACATGAGAGAAAACCCCAAATGACAGCGCCTGCCCGGCACAGTTTTACCACAGTATCCTGAAAAAGGCATCTGGTGAGCTGATAGTGCAGGGGGGCTCCGGGCGGGAGCCCCTGCCGGAAGCAGAGGACTGGTGGCGGTTGAAGGGCCGATGCTTCAGCACGGGCAGCAAACAGGAAACGTCCTCAGGGCACAGGGAGCTCCTCTGGGGCTGCTCCAGGGTCTTGAGGCACAGCCAAGGCAGCCCACCCCACTGGGGCCATGGTGGGCTTGCTGGGACCCCCATCCTCCCTGCCCAGGCCCACTGCCATCTCGTGCAGGGCTCCAGGTTGCACTGTTGAGCTGCCTCCTCCTCCCAAGGACAGCAGCCATGCACGCTGAAGCTGGAGGAGCACCACAGGGTCAGCGTGGGCCTTGCCTGCTGTGGCAGACCCAGCTTTGATGGCTCTGGTGTCAGGGGATGTCCTCCATGGGTGTCACTTGTGGGCTCTCCGTAGTGCCCAGCCTGAAGCCTCTGCTGTGCCAGGGGCTCCAAAGGCGGTGGGGACCACCGTCCTCCCGGGGGGACACGAGGGCTGAGCATGGCAGTGGCTCACGAGGCACAGCCGTGAGGTGCAGAGCATGGCTTGGCCAGCAGGGATGCAGCTGCCTCAGCCCGACGGCGCAGGCTGGAGAAAGCCGAGCCCAGCAAAGAATGCCCGAGAGTATCCCACTCCTCTGAGTTCAGCACGGCGTGGGACACTCAAAAGAGAGGAGCCTCCCCAACACCTCGGAGAGCAGAGAGGCAGAGAGCAGAGAAGCTGTGAGCTCACAGCTGAAGCAGGAGCCACACTGCACATTGTGCTGGGTCCCTCCCCACCGAGGGGAGATGTTGGCTCGGGCATGCAGGCTCTGCTGGCTGCCTCCGTGTCATTGTGCCTCTGAACACCTCGCCCTGCCACATCCAGCTGCTGGGGACACAGCCTGCTGCTCTCTCCCCATCCTTCACAGTTCCTGATTGTACAAGGCTATTGGGTGGCTGTGCAAGGCTCTGCCTGGAGCTTGCCCTTAGGACAGCATTTTGCTCTCAGCCAGGTACACAAGCAAAAAGACCATGGGTACTTCTTGCTCTCTGACTCTTGAACTGGTCCAGACTGGAGTGATGCAGAGATACTGGCTAACCAAATATCCTCCCATGGTGAAATTTTCATTCTCATTGCTCACAGAGCAGCATCATAGTCGCAATGGTTCAGAACAGGGATGGGGAAAGTGATGGAGATGCTTGGCACCTCTTTGGTAAACCTGCTGTGCAAAGAGAAAAAGGGACTGGTGAAGGAAATGGCAGTGAGGAGCTCAGGGCCAGCCCCCAGGGCTGCTGCCACTAAAAGGCAGGATGGTGTCCTCAGCCAGATCCAGCTGCTCAGGGTCCCAGGCAGCCAAAACCACACTTTCCTGCTGCTCAGTGTACATGCCAACACACTTCTAGCGTAACCTTTGGCACCCAGGGAGATTATACAAGCTCAGGGCATTCAGAGAGGGATGATGAGGATTTAGAGAAGCTGGTGATGAAAGAGCACATCCACATGATGTGGGTTAGCAGGGACAAGGTGTGAGCTCAGGAATGGAGGATCAAGTGAGTACCAGCTCTGGGCAGGTGAATTACTGAGGTGCTAAGGCTAAAAAGGAGTAATACAACCAGAGCATGAGAGCAAGCATCCTAGCTGAGTGTCCTTGATAGATTGGTCCTTCGTATCAGGGAGTGCTGTTTGGGATATATAACACCTGGCTTGTTTGAAAAGGAGCTCTTGGGACAAAACCACAGGAGCTGAAGGATTCCTCATCATCCAGATAAATGACTGACACTCACTTCTGAACGAGGCGGCAGCTCTCCAGCAGGTGGGTGGGTGCAAAAACCTCTTGGCTTTATCCCAGCCAGTAGTCCGAGAGCAGCCCGTGAACAGCACCACCTCTGTGAGCGGTGGGTGCAGAGCATGGGCAGCAGCCGCAGGAGCCGGGAGCACAGGAGGATGCGCATCCCAGGGGCAGCGAGCCGGGCTTGCGCCCTGCCTGCCCTCCCTCCTCACCGCATCCCTGCTGGTTCCTGTGCCCGCAGTGCCCCCTGCCTCCGCTTGCACGGCCCATGCGGGGTCCTAGGTCAGCTCTGCCCACGAGATTTGATGAAACCTCCACCTTGAGACATTCCCATGCCAGAGAATTAAAACAGAAAGCAGTTTTTGCTGCCTTTGGGACGGCAGTTACTGTGCTACAGGGCGCCTTCGCATGGCAGCTTTGTGAACTGGCAACAATTCTATTGGAGGGCAGGGCCAAAATTTATTATCCTTGCACTTTACTGATGACTTGCAAGTGGACTTCACTTTTTATCACGTGTGTTCAGCATCGCTGGATACCCAACACATGCAGTGAGGGAACAAGGCAGCCCAGACAGGCACTGCACCTCTTGCTCCTGCAGGATTTATCCTTGACTGCTCACGGAAGAAAATTTTGTCACCCACCCCTGCTTTCTATGCCCAGGACTGTCAGCTCCCACTCTGGCACTGCCCACCTCCATCCTCACAGCCAGGAGCAAGCATCACCTTTGCAATAGCTCGGCCAGCACAAGAGCATGTGCTTGCAGCCGACCCCTCCGCCCATTCCCCTGCAGACCTGCGAGGAGGGAAGAAGGAAACCGGACTAGAAAGGGGCTGAGATGGAAAATGCCTCTCCCTGACTCTACATCCAGCCCAGGGGAGAGAAAAGTCCTTGGTTTCCCTTCTTACGGCAGCAAAGCATGAGCTGCGGCTGCTCGGGGGATGCTGTGGGTAGGAGCCCCCTCCTTGCTCTAAGATTCCAGCGTGGCAGCTCCCGGGACGCAGGCACTCTCCCGCTCCGCGGGATGCAGGGCTGCCCCCGAGGGTCCCCCGGCTCCCGGCCGCCACCAGGGGTCCCTGCAGGCCCGCGCTTCGCCCGCCACGGGGACACGGGGACAGCCTGGGTGCCCTGCCTCGGGCCGCCCTGGGCTGGCTCAGCCGGGCCAGCACGGGGCTGCATCCCAGACTCGGCATGCAGAAAGGGATGCAGGGCAGAAATAGGAAGGATGAGGGAGGGACACAGGGCAAAGCTGTGAACAGGGTGGACATGGCCCCACTGGACCCCAGCTCCTGTAACTACTTATTTAAGCCTTGCTTTGGGGCTGGTTTTTCTCTGATTTATCCCAGAGAGATTTCTGTTCAGCATGATGCCACAGGCAGGTGCTAAGGGGCTTGCACACTGTGCTGGGAGACACATACAAAGTGCTCAGGGCACAGGTGGGAATAGGGAGGGAAGGTGAGGCACTGGAGGCTGGGTAAGGACACGGAGTGCCTCATTCAGGTGGGAAAGAGCGTGTGACCCACCAGACACGAATGTTCCCTGGCAGAGCAGCAAGGAGGGCAGAGAGAAAACCACCTCACCAAAGGTGATGAAGCAAAGGAGGCCTCTGGGAGGCTCTTGTACCTGCATGGCTGGAAGCTGTAGGGTCCTGAAGAAGCTGTGGTGATACCAGGGACCAGGCAGTGGGGGAGATACTGAACAACCAGTCTTCTCTGGCAACGCGGGCAAGGCCGGAGCAGCTAATACCAGTGACGAGGGGAGCTTTGTTCCTCACACAGCCATGGAGCACCACCTTCTTGCAGCCAAGAGTGCTCCCATCACAGTCAAAGCTTTGCTGGTGGGCAGCAGAGCAAACCTGGCCTGGGCAAGGACCCACAAGAGATGTGCAGCAATGCCTCAGGCAGCGAGCACTGCTGATGTTCCTGTTCAGGCTGGTACAGAGGGGCAGGCCCCCCACCTACAGAGATGGGAGGATTTGCAGGACAGAGTTGACAAGGGTGATGCACACACTTCAGGTAAACCCTCCATCCCTTCCTCTCTCCTCAAAGGCTGTAGGGGGGGATGCAGATCTGCAGATGCAGCAATGCTGAGAAACGCAGCATCTACCCCCTTCGCCCCCCCAGTGTGCTCCAGTATCTGTTTGAGTGCTGTCTGCTTTAGTTTCCTCCCCTCTGACAATCTGACATTAATCTCTCCCGCTCTGCTGTCCTGGTCACGTTCATTTTTATCACAGTTCCGTTAGTGCCAGGCTGAGCTTTCCGGGCGCCGGCGGGGCCCTGCGTGTGGTCCTCGTGCCGGTGCTGCCAGGCTCCCGCAGTCCTGCTGCCACCAGTCACCCCAGTGGGGCTGCCCCCACCCTCACCAGTCGGAGCTGCTCACCACATCAGGATACAGAGCAGCACACCAATTCCGGACGGGCTTATTTCAGTGCTCTGGTCAACCGCAAGCGCAGCGGGTTTCACAAACACGGCGTGCCAGCCCCGTGCAGCCTAACGGATGCTCCGGCTGCTCCGTGAGACCATGCTGACAGCAAGAGCCCCTGCAGCCACCCCAAAGAGAGCCCAGCCTGGGTCTGGTGTCTCTGCTCCAGGCCAGTCATCCTGAGGCTAGGTACATAGGAAGCCTGAGGTGTGCTGAGCTTCTTTGGTTCTCAGCCTGGTTTGCAGTGCCTCAGCACGTGGCAGGCCAGGAGCACGGCAGAGGCTCTGCGGTGGCAGCTGGGGTGCACCCATGGCACCCGCCTCCAGCAGGAACAGGCTGTTGCAGAGCAGGATGGTGCCAAGCCCACGTGTGACCCGTGCAGGCAGAGCTGGGCCGGGCAAGTGATGGCACATGCTCAAGTTCCCTGCCACTTAATGAGTTATCAGAGCCAGTAAGTTATCACAGGCAAACAAAAGCTGGTGCTGGTGCTGCCAGGCTGTGGTTTCAGCAAGAAGCCCAGGCAATCACTGCAGCTGACTGAGGGAGCAGCTCCTTGTACTGCAGTAAATGCCCCTGGCACTGCTTTGCTGACCTCTGCAGCTCTGTTCAGGTACATGTTTCTACTCAGTTAGATTTGGCTTCTGGTGACTGAGACTTCAGCAAAAATCTCATAAGAAGGAACATGACTGAGAAGGCACAAAAGGGCCTGCACAGAGCAGGAGAGCGGCCTGGGGAAATTTCATGCATGGACACAGGTTCCCCTCTGCCCAGTGCCTGCTCAGGACGTCACCTGTCACCCCAGAGAGACAACACCCTGCAGGTAATACCCTCCCTACAGCCCTGCTCCTGGAGCTGCATCCAGTCTGCCTGACCCCTGCCCTCAGACTCCTGAGGAGGCCTAGCCCCCTACTTAGGCCTGCAGAGGACCCATTTTCAGGCAGAAGGTGCTACCTCAGTGCTGGCTGCCTGCACAGGCTGCCAGTGCCCTTGTGACCACACTTCCCACAGCTGCATCAAGCACAGAGCAGCCCTTGCAGTGCTGATGTGGGTCTCCGGGCAGGAAAGCCCTGGGGAGCAGCAGCTCAGGAAGACAGGGGTTTTGTGGCTCTCCAGGTTTTATTTCTGATTGCTCTGGATTGCAAATAATTAAAAAAAAAAAAAAAAAAAAAAAAAAGAAAAGAAAAGAAAAGAAAGAACCCCTATGCACACATTAGCCCTTTACCTGCATGTCCCCCCTTTTCCTGGGCTCTCCTGGTGCCTCCACACATGTCCCATCCTCCCAGGGGTCTCCAGAGCTCCTAGATGGCAGTGATGGCCTTGTGCAGCACAGATGCTCTGGGAAAAACCTTGTTGCCACCGTGGGCTCTCCCTGCTCCAAGGTACTGTCAGAGCCCCCCAGTCCGACAGGGAATTTAGTTCCTTTTGAGCCAAATACCATTTATAAAACCAAGAAATGGAAAAGCAAACATCTGGCCCACAATACAGGCAGCTTCATCCTCTGTGAACAGACATTGCTGGGGCAAAGGGCTCACCCCTGTCTGCAGTGAGTGGTGGGCAGCACAGACCCCAGGGGCTCGCAGGGCTGACCTGGACTGACAGCAGCAGAGAGACACCCAGATCCCCACCCCCTCGCCTCTCCTCTCCCCCCTGCAAAGAGCCCTGTGCCCTGTTTGCCTGCCCACAGGACCAGTGGTGCTGGGGGGTCCCAGAGCACATGGGAAGGGTGTCCTGGCAGAGACAGAGCCACAAAGCAGCAGCACCTGCTCCGAGCGCATCCCGCGTGCGTCAGGAGGCAGAGGCTGCTGAGAGATGCTCCTCTGCCTGTCATCAGTGCAGCTTCTTCTCTTCAAGGTCCTATTGTGCCCCTTTGAGCACATTGGGAAGCTTTGCCAGACTAATCCTGCCTGGTATCCACCCCCTCTGAAACTGGGAAAACAATGCCAGCCCTCAACTTTGTAATCCCAGCAGGCTGGGGAACATGCACGCTTTGCTTTGAAGGCAGCCCTGCCTCAGCCCATCTGTGGGGCAGGGCTGGGAGCCTCTGTCCTCTGTTGTCGTCCTGTGACAGCTCCAGGAGACATCTGTCACCGCTGGCCTGGTGCGAGCACGTGGCTGAGCCAGCACAGCCTGTAGGAGGGGGCTCTGGGCGCCTTGGCCCCCCCTTCTCCTGCCGCAGCAAATTCAGCTGGAGGGGAAAGGCTCCCCCAAGGCACCTTTGGGACGTGCCTTCCCCAGAGACCCAAGGGCCAGTGGCTCAGGAAGCCTTGCAAGGGGCTCTGGGGCTGCTCAGGCCTCAGAAGGGGCTAATCTGCCCAGCCCAAATAATCCTCCATTCCTCCTATAGGAGGTCTGGGGAATGCCACCGGCGCCAGCGGGAGGGGAGCTGCCCTCCCCACCCACCCCGTGAGGGACAGGCTGCTGGGGAACAGTGGGGTGTGACACAAACAGGAAAACTGTCAGGGACCCAGCCCTTTCCAGCCGGGACAGGAAAGAAACACTCTGGGTCCCACTCAGGCCCCGAGTCGGGTGCGCTGGCAGCCACCATGGGGACACCCAAACGCCAAACAGAGCCCACCCCGGGGTGTCCCTCCCACCAGGTTATTCTCAGGGTCACCCCACGCCTTTACAGCCCCTTCGCAGCCCACGCAGGACCAGATCATTCCCAGATTTCCTGAACCTAAGGACAAGGCTCTGTTACCACCCCTTGAGTGGGAGCCGGCCAGGCTCGGGATCCTGGGGGCGATGCAGAGGCCGGGGCTGCAGGGACCCCACGGCTGCTCTCCGGGGAGGGGTCTGGCCCCACAGCGCAGGAGCAGCTCGCACAGCATCTCCCCGGGCTGAGCGACAGCCACGGGAGTCCAGCAACGGGACGCCACGGAAAAGCAGAGACCAGAGGAGGGAAAGCATCCCTACAGACTAAAAGAACACAAGTGACATGCCAATTCGCTGGCCTGGAGCCCGGGGGGTCCCGGGCAGCGGCTGCGCTCCGGGCTGGCGGCGAGCCCGGCCCCGGGGCCGCCGGAGGGCACCATCCGCCCGCTTTTCCCGGCTGCCTGGAGCTCCCGAGGATCAGCCCCGGCCCGGCAGTCCCCAAAGCAGCCGGGACGCCAAGCTGTTCAAAGGCACACGAAAGCTGTTCACATCTACAACCTGCTCGCTAACGCGCGGACCCTCCTTCTCCAGCACCCCCGATCTCTGCCCAGCCCCACGCACGGGGGAATGCGTGAGAAGTGGTCACAGGTATCCCCACACCGGTGACAATGGGCAGAAGGGAGCAGGACCCAAGAGATGTTGCCCACAGTGAGAGGCAGCAATCCCGCAGCACTGGGGAGCAAGAGACGTCTCACAGTGCTGGGCCACATTGGTACTTTGGGGTTAGGAGCGGTGAGGTTTGGCGCACGCTGTAAGGAAAGGGCTGGGTAGCCCGGGTTTATCCCACTCTGGTGATGGGTGCCCACCACAGCCCCATGCTGAAACTCAAGTGTGGTAGGGACAAAACATTGCTGAGAGCCTGCCTGAATTCTCCACACTCACTCCCACAGGACCCCAGCCCCACCTGCAGTCCTGGGTGCAAATGTGCCCTGGATATGACGCAGAAAGCCAAGGGTGCAGCGTGGCTGTGGATTCACACCAAATTACTGTCCAGGCTTGAACACGCAGAGACAGAGGAGGAGAGACAACTGCCTGACCTCCACCCGTCCCTGTCCCCAGCCATGCCCACAGCAGCTGCCTTCCCCTCTGCAGCCAAGCCCCCGTCTCCTGCCACCGAGCCGCTTGCCTTTATTTGAAGCGCCTCGCCACTGCCTGCCAGCGACTAGCCCCTGTCAGCGGTGCCATTCCTCCTGTCAGCGCCCGGCCGCCCTGCAGGTGTGAAGACAGGACGGCCCTTTGTGTGCGAGCCTTCCCCAGCTGCCCCCGCCCCTGGCGCTGGGCTCCCTCCAGCCTTGGCATGTCTCCCCCCGGCTTTTCATCGCCTCCCCTCTCGCCCGTCACAAAGGGCAGCCCTGTCCTGTGTGGGAATGGGAGCCGTGGTGGGATGGGGTGTGCTGCACATCGCCCCGGGATGGGTGTCCCTGGGGCTGGGTTCCCCGTGGGGTGCGGGAAACAGGGAGACAGGTGAATCTCCTGGGCAAGCCAGGGTGGGGGACGGGACACAGCCCTGAGAAGTAGGCTCACAGTGACTCCTGCAAACCTCTATACATCCCACCTGTGGCCATGCAGCCAGGAGAGGAGTGATTTTGGGTGTGCACTGCTCCATCACCCCGCACAGGGAGCAGCCTCGGATGCAGCCCACCATGGTGCCTCTCAGGGTGGGAAGAAACCTGCTTCCGTGTGGTTTGCTCTTTGCTGAGCTTTGTAGTGCCAAGGGCTCCTACCACCATGAAGGAGCAAGCCTGACCTCCTCCTCTTCACAGTTTCCAACTCACTCCTTTGAGGAATTTCCCCAGGGAGAACAGTGAGGCAGTTGCCATTACGTCCAGTGGGCTGTTTGCCTGCAGGCAACTGGGGTTGGTTTGCAAAACAAAGAGAGAAAACAGGTTATGTTTGAAATATTTGTAGCTCTTCCTGTAACAGCAAAGAATCTGCCCGCAGCCTCTGACCTGGCACAGATCACAGCCCCTGTGTTTGTTTGGTGGCCTTGAGATTTACACCTGGCCAGTGGGGACAGGCAGGGAGACCTTCAGTCCCAGCAAAGAGCAGAAAGTGTTACCCTGGCTGCCTGCCACACTCCAGGCCAGGGATTTCTGTCGGCTCAGGATATCCTGCTCCTTCTGCCCCAGGACAGCAGGTGCTGCCCAACCTCAGCAAATCCCTCCCTCCTGCCCACAGGCACAGCTCTGGTGCAAGCGGCCATGCACATCCCCCACTTGAGACAACAGATGATGGAAAGGATCAGATCCTCTGAGCAGTGGGCTGGTGGCCTTGGGTGCTTTGCAAAGCAGTATTTCCCTTCCCCTACTCCAAATCCGCAGTGCTTTGGGCACCATTAATTCACAGTGATTTGGAAGTTTGTTTTGCAGTTCATTGATTCCCACATTGAGCTGGCTCACACTGGCCAAGAGGCAGCAGGACAAGGGGTACAGGGTTAGGCTGGGAAAGGATTTCTCCATCATGCCTTCCCCCTTTCCAAAAACAAACTAGGCAGCTCACTGTGCTCAGTTCCCTGCTGCACTCTCCACTTTCCAAAGCCTTTGCCAGACATCCCCCTGTGACTCCCCTCCTCTGCAGAGCCCACACTGCAATTGCTGGCCCTTCCTGTTCTCTGTCCTGCAGATCATTAACTAGCTCTGCTCTCTCTCTTTTTATTTTTTTCTTCTTCCCTTTTGAACATATCAGCCTCATGGAATCAAAGAGGCATTTCAGTGACTCAGGCGTTTCCCATTGCCCTATTCCAGCATCCTCTACTCTTAACGCTGAGAGCTTTTCACGTCCTATTTGGAACTGATAGGAAGCCCTTTCATTGTTTCACTACATGGATATTAACACTGATGAAGGAAATGCTCCATCTGATAACAGAACCGTTGAAAAGAGCACCATTTCCAAATGAGCAGACTCGGAGACAGTGCATTCCTGCAGCTCTCACCAGCTCAGCACACTCGCCTCGGGCAGCCCCAGCACGCAGGGACCAGCTCCCCACTACTCATCCCTGCAGGCTGGGATCTCACTTCAGGACCTCCAGGAAACCTGCTCTTCCCTTGTCACAGCACAGGACAGTGCCCAGGTTTAGTCTTGAGATCAACTTGGCATCTTCCACTTGCTCTGAGATGCTCTGGCTTGAGTAGCCCAGTGGCCAAGTGTGAGGTCAGCCTCTGACTGGAGGGAATATATGTGTCTCAAGGAGTCAAGCAAAAAAAAGCATCCTGCCTGGGAGGACATCAACTGGCATTTAAGGCATTCTCTGAGCTGGTGTCCATTCTACTTATCAGCTTTTAATTAATTATTCCTGAGAGCCCCTCCTGGGGATCAAGTCTCTATTTAAGAGAGCTCAGAAGAGATAAAAAGTCCCTTGAGGGATGGCTGCACAGGGAGAGCCAAAAGCTCCATCTCATGCCCCAGCACCACCGAGTACAGCCACCAGCATCTCCATGGGGCTTCCCAGACCAACAGCTCTGCTGTACCCCAGGGGCTCCCAAAAACAGCACAGGCAGGTTTGCAACTTCTCTCCAGGCCATATCCTGAGTCAGGCACCATGGCAGAGAAATGCCTCTTTCCAAAGTGTTTTGATTATTTCAGGACTTTCTGCTCTCCCTGAGACCTCTCCTAAGCTGGCTGGGCAGTGTGGTTTTCTGTCTCTCCTGAAAGTCATTTCCTCCTCCTGTGGCTGCCCTAATCAATTAGTGACCTATAAATAGCCTCCCTGATTGCACAGTGACATCCGGAGCACATCATCACCGCCAGTTTCCTCCTCTACCTGGGGAGCAGGCTTNACCGGGTGACTTTCCACTCTCTGCCCATCTCCTCCCACTCCCATGCAACAAGAAATTCAGTTTTCAGCCTTTGATGTTCTGGTAACACCCAGACCAGCACAGAAAGGTCCCTAAGCTCTACCTGAGCTCCCTTTGGAGTGGTTACTCCTACACAATTCCACTGAAAAGCCCATTTATCCCATTTACTCCTGACCATCAGGGTCAGTGCAACCATCCCAAAGGATGCTCCAGCTTCCAGAAATGATGATCAACATAATCTCTGTTCATCAGCAAACCTCCCAATTCACTGGACAGGTCAAAGAGAGAGTCAGGAAGCTTTGGAGGGTCACCCAGCACAGGGACCACAGGGGAGTCTACAGCTGAGATCCAGCCTGACAGCACCTACCTGAGACGAGCTTCTTCCCACCTGGTGACACTCCCAAAGTCTCAGGCAGGATGGCAATGTGTGGTCACCACTGCATGCTTATTACTGCAAGAAAGCCATCACCACCTACCTCTTTCTTCTGCTGACCAAAAAAAGATAATTAAATCATAAAGTCAGAGAATATCCTGAGTTGGAAGTCACCCACAAGGATCATCATGTCCAGGTCCTGGCTCTGCACAGGACAGCCCCAAGAATCCCACCATGTGCCTGAGAGCATTGTCCTATGTTGACAAGCAAAGCATTCATCGAAATAGAGGGAATGGAGTGATCATGGTTGGCTGGCAGATGCCCCCACTTCTTCTGCCATTTTCCTTTCCCAGCTGATGTGCAAACCCCGAACCTAATGGGCCCATTGGACTTTTGCTCTGCACCTGTCCAGTAGATGAGCAATTGAGGACTTTTGCTTTTGAGTTACTACAGCAGCCAAGCTGGCGCACAAGCTTGAATGGAATTCAATAGGAATTCACAGTTTTTAAAATGTGTATGTGTAGAAGAGAAATCCAAGCTCATCTACCAGAATATACATATCTCATTTATAATTTTTTGCCCGCCCTCACTGGGGTCTTGCCTGGGCCATGCAGCAGGGCTGTCTCACAGAAGCTGCTTTTCTGAGGAGCCAAGACACTCAGTAGTTAAAAGATTTCTTATTTTCTTGTATCTCGCCTCCGAAGGGCTGCCTCTGGCACCACTGGAGGAAGTCACCCAGTGTTTTGTTCTCGTAAACTGCCCCTTTGATCAGCTGTGATTTGAGCGGATCAAACAGCTCTGAGGACGTAACCGCAAATCCCAGGACGTGCTATGACGGGCAGGGAAGCGCTGTCTCCAGCATGAGTTGGCAAAGCCTCGGCCATCACAGCCGGGAAACAGCCCCCCACCCTGACCCAGCCCAAATCCCCCAGTGGGCACCTCCAAGTTGCCACAATGGCCACAGCCGACGGTCTGGCTGGAGCAAAGCTCCTGGGACATGGCTCAGCAGGGAAACACTCCTGCCCTGCCAGCAGGCTGGGCTGCACCGCTGGCACTGCGCTGCCGAGCCCCAGGCACATGGAGGGTTTTCTCACCATCCCAGTCAGTGCTGGCTGCTACATGGCTGCTTCCTTTTGCCCAGCTCCTTCCCCGTCTTTGGGAACTCACACAGCCCTCACACCTGCTGTATGGAGCAATCCCCATCCCTGAGCAGCAGAGCCAGCTCGGTGGTATCTGAGCCCCACCTGGATGAAAGCCAGCCACGAGCCTCAGTTCAGTGTCCATGCTCATCCTCCTGGGCACACAGAGAAGGGCTTGGGTGGAAAATGAGATTCCCAAAGATCAGGCTGTACCACAACAATGCATGTTTGACATACTTTTTCTATGTATTATAAGCAAGGGACAGGAGCTGAGCACACGGTTCCTCAGGAGGGACCTGAGTGGTCCCTACATCTGGTCTCCCAATAAAATACTTGGATATACACAAACCACCGTGGTCCTTATGTCTTAGAAGTGCGTTGGTCTGGGAGCAGCTGCCCTACAAGGCAATGTCCAACCACTTGGTGCCACAAAAGCCCAGCCCTATGTAGAATCTCTGCTGGCTAATAAAGGGTTAAGTGCATGTCATGCTCTTTCCCTCGGTGGTAGCACTAACAAGCTCTTTTCTCTACCAGTTCAGCTCTTTGCATGCACATTTTCAGGGGCCTTGAAAAGCCCAGAAAAACAGTGGGACAGGCACACTGAGCTTACATAACCGATGTGCACAGAACAGTGCATGTGGTATAGTCATGGCTTTTGTGCTCCAAAAAAAGGGAGCAGGGGGTCTGCTGGTGGACTGGATGGGACCAGCCATCATGGGGGACAGAACACAGTCCCCCTCCAGCCTGCCACCCTCCCCTCCATCAAAGGGACACCAGCCTCCACAATTTGCTTGGGTCACAAGTCCTCTCTCAGCTACCTTTTGCCAGCTCACATGGCTGCCAGCTCATGGCCAGAGAGCTCATTTGGCTGGGTTTGGTGTTTTTCTTAAATCTCAGCTGCTAGAGTCAGGAGAGCATTGGTTTGGTTGTGATCCATATTTTTAACCTAAAAACAAGGGTAATTTTAGCACTTGGAATTAGAGCAGGAAAAAAAAAAAACCTTCTCTCTCCAAAACCCAGCAGGCAGATAAAAACAACATCCAAAATGTTCATTTCTGTCACATTTCTTGGTTCTAGTCATTCACACCAACAACATGGAACAGAGAGATGTTGAACTCACACTGGCAGATGCTTGGGTTCAGCAGGGAAACGGGACAAAAAAAGGCGAAACCCTACACAAGATAAAGGCACACAAAGTATGAGACAAGGATGGTGCTAGACCAGGCTGGGTGGGAGATGGAGGACGAAATTCCTCCATCAGAGGCTTTGCCATGGAGAAGGGTGGTGGCAGGTGCCAGGCAGGGAGGTGGCATGCCCAGGGTTGCCAAGGGCCAGGGACCAGCCTTAGCAGGCCCTTTGCATGGACCAGCCTTAAGCATATTTCCACACAGCTGGAGGGAAACCCCAGCTGCAGTCCTGAAAAATAACAAATAATAAAAGTGGCTGTGAGCAGCAGCAGGGCTGGCAGGAAACATTCCCAGTAGCAGCTGCTTCCTGAGTGCGACATTTATTTGATCCCCTGGCACCATCTGGGCCATGCCCTACTCTTTGTTTTCATTAAGAGTTTAGAAAAACAATTCAGCTTTGACTAATTGCTCTTTAAGGTCCCAGGCTCACCCTTTCTCCTCCCCCCACATTTCCTCTCCCAACCCCTCACCCTGCATCCATGCCCTCCATCCCCTCCAGCCAGCTCTCCCCTGCCACCCATGCCACATAACTCCCACTGCCCCTGTGTTCCCAGACATACCTGGTGTCCCCTAGTGCCAGGCAGGACACATCTCCATGTGTTGTCTGTCCCCCATGAGCATCCTCCTTTGCCTGCACAGGCAACACTGACACAACACAGCAGCACAGCCAGACGTGCCAGGCAAACCCTGAGCTGTCCCGCTGCGCCGGGGTGGAGCTGTGCCCCCCTTGGCAAGGAAGATGAAGCGGGTCAGCAGCGCCATCCAGGACAACCGTGCTGTGAGCGGACACCTCCCAAATCCTGTGGGCTGGGAGCTGCCGGTGCCCTGCCCACACCCCTCACAGTCCTCTTTCCATCTTGAACGCGAGCGTGTTGTCCTGGGGGAAGCAGCCCTACGACCCAGCCCGGAGAGGGGGCCCGTTATGTTGAATGTGTATTTTCCACCCTGGAATAACGAGAGAGTAAAAAGTCAAGCCTTGATTTGAAATCCTTGCCGTGCTGGGAGGGGGGTTGTTATTGCACAGGACTCGCATGTTCCCCCCTCACCCGGTGTCCTCACCTGATGGCTTTAGCAGGATTCGAAGGGAGGACAAGGAACCAGAGGAATTCCGGCCCCCTAATTACACTTGCTGGGAGGAATTTGCTTTTGCAATATCCCTGCTGAGTTAACCTAACAAGCATGGAGACGAGCCTTTCTCATTTAATTAGCAGCTCCACCGTGAAGTCCCCTTCACAGCACGCACACGCTGCCTGCCCCCTCCTCGAGAGCCCTGCCGGTGTTTGTTCCCTCTCCCCTCACCCTTTGCCCTTTGCAATCCTCTGCGAAAGCTCAAAGCACTTTTATGCCTTCCTACTCCCACTTTCCGGTCCTAAAAAGTGTGCTTGGGTCCAGGCAGCGGCTCTGTTTCCTTGCTCCTTCCTAACAAGTGCTTCCTGCTCCTTGCTGCCTGTGATTATGCGGAGCTCACGAAGCGCTGGGATTTCCTCCCCTGGAAACCCCGCTGGCTCCACGGTGCTCGGAGCTCGGCTCTCCTCGGAGGGCTGGGTAACTCATTACTCCAGCCCTGCAATCTCGGCTGGGAAAGCAGCCGCGTGGGAAACCGCAGCCACCAGCCGCGCTCCCGCTTCCTACAGCGGCAGGTTGGCAGAGGGCTGATCCCTCTGCAGGGGGAAATTGGCCAAGGGAAAGCTGGCGGGGCGTGGGGGGATGTTTTGGGGAGTTTTCTTATCCAGTGGGGCTTGCTGCTGGGTGGAGGTGGCAGGGACACGGGGACCACGCTCGTTGAGGATTGCTGCGAGTCGCCTCGGAGCCATCAAAGCCTGCAGGCTGGGTCGCACTCAGGGGGCTTGGTGAACGTCACAGGTGGAGCTTGGCTTTCCAACAGGGATCAGTCTGCTTCCAGGTGTGCTGTGAAAGGCAGCCAAGGTAGCAGAGATCACTGGTGGGCCAGGCTTATGCTGCCGGAACAAGGACTGCCAAGGAAAAACACTCCGGGGGGGGTTGCAGGCTAAAGCACTGACCCTCTCTAAGGCAGAGCTGTGCTGGGAAAACGCTGCAGTGAAGAGACTTGTCCTGTACTCCAGGCTAGCTAGAGTTGTATTGTAATGGGAGAAAACAGAAAAATAGGGTTTCTGGGCCTAGACGGAAATGGCACTGGCCTCAACTATGGTGGCTAGGAATACTGTATTTTTCCCTGCTGTGAACTGTGGGGTTTCAATAGCTCCAGTTTGCACCCTTAAGCCATGTTGGCATGTGTCAGCTTCAAATAGGTACACCACAACCCTCTATCCAAAAAGTTGCCCAATGAGACTTCCCTTATCATCTGTGCCCACCTGCTTTCTCACTTTGCCAGCTGTGCCAGTCCAGCTCTGAAGCAGAGGCTCCTGCAGCCATCCCACTGCTCACACTTCCACAGACAGTCCATCCAGAAAGGAGATCAGCACCGAGACAGGACTCTCACCTGCATGCTGAGAGAAAGGACAGGGTGACAGAGCAGCAATGCTGCGAGCAGGCGCAGCAGTGGCTCTGCATGGCTGCAGGATGCCAGCAGAAATGAGCCAGGACATGGCCACCGCACGGACTTTATGGAGCGAGGGTAAACTCAGATATTAGCCCCTTGTTGAGGACTGAACTCACCCAATGGGCTGGCAGAGGAGAACAAAGCTGGTAGCCCTCTTGAGACATTGCCAGCACAGAGCCCAAACTTGCTTAATCAGCAGATGGATTAACGGAAATATCCACGAACACAAGCAAGGGGGAATCACAGGGGTCCAGGAGGAAAGCAAAAGGAATCACAATAATTATTGATCAGATGAGGTCTTTCTGGCTAAAACACATGCACCTTAACTCAGGAAATAACCGAAAGCGTAAGTGTGGAAGAGGTTTTGGGAGAAAAGCCCAGTTTCATCCTCCTGCCTGGACTGCAGGCAGCAGGACAGACAGGAGGAAATGGGGAAAGCTGGAGGGAACATGGTAACAAAGCTCCACTCTTGGCCATGGCCTAGCTGTCCGCCACATGTGAGTGGAGGAAAGGAAACAACACCGTCCCTTAGGGCTGGGTCTGTTGCCAGCTGTTCTAAAATATAGCAGCTTGGGTTTCTCCAGGGCCAAAGCCCGGGTGGCGCAGAGCAGAGGTGCACATGGAACGGGGATCTCTGTGGGCAGCATGGATACATGGCATGGAGGAGACACACCGTGATGAGTCTGAGGTAGGACAGGAGCACCAGGGCACTGCCCCGGGGTCACAGGGCTCTGTCTGGGACTCATTGCCATGGGGCACTGCCCGTTTCCACACCAAAGTCATCTAAAACATGCATGTGCTGTCTCCTGTGGCATCCAGCCCGGTGGCAGGCGCTGCTTGGGGTGGAGGCTGTCCCAGCACGCCTCAGGAAGCGTGACTCGGGTTTCCAGCGCGAAGGAATGCCGGGCAGCGGCAGCCAGCTTCCTGCTGCATGTTTCCTGCCCCTGTCCCTGCCCCCCGCCACGGCCACAGCCTTACTGGAAACCCTGAGTGCCGCTCAGTGTTCCCAGCCCAGTCACTGGCGCTGCCCGGGCGGTGCTGGCTGGTGCGAGCCATGGCCTTGCTCTCCCCCTTGCCCTCTGCTTCGTGCCGCTGCTGGAGCAGAGTGCTCGTGTTCTTTCCAGGGGGATATGGAAGAGAGTGGGACAGTGAAAGCAGAGGGGAGGAGTGGCACAAACCCTGGCTGTGGGAGATGACAGTGGCACTGGAGCCACAGGGAGTGTCAGCCAATCTGTCCCGCTTGGTGCCTGGGCTCAAGACGGGGCAGTCACTCTCCATGGAGAGCATCTAGCAGGCTCTCTCAGTTTGCAGCAGCATCAGCCAGGCAGAGGGTTCATGCCTGCAGGGTTTGGGCTCACAGAGCTGTGCTGCCTGATAGGAACATGGCTCTTCATTCTTTGCCTTCCAACCCACACTCCCTCTCATTACCAAAGACCCATGCCCAGGCTCCCCTCCAGGGAACTGGCTTCATCTCCTCCATGGCCATCGTGCATCTATCCCAGCCTGCACCAGCAGTTTCTTGCTCTTCAAATCCATCTCCTCTTGTGCAGATTCCTATCCCAGTCCTGGTCACTGTCACTGGAGGATGCTGCAACCTTCCTCGGACCCACCTTAGCCCCAAAGCTGCTTAGCAACACCACAGGTCAAACCTCACCACTTCCAGCCTGGCCCTCCTCACACCATTTGGTCTCACCTTCACCTTGTTTCTGCAGCACAGACATCTCTCTGTCAGGTTTTTGCAGGGTTCTCTCTGCACAGCTCAAGTCGCATCCCCCGTATCACTTTTCTTCCCACAGGGCAGCCCTGAGCCTTCCTGCCCTTTTCTCCTTTCACAGTATTCTGAGGATGGATAAACTCATCCCACCTGCCTTCTGGATATCCCCAACTCTTCCTTCAGACCATGAACAGGGGTTAACTCCATACTTACACCCCACTGTGGGCGTCACCCAACAGCTAAAGGCCTTCCCCATGCCAGACTGCAGGCACCTGGCTCTGCCACGGAGCACCAGGGATGCCGGTCCCCAGCCACACATCAAATCAGTGTCATCTAAAATGCACCTCAGCTGGCTGGGCAGGAGCGTCTCACTCCGCACTAGGCAACCACCTAATCTCCCCAGAGACAGTCCTCCAAGGCTGTTCCTGTTCAGGCACTGATAAAAATCTGACCAAGATGTTTTCAACAGTAAGCTGGGAGTGATTACAAAGCAACCGTCCCCTACCCTCCACCTGGGAAAGCTCAATTTGGAGTTTTCTTTAGAAACATGTGGCATTTTTTAAAAATAATTTTGAAAATTTTAGTCTCTGGTGCCAGCATGACTTGTCACTGGGATGGTCCCGAATATGGCTTTCTGGGGGTGGGGAGAGGGAGAGGGACAGACCAGAGGTGAGACGGAGGTCTGGTCTCCTCCCACCAGCCAAGCACCGTGGTGGCACTCGGGTAGCAGTGGGAGGGGAGCAGGGGCTGGACCTGGGTTAATCTCCAGCAAAGCCAGGCAACACCTTTGCTCTTGGGAAGGTGGCAGAACTCTGCCCACTCTAATGCCCAGGGAGCAGGGTGGGGAAAAAGGGAATGGCAGAGCAAAATGAAGCAGTAGCTCTTGCAGAGGGTTTTCACCTCCTTCTCCCTTTGGGAGCATGCAGAGAACAGCTCCACTGGCACTCACATCTCAGGCAATAAGGAAATCCAATACAGAGACATGGACAGGGCACCCCAGCAGTGCCTGCAGCAGCTCTGCCATGTGGAGGCCAGCGACTACATCTGTCGTGGCCCATCCTCCTCCACCAGGCCCTGCCATCAATAGTGTTTGCCATGCCCCGCGCCTGTGCAAAACATGGCTCAGTCTCTACCTGCTCCTTCTTGCAGCTGGCAGGACAAGAGTGTGGCTGTGGGCTGGCTCCCCAGAGGGCTGAGAAGAGCCATTCTTGGAGGTTTGCAGGCCTTGGCTGAGCAAAGCCAGAGCTGAGCTGATCTAGGACCAGCAACAGTCCTGCCCTCTCAGTCTGGAGCCCTCCAGCAGTTGCTTCCAGCCAACGTCTCCAGGACCAATCCCCCTCTCCTGTGGCCATGCCAGCTGGAGCGATGCCTGCCCTGGAGCAGCAGACAGAGCTGCTTACATGATGGATCCCAGACTCACACCAGTGAAACTCTCCAGGCTTGCCACGGACTTGCACTGCAATAAAATGAGTTAAACCACCCCACGTAGCCTTGACCCTCTTGGCTGGAGAAGTATAACACAAACCCACCAGTGCAGAGACAGGCACTGCCATCAAGGCAGGCAGCATCCAGCAGCAGCCCCATGTCCGTGCTGGACACCACATGATCTCCAGGGCCAGGGCTGCCACACGCCCACACAGCCCCACGGTCCCAATAACCATCGCCCAGCACTGCTTTGCAGCTCATGGGATTTATATATGCAGTTATCCATTAATTAAAAAACCACCACCACTACCACAAAAAAAAAATCCTATCGCAGATAAAGCGTTTGGCATGAGGGTGAAGGAGATGGCAATTTTGGCTGGAGGACTTAAATTCCTTCGCTTTATAGTGCTGCCAGCCCACAGCACAAATGTGTCAGTGCACGAAAACCATTCTGTGAAATTCAACAGGCTCAGTAGTCAAAGGCATTAAGGGTGAAAATTGACCAAAACACCCTGGAAAGTAAATCATGTCAAAAAAAAAGAGAAAATCCTGGATAAACATGAGAGTGGCAGCAAGATCCCAAGGAGAATAGAACTAGCTGAGCACTGGGACACAAAGTCCTCCCCAAGCAGCTCTGTCACTGCTGCTGAGAGTCTGGCTCGGCCCTGGGGCTGGACTCAGTGGATGCCACATCTGTGGTTGGGCTAAATAAAGGATTTAATTAGCACTCCAGGTAGCAAAGGAAGTGTCACTAGCTGATCTTGGGGAGCAACAGGTATTTTTAAAAACAGCCTATTTTAATTGTTGGAGCCATGGGGAAATTACAAACTCGTCACTTGATGATCAGGGGAAAATTAAAAGCCCAACTTCAGTGACAACAAAAATAACCCAAAGTCATGAAGTGCAATAAACAGCATGGGGACCAGAAGGCTCTTTAAACAGGTTTTTTAATCTCCTCTCCCCTCTGCTCATAATATTGCCTTTATTATTTTCTGATGTGGAGCCTGATTCTCACAAGTGCGGTGGATGCTGACAGCAGGGTAATGGAGCAGCAGCAATTTCTCTTGGGCAGACCTTGGTGATTTAATATGCCTGCAGAGAGAGAGAGAAGGGTGAGAGGCAGCTCAGGAGGAGAGAGTAAGCTGGGCCAGGAGGTGCCAGCAACAAAAGCACGGTGATTAAGAGCTGGCCATGCTGAGCAGCGCTCAGGAGCGAAGGGCAAGCGGCGGCCACTCGCACCTGCGCCGTGTCCCTCCCCAGTGCTCTGCCATGCCTGCCACAGCCCTTGGCAGTGGTGAGGAAGGTGCCCCAAGGACAGAGATGGTAAAGGTGGTGGGACCTGTGTGCTGCAGCCCATTGCCCAAGTCTGCCCATGGCTGAGGGTTGCCAGTCCATGCTCACGATCCTGGCAATCCAGGAGAGCCAGGCTGTTGCACAAGTGCCCCCTCGCAGCCAAGGCCCCGCTTATTTGAGAGGGCATTTAGCAAGAGCCCCAGAGAACAGGGAATCAGGATGGATCTCTGGGAGGAACGTGCCCTATTGCCTGCCCAGCACACTGCACTGACTGCCACAGGGGACAGCTGGGCCATGGAGCCAGTGAGAAGGTCTCTGCTGGGTTAAGAAAAAGGAAACTTGGGGTCTGAACAGCAGCTTTCCTGTTGCCATCCCACATCTGGCCTCTCAGGGCTACTATAACCATCATCTCTGCCATGTCTCACTGTTGAGCTTTCCATGGCCATTCACAACCACCCAGGTTTTGACTGCTGGTGTGAAACCAGCAGCAGTGACAGACACTGAAGGAGAGTATCTAATGGCAGGATATTGGTGGCAACACAACAGAGAAGGTCTGAAAAGCAAAGGGTGCCAGAAGAGGGCTCATGTCCCATCCAGCCCTGCGCGAGAGCACCCACTGCAAGGGAAAGCTCTCCTGGTGCCTACAGCCCCTGTGCTGCCTGTGCCCTTCTGCCTGACAGCGGGACACGTGACTGCGGCTGGAGTGATGGATGGGGCTGGAGTCCCTCTTTGAGAGTATCTCACAGTGGTTTCCGTAAGTTGATGGAGATTGCACAACACTGCCAACTGCCATGCCGGATATATTTTGCAACCAAGGCTTCTATGCCACATCTGTAGGATGATATGCCAGGGTCTTCTGAGGAGGTCTGGGGAAGTTTGAGCACAGGAAGAAAAAAATAAAAATAAAAGGAAAAGAAAAAAGTCAACAAACCTCTTTCCATAGCAGCTATTTTGGTGAGGCACCCTGGGGTGAGAGAGGCCGGCACCAGCCAGCTTTGGAGGCACAACAGCCCAGTGGGCTTGCTCAGAGCTCTGCCCACCCCCAGCTGGGAGAAGGTCCCTTTCCCATGGGTGGGTGGCAGTGCACTGTGAAACGCCCGGACAGGAACTGCAGACAAAGGCTGTGCTCACCAGGAGCAGCTGCAGGGCAGGGCTTGAGGTGGCACCAGCCTCCCCGGGGAAGAAGCGCTGCTGAAGCGTGGGGGAGGCGCTGGGCAGCTGCTGAGGGCGGCTGTGGGCTGTCCCAGCTGATGGCCCTGGGAAACGCCATCCTTGTCATCCAGGTTCAGCAGCTCATGCCAGAGGGTGAAAGCTCCCATGGCTTGAGCTCATGCCATCTCCCATCTTCTTGGCCTCTTTCCAGAAGAGGAGAAAGGACTTCAGGATACATGACTGGACTGGAGGATGTTGGGGAAGATGTTCAAGTTGACACTGGTCTAGCTGGTACCACACATGTCTTGGACATCAGAGCTCCATGACAGAAGCCCCCAGCAGTGACCCAGAGTAACACTGGCTCTCAACATCAACCTGCACGTCAGCATCACACTTCAAACCCCTCAACAATCTTAAAATTCACAGCACAATCACAAATGCAAGCTAGCACACCCCACAGCAGTATCCCCACAAAATTACCGTCTTTGGAAAAAATTTGGGCCCAGCAAAAGAGCCGGGCTGTTGATTCCATCAGGTTAAGGAGGCCAAGCAAAGGCAACTCCAGGATCACTGTGTTCCTGGACTCAAACATGAAACCATCAGCTTCTGATTTAGGAGGAAAGAGATGATCTCTGACACAGGGAACCTGTAAGACTTGATAGACCAAAGCAGGCCATGGGGACAGGAGCACCTTACAGGGACAGGACATCAAAGTCAGGGGTCTGAATTCCCTGTGCAACAGCTTCTCATCAGCAAGGAGATGTGGATGCAGAGGGAAGCACAGAGCCAAGGCTTCAAAGATGCTCAGAGTTTAAGTGGCTGAAAATTAAAGTGCTGGGACATTTTTTCAGCCCGCACTTGACAGTGGGGATGAGATAATGTCAGAAAGCCAAGCAGAGAGCATCTCTTGCAAAAGATTGATTATGCCAGCAAAAAACAAAGCTGAAAACTTCATGGCAGTGCCTCCATCTCCTTGGAGCTGAGCTCTGCCCTGTGTGGGACCCCTAAATGCTGCCCAATGGGTCCAGTCACAGGTTCCCCATCACTGATGAGAACTGGTGCTGTTCACATCACTCCCTTGTCTTGTGCTGGATCTCCCTGCTCCCACTCCCAAGGGAACAAGCAGCTCTTTTGTCCCCAAATCTAATGGGCTGGAGACTCTTCATGTACCAGCGAGTCTCTCTTGTTCTTCATGGGTGCTAAGGAAACCTTATAAAAACCCAGTAAGACACAACTCAGTGGCAGATCTGCTAAGAGCTCCCCAAGTCTTCTGTAGCTCATCCATATTCCACAGCTCTGTCAACACCCACCCTCAGTCCCACCTGGGTTCAGACCTTGGAATAACCATGGCCTGAGTGTAATCAACAAGCAGAGATTTTATTAAGCAGAGGTGTCTCACTGCTATGGGATGGGGAAAGTCTCATGAACTACCTCTTAAATCAGATGCACTGGAGTCCTTGCATACTCCTGTAAGTCTCAGCTGCCCCAGTGGCACCTTGATGACCTGGCCAGTCCTGACCACACCACCTGTGCTGGGGTTCTCTTGTCTTCAGTGTCTTGGTGCCACCTTTGGACAAGCAGGTGTCCAGCTCAGGGGCTGAAGCGAGGCTCTCCTCTCCCCTGAACTGCATGGGTGAAACAAAACTGCAATCATCCTCACCGTAGCAACTTTACCCTCATCTTGAGGGACCACCTGGGAACACTCAGGCAGCAAATCTGGCTGTTCCCCCCATGAGCAAGCTCCAGCTTTCCTTTGATGCCTCAGTCCAGCCTGGTTTCACCCTGTTCAGAGGCACAGATTACACAAACCTCATTCCCTGGCCACTCGGGATGCACTGCCCAGACCCTTCATCCAGGGCCAGCCCTTCCCAGTACCACCACGCTAACATTCCCCGTCCCACTCTCCTTATGATGCCACCAGCAGTACCCAACCTGTTATTTGTTGCTGCTGCTGCTCCCTGGTGTGCTCTGAGCAGGTTTGACAGCCAAAATGCTCCCGGGCGGACCTGGGCTCAAAGCAGTGTAACTGTGTGTGTCTCAAGCACAAGCACCCAGATCCAGTAGGGAGTGGGGACCACAGACAGAACCTGTGACACACAGAGTGAGGACATTGGAGGAATAACATGGAAAACACCCCCTTCAAATTTCCATACACACCCTCACTCCTGGGAGAAAAAAAAACGGAAAGAAAAAAAAGGAAAGAAAAAAAAGGAAAGAAAAAAAAGGAAAGAAAAAAAAGGAAAGAAAAAAAAGGAAGGGGAAAAAAGTATCCTTTTCAGTGCAAGGATGTGGTAAGGCCCAAACATTCTCCCCTGACACATGAGCCAGGATGCAGAGATGCTGTTTTTTCCAGAAGGAAAGAAGGGATTTTGCTGTCTCCTCCACGTAATGAAGAATTCATCTTACATCTCTACAGGTGAGGGCAGCTTAGCTCCGCATTCCTGATTGCTGCCCCGTGCCACCAGTTTCCCATCACTAGGTTGATGCTCACCTGTGGCAGAGCCAGACAATGAGCCTTAACCTGGAGCTGCAAAGCTCTTGAGCCCTTGGAGGCCTTCACACATTCCACCATCCATCATTGTCTACAACACGAACACAGAGTTTGTGTAGTGCAAAGAGCAGGTCCCAGGCAGGGAGAGACTCTGCCCTTTGGGGCTCAGACCCTCTCCCCTCCCCTCCTCCAGCAACAGTCTCCTTTCCCTCATCTCCTTCCTGCACAGGCCAGACACAGAGCCAAGCTAATAATTCAGATAACAGAATTAAACTGATCCTGATTAGGAAAAGCCTTTGCCCTGAAGAAAGCAAGCTCTGGCTTGGTGCTGCCTGTAATCCAATAGTCTCCCACGGCCTGCAGCAAACCCGAAAACTGCCTCCAGGCAAAGGCGCTTTGTCTTGGAACAAGGAAAGTTAAATATGTCTTAATGGGAATTTTGACGCGTTTTGCTTTGATTTCACTGATGTTACAAAAGTTACTGTTAGAAAATATTTCAGCCCCCACCACGAGGAGTCAGGCCCTCGTGTGTACGGGCGTGCTGCCCAGATGGGCCCTTCGGAAAGGGACTGGGGCTGTGGGGAGAAGAGGCCTTGATGCCAAATCTCTTCACACTTCCCTGGGTGCAGCTGTTTTTTATGGGTCATTCAGGGAGGCAGGAACCCTTCAGGTCCCCCCAGTTCGCAGTGGCACCGGAGGGGCAGCCGGCAGCGCAGATGGGACCTCTCCTTGTTTGTCCATACAGACAAAAAAAGGGGAGATGATCCAGGCTGGGGGGCCTTGGACTGTCGGGAATGGTGGGTGTGGCACAGTTTTGGTGGGCACTGAGGGTACAGGGCTGCTTGATGGGGGGCACAGAAACACCATCACAAGATGCAGGAGAAAAGGAGATGCATGGGAATTGCTAACAGGGGAGATGCTAAACCAGCACCCACCTGCAAGACCTCTCAGGAGGCAAAGATGGGTTGTCTGCAGCATGCCCTGGGGCAAAAGAGGATCTTTCTCTGCTTATTTTCCACTTCACTTGTGCTGTTTGGGTGTGCTAGGGCAGTCATTCCTTGCAGAAGCACCACCAGCTCTGCATGGACGTGGCATCAACCAAACAGGAGGTGCTGAGCACCAGAGGCTCCACAGAAGGAACCCTGATGTGGGCACGGGGACATGCCCCTGTAGGGGTGGGAGCGGTGTTCCCCCTTGCCCCCATGGAACCTCTTGGCAGCCCCCCCCTGGGGTTTCCCCCCCTCTCTGTTCCCAGCCCCAGGCTGGCATCTCATCTGCCCCAGGCAGAGCAGGGTTGGATTCAGCATGGGCAGGACAGTGACATGAGCACATCAGTAACTCCCTGAAACTTCACCTATTTCTTTCCATTTGGCACCAAAACAGGACCTGGTGCTTCCCTGGTCCTCAGTGATTTGGGGCTGGGGAGATGTCCTCTGTTAAATGAACCCCATGGACATTTTTGGGTGCATTTAACCCTGAAGCACCTGGGGAAATACAGGAAAAGGGAACCAAATGCCTCCCACAGTGAGGGACTAAAGTTTAGGTAAAAACCTTGGGCAACATGCTAGGGGCAGGACATGCTCTCCCCAGTGTCTGGGAACTCCTTCACTCCACATTCAGAGACAGGAGCATCCCTGGATGCAGTCTGGATCTTCACTGCTATCCCAATGAAATGTGCCACACAGCCCCTAATCCCAGATATTTAGTGGGCAAGAAGCAGGATTTCCTTGGCTTTCCGGCCCCAGTCCAGCCCAGTGGTCACTGTGGGGGCTTGCAGCACATCCCTGGCTGAGCTTTAGGGTGGGGAACTGGGGTACCCACAGCAAGACTGCTGGCTGGGCTGAGCAAGGAGAAGGGGAGAATAAACCTGGTGCAGTTAGGACAGCACTAACTTTAGAAAGCCTGAATGCAACAAGCTCAACTGGAATGAATCAGACAAGCAGCCAGGGCTGAGGGGTTGCAGGAGGAATCTCTGTGCTTCCTCAGAGACAGTGTTTACTTGCAGCAGCTTTTCCCATCCCTGCTCCAGTGGCCCCATCTCCACCCGGCCTGACGCAGCCCACATTTGTAAACTATTTTTTGTTGTTTTAGCACGATGCTGCAATTCTAACCCACAGCCTCAGATTGTCAAACAGTTTTTCTTTTCTTTTCTTTCCTTCAGAAAAAAAAAATACAGCTGAACTAATTTGATGAAAGGGGAAAATAAAATGTAAGCCAGACTAAACACATGCAGTTCCTACCTACAGCCAGGGCCTGGCTTCTCCCAGGCCAAAGTCAACACATGTCAATTTTTAACATGACAGGGCTTTAAAAGGGAGGTTTGAGCCCTGGATGAGAGGCGGCTGGAAAACATTAATAACAAGGTCTGTCAATTAAAGGCAGGCATGACAAGCCACCAAGACAAGAGCTGGGGGGTTTCCATTCCTCCCCTTCTCTTCCCCTCTTAGTTTGGTGGGAAAAAAAAAGTGATTTATGAAGAAAACCCTCAATTCTGAAAAAAATGTAGCCACATTACCTAATGAAGGATGGGCTTTGTTTAGGAGCCTTGAGAACAGCCCAACAGGCAAGGGTTGAGATCAACAGGTTAAGGAAAGCACTGCTTTGAAGGATGCTCCCAGTGGCTCCACCCATCCCGGTGCCGTTGCTCTCCGTGCATGCCAGGGAAGAGCAGCAGCCTGGCTGTCTCCTCCAGAGCATCAAGCATCATCATCCAGAAGGATCTGCAGTTACTGCACTGAGGTGACTTGGTGGTGGTGAGCCTGTTGCAGTGGAAAGGGCTATTTTGGGTTCTGGTTTAAAAAAAAAAAAAAGGAAAAACACCACCCTGCTTTTATCAGCCCCATAGGAAGTGTTTCTATGGCTTTCATGAGCTGGGCAGGTTTCTGTCCCAAGCCACCCACTGGGCTCCAAAACAGTTGGGAAAAACAAGGGAAAGGGGCAGAGCAGTGGCAGCCCCACCAGCCTGTGGAAATGAAGGCAAAAATGAGCGAGAAGAAGGGTAAGGAGGAGTGAGTGTTGGCATTAGGGGATATTGAGGGGAAAAAGGCTTTGCTCCCCAAATCCAGGAAACATCCCACTGAGCTGGGAGGAGGTTCCCGTGGTGCAGAGAAGCAGTGTTGGCTTTCAGCTGGGAGAGCAGGTAAAGATTCAGCCCAGAGGGAAATGGCAGAGATTCATTTCACCTTCACCACCTAAATAAATACTGCATGCCCAGTCACACACTCTGCACAGTGTGTACCGTGCTGGTGTGCATTACACATCCACACAGCACAGGAACCGGCTGGTGGAGCAGCTCCAACATCCCCTGCTGCCATATCCTGTCCCCAACAGTGGCTCAACCAGATGCTCCAGCAGGTCTTAAGAGCCCACAATAGTCAAAAGCAATGTGCTCTGCTTCCCAGCATCAGCTCTCTTAGTCTCTGAAGGGGAGAGGACCTTGCTAGAGACTCTCTAGTTGTGGACATTGCATCCACCCACCGACCTGACTGGTGCCTGTGTGGGGCTGGTGCAACACACTTCGAGTGGCTCAGATGTGCAGGGGCTTTGAGGGATGCAGCTCTGCCCTTCGTGTGCCACTTGCCCAAGTGTGGCAGGTGAGCTGTGCTACTGCCCTGCTCTCGGGTTGTGTTCCACTTTTCCTGGCCGAGCAAACAAAACCTCCTTCCAACATGCATGGGGTTCACTTTGCAAGGACAGGCAGAGATATGCCAGGCTGATTTATTTCAACAAGCCCTAGGCCAGGCCCCTGAGGTGGTGAAAGGCTCCTGGGCTCTCTTAAATGCCATCTCCCCTCTCTGGAATGGAAAACAAAGTCATTAGGTGCTCTTCTGCTCAGGGATTTGTCACTGTCAAGGACAGTAAGAACAGACCAAGACCAACATGCCAAGTGAAAACAGTGGTGAAGCTGATGCTTTCACCCCAGTACAGATTAAATGCACTGAGGATGGAGAAACCTCACAGGAGAGCCCACCCCTGAGCTCCTGCGCTGGGCACATCAGTCTTCTCCATTTGGGGCACACTGACCTCGCTGCCCAACCTCGGCCACTGCCACAGCAGCACAGGCCACCAGCCCAGGCTGTGCCCACCCCTGCTCAGCACCACAGAGCTCCTGATGAGATTTCACAAGAGCCACTTTCATTGTCAAAAAGCATTTGAAGGCAGAGCTCAGAAAGCCTTTGGCTGTCCCTGCTCCGTGCCTACAGCTTCTGGAAGCTGCTTCATTGATGCTTCCCACTGCTCTGGTCCTGGTGAGACAGCTGTTGGCAGCACCACTGGTATGTCCACAGGCCGTAGCTGGAAAACTTTGGTCTGAGCAACGGAAGCACTGTGGCTGAAGTCAAGAGCAGTTGCCTGTGCTCCTGGCCTGACTCACTTAAATCCTTGGCTCTGGTAGCTTCTACCAAGCCCCCTGCACCACCCACCCTCTGGGCCGGTGCTGGCTGTCAGCTCACCCCGGGCCCCGCACTTCCCAGGGCAAAGCCAGAGCGTTGTGCACTGCGCACGGGGGCACAGGTGGGTGGCACCTGGGATGCACTGTTTAGGTTTTTGCACTGGGATGCTGCTGATGCTCTGTTCAGGCATTTGGAGACAGGCTGTCAGCTGCGGCTCAGCGGACGAGGGCTCAGAGGAGACTGAAGCAGGGAGACGATGGCTCTGTGGCCAGCAGGGACTATTTGTACCTCTCCATCCCAATGCCTGCCTGTTGTCACTGTGCTGTCACCATGCCCACACTGTCCTCTAGCACACAGGCCCACCCCCAGTCACATTTCACATGCGCATTTCATTTCTCGTCATTCTCCAAATATCCAGCACAGCCTATCACACTGTCCTGCCTCCTCCCCGTCCCCTCCAGGCAGGCAGAGCAGCCCCTGCTCCCCACAGTATCACCCTGCAGGGTCTCTCAGCACTGGGGAACAAAACTGAAGGAAAGCCCTTTTAAATCAAGTTCACGCCTTGCATCAAGAAAGGTTGGTCTTCCCCTTCTCAGATAATGGATACAGATGTTACACTGATGCCACATTTGATTTCAGCCAAAAAGCCAAGAGGGTTTAAAACATTCACTCATCTCAACCTGTAAGCAAAGCTTATTCTTGCTAATCTCAATAACTACTCAACTTCTCCCACATCATGAGGAGCAGCCATATGATGGCAAGGTTTCCTTCCTCCATAGGACCCTGCTCAGAGCAGGGATCAGAGATTTGCAAGAAATTCCCTCTTTGAAGAGATGTTGCTGGGGTTGCTGAGCTGGATTCAACAGGATTTCTTAGGACTTCAAGCAGGATCGGGGCCCAAACTCTTCCCATTTGAGACCAACATCTTTGATCCAAGAGCATCAGGGCTGTTGGTGTCACTATAAGACCAGAAACGTACAAAGTCATGAGGGATCAGTAGGACTTAAATCCCTCTCAAACTCCACAAGATCTTTTCAGGCACAGCAATGGGGACAAGGAATAAATTAAGCATCTCCAGTGTAGCATCAAGTGAACAATTAGCAGAGAAAAGCTGCCCACGAGGGCCTGATGGAACAGAGCAAGGAGATTTTCTTCCCAGACATGTCTGCTAGAAACAGCCTGAAACATTTCCATTTCTGTTGCCTTTTAATAGCAAGGTCAGCTCCTTTCTTCCTACCCTGACATCCTCCATCAGGGCCTCTTTCTGGGAACTCACAGCAATGCACCAGATGTCACTGAGAGACAGAAAAACAACCAGGGGCCAAACTGGGGTATTTCACCATGGCCCTGAATGAACCACGTGGCATTTGGCTCACCGGGGAGGCGAGCAGAGAGCATCCCCTTGGCGGTGCTGCCAGCCTCCCAAGCCCCTGGGGCTGGAAGGAGCCCCTTTCTCCCAGCATGAAGAGCCAACCTGCCCCTGGAAAAAGGCAGAAGCCCCACATCCTCCAGGCTCCCCCCAGCACTAACTGGCCACTGGAAATAATCTAAATATTTGCAGCCCAAAGGAGACTTGTTTGTTTTCCCCATTTTTGCTGGGTTTAAAGAGCACTCAGCACGGTACCCAGCACAGTTCCAGTTCCCAGCAGCCCCAGTGGACACCAGCACACAAACATCCCCACTTGCTGGAGGGCAGGAATGCTCACAGTGAACTCTGTCACAGCCCCTCCATAACACCCACACTGCCAGCACTGGGGTAGCTCAGCCCCTGCCTGATATCACAAGAGAGCCAGAGCTGTGAGAAAAGACCAACACCACTACCTCAAGAAGAGGGTGCTAACACCCTAGGCAAGGGAACACCTTCTTTTAGCTGGAGGACACAATTACTCCCAGATTTCTAAAGGCTTTCTCAGGACTGCAGACCTCAGGTGTGCAACCACCATGACAGCTGCTGACCAGGATGGCAAGGATGAAGAAGAGGAGAAAAAAACCCACAAGACTTAAAAAAGAAACCCACCTATATTTGGTGATGCTCTAAACGCCTCCTTCAAACATTCAGCTCAGGGCACATTTTCAGCCTTCTTCTCTTTAGTCCAAACCTTGAGACTAAAAATACAGCCACCTTAAAAAAAAAAAAAACAACAAACCAAACCACCGAGCATCTAAATTCCAGGATCCAAAGTTTAAAAATACATATATTTGTATTAGCCCTAAAAATGCAGCCATCTGCCCTCCCCACAAAGGAGCAGAAGGAAGCAGAGAGCAAAGGAAGGGGAGGGCAAGGTGTAGGTGTGGGTTTTTATGGGTCCCCAGCTGGGGAAGCCACCTTGGCATCCCCCTCCCAGGTGTGCTGCTGGGAGCAGCGGCTGCTCCCTGTTTTCAGGAGGTGGGCACAGCTCTGGCCACTGCCGTGCAACCTCTACCTGCAAACAGCTTATTGAAAACACCCCTGGGCATGTGCCAACCTCTGGCAACACCTCTGTGCCCTCACCCAGGCTGGGGGAAGCTGAGGCAGTGGGGAAACGGAGGGTCAGGCTGGGGTTTGCCCACACCAGCTCCTGTCTGCCAGGCCCATTCCAGCTCTCTGCAGCAGGTGCAGATCATCTCCAGGGATACACTGGGATACACTGTGATACACCATCCCTGCTAAACCCCCCACCTGGCACCCCTCGAGCTGCTCCAACAGCATGGCTGAGACCACTGGGACACCCCTGTGGGGCCTCCTGGGGATGGAGGGATGGGGAAAAGAAGGAAAAAAATTCTTTCATCCTTTTGCCACACTTGAGCTTCTGCCCATTTCCACATATTTCCAGAGTGTCTGTTTTTCCACATTAAAAGGGGCTGGAATAAATGTCACGTTGCAGCATATACCTGTGAACAAAGCCACAAGTGTGAATGGCCACATGCACGAATTCTCTCCCCTGATTTCCCAGGTTTTCAGGAGTGACCTTGGAAAAAGAGTGAGCCATAGTTCTTCACGGCGTTGGGTGATAACATGTTTGTCACCGTTCAAACTGTCTGAAGGCTGCCCAGGTTTTATTTTATTGTATTTCGAGGTGTCACCAAGACGGGGTTGAATTACGTTGCCAACCCCTTCATAAAAAAAGAAAAGTGACTTTGCTTTCCCGCACCACGCAGGAGATCAGGGCTCGCGGGAGCCACTCAGATGTGTACAACACTTTTTGGTTTTATTCCCGCAAGCGTGCAATAGCTAAAACTTGCAGGTAAGAGGCTTTGGGAACCTGCGCTACTAAATAAAAATGTTTAATCACCGCAGAAAAAAAGCAGATGCAGACTCTCTGTGTGCAAGCCCGCAGCGGGATTATGTGAAGTGTTACGATCCAGCGCAGAGTTGAGCGGTGCCGTCCCGGGGCGCGCCCCTGGGGTACCCCCGTGGGGACCGCCCGGGCCCCAGGGCGAGCCTGGCTCCTGCCTCGGTCCCCGCCGGTCCGCGGCCGGGGGATGCTGAGCGGGGGCGGCCCCGGCACCCCCGGCACCCCCGGAAAAACCGCGTGGCACCCACCGCCGCCAGAAGGTGCCGCCGTCCGCCTGCGAATCGCTCCCAGCCCAATTAGGCGGCCGGTATCGGCTGCAATCACGGCTGCTGATAGAGATAAATGGGGAAGGCACTATCTGCCCAACAATAGTGGGGTGTTTTTTTAAAGGAAAAAAAAAAAAAAACCGAGGGAAAAAAAAAAAAAACAATTGAACTTTTCATCAGCTGCTAATCATGATTTTTTTATTGCTTTGCTTAGCATTTTCTGGGGAATAAAACCTCAGAGGAGCCCAGTCTTTTGTGGAAAATGAAAGGGCATATAAAAAAATGAATGTACATGGATTCTAAATATTTCAGGTTGTATGACTTTGTGTTTGACCTTAGCAGAAGATGAACTAATCCTGCAATATAATAGACTTTCATAGAGATATGGAAAATGGCTGCTTTTTTATCTCAGTTGCCATGGGAACCATCAGAGAGAAGGCCTAGCTGAGATGCAATAGAAGGTTATTAAATGTGTGCTTGTGTATATTGGAAAAATACAGCTTTTTGTCATCTTGTGTCACTCATAGGTCTTTAATACGTAATGTTTAGGTTATTAATAAACTAACACAGGTCCATTTTTTACAGAGAACAACTGTGAATACAGCCATAAAAAAATTAGTACAAGTTGAACATTTGCAAAACTCCCAAGCGCGGGCAGGGGCTGCTGCTTGCCTGCAACTTCCCATGAAAGTTTCTTTTTCCTAGCAGGGACGAGATGAGTTCTGCTGGACAGGCAGAGGGGACCAGGAGACCATGGGTGTCCTGTCCCCAACCCAGAATCTTGCTGCCCCCCTGGGCTGTGGGTCCAGGGCAGTGCTAGTGATATGTGATGTGCTGCAGTGGTGCAGAATAAAATGTTTTGTTGTCTGGTACCTGGGCACAGGCTCAGGTGCTGCCAGAGAAAAAGGGTTGGGTGAGAGCTGAAGGGACATCTGTCCCTGGCTCTGGGCTGGGGGGTCTCCGGTTCTGGAGCTGGGGGCTGCACAGCCAGACTGGGAGGCATTTACTGTTATATAGATAGATTTTGGGAGGAAAAAAAGAGGAGAGAACAAGAAACAAGAAAAAAAGAGAGGGAAGGGAAAGAAGGGAAAGAAGGGAAAGGAAGGAAGGAAGGAAGGAAAACCTGATACTGCCCTGAGCTGGAAGGGACAGACTTCAGACAGACTTCACACTAACTCAAGGAGCAAAGAACTCCCTTTCTGTAAGGTTTGTTTTTGACCCTCAGGATCACCAATTGCTTCCCAAATTTGGGCTGCCCCAGGTGCCCTGTGCTGCCTGTGGCTGGGATGTGGAGGAATCACCCAGCACCGACAGTAAGGGCTGGAAGCCAGCCCAGCCCATGGGGGACCCAAGGGAGTGGCAGGACTCCATGGCCAGGGTTTGGGGGGAACAAGCTGGGGGGAGCACTGGGAGTTTTTACTAGCTGGACCCTGGGACTCATGAGGGCTGAGGCAGGACTGGGACACAGCTGATCCTGGAGGTGGCTGTCTGTAAGGGGACAGAGGTGCTTCCACGTACACGGGGCTCATCACTCCTGAAGCAGTGACTGACCATGGATGCAGGTGAAGGTGGCTGTGGGTGCAGGAGTGAGTGTGAGTGCGAGCAGGTGCCTGAGTGCCCAGGATGATGTTCACAACTCTTCTCCCTTCCCTGCAAATTCACCAGTACCTCAGCAGAGCAACCCCAAATTTCCAAGCATGCTGCGTGGCAGCACCCTGCATGGTGAGCTGTTGTCCCACCCTGCTCCCCTGGACCGGGGATGGGCAGGGCACCCTCTTGTCACTCCACGGAATCCACAGCAAAGACCCGCGTGTGCGAAGAGCCTCGGGGGTGTCCCAGGCCCGGCCGGGGGCAGCCCTCATGCACAGCAGCCCCGCATCCATGCATACTAAGTAAAGCAAGGAATACATAGATTTTGCCTATCTGCCGATCAAACGCGGAGATCTGCTCTGGTAAATGATGCATTAGATGCGGTGGCTGTATTTGTTGTGTGAGTTTTGAAAGGGTTCCGATAATCTGGAAGCGAGAGATAAGGAACACCATTTATTCAGCAGCACTTTGGAACCAATTTTCAACCCTGTTCAACCCCATTCTCCAGCAGCCTCCAGGAGCCCAGGAGATAAGGATTGGGCTATTCATTATCTTCACAAGGAACAAAGATTAGCTAGCAGAGATGAAAAATTACCCCTGGATAGTAATAATAAGGAAGCGAACCTGGAGAGCTGCTGAGCCTATATTCTCCTTGCTGCTGGTGCTGCTTCTTCTCTTTTAAAATTCTCTCCCTCTTTTTTTGTTGAATCAATATTGAAAAGGTTGGTTCCTTTTTTTTTCTTTTTTCTTTTTATTTTTTTTTTTTTTTTGTGGGGGAGGAAAGCTTTCCCCACTGTCTGTCATATTTTTCAATATGCAGAATATGGTTGTTACCGTGGAAGAGAGCAGCGCGCGGTCCCCCCTTCCTCCCAGACTTTCAGATGACATCTTTAGTATGAAAACTTAACAGGAAAGAAAAAACATCCTTCTCTTCCAGCGGGCATGAGGGGAAGATCCCAGCTCCCTGCCCCTCCGACCCCCCAGTGTCTCTGGTGGCACGTGGAGGGGTGACCCCGGCTGTCCCGGGACAGGGCGGCTGGAGAGCAGGCTCTGCGCGGTGAGCCTCGGGTGGGCAGCACTCCGGTCTCAGCCCCCTGAGCCCCCGGCTCGCACACCCCCCGTCTGTGCCGGCTTGGGGAAAAATCTGCAGCCTTCAAACCCCACTTTTCCCGTAGTTTTTCCGCCTGAGCGACAGTTCCTCGTTTTGGAGTCGTTCCGTGCAGGGCGATCCCAGGACGCGGCTGCCGACAGCGTCTCCCTCGGCACAAGGGAAAAAAGAGGGGATATATATATGTATATATTTTAATACCACATTCTTTTGTATTTTTCCCCTGCATAAATCTGGTGATGTATCTTCTCTCAGAGGATGAAGGGTAATACAGGAGGAGTAATTAAAACACTTACTTTGGAAATGGGCTGCGTGGGGCTGATAAGAATTATCTGCCGCATATCAAGAACCCTTTTTCCCCCGAACCATATCACAAAGACAGACAGAAAATGCCAGCAGAATAGGATCCCCCTCCTCTTTTCCCTGCTCACATTTTTACCTCCATTATGATGATAATTCCTCTCCCGCGAAACTTTTCTCCTTCCCTTCCCGAACCGTATTTCGTTCCCCCACCTCCCGCAGGGCCCCCGCCGGACGGTCCGGCTTTTGTCTCTGCATTAATATGCTTTTCCTGCAGCCTCGGGCGGGGGTCCCGCCTGTCCCCCCCTCTGGAGAATCGCGACGCGGCCCCCGCGGCCCCGGCGCCCGTCACCCCATCCAGGCAGTGGGCGCTCGGCGAGGGAAGCCCCCAGCCCCGCACACACACTCACCGGCAGGAAAATACCCAGCAGGTGAGGACTGCCAAGCCAGGGCTGGGGCGCGCAAACATTTCCGAAAACATTCGTTCTGGCTGGATTTCTTAGTGCTCTACGAAATACGTATTTTACCGTCTCTTTCCTAGATATAACAACGACTCGTCGCGTAATATCTGCTTGTGCCTCTTCCAGCTTTTCCGCTGCCTCACTTACGTGCAGGTGCATAGCCCGAAAGGCTGAATTTGGAAGGGAGAGGTGTGAGAGGAAACACGAGGTTATACAAAAGCGAGGCTGGTCAATGGAAAAAAAAAATCCAAGACCCCCAAAGCATTCCCTTCACTAGAGAGTGGAAACAAAATTAATACGAACAGGAGTAATTTATAGGAATAAGTGATCCTACGAAGCGGCTTCCCCCAGCCCACCTTCCTTGGGATCCGAGGAAGAAGCGAGCGGCTCGGGAGAGGCTGGGGCTGCGGCGCCCGCCGCGCCGCAGCCCGGTTTCCCAGCGCCTGGGATGTGAGTGCGTGTTGTTGGTATAATATCAATTCATTTAAAATATGAAAGTCAAGTCGCGTAGACTGTGACAGCAACCGTAACAAAAGGTGCAAGCAACAGACAATGTGATGTGCTTGTACAGATATTGTAATGATGCAAATGAAGTGGAGGGGACGAGCTGCCTTATTATGTACATAAATACACAGTGGCTCGCTGTGCCATCCGTGAATGCAGGAGAGTGAGAGAGAGAAGGGGAGGGAAAGAAGGGAGAGAGGAAAGGAGAGGGAGGGAGGAGGGAGGAAGGGAAGGGGGGAAGGAGGGAAGGGAGGAAAAAAAAAGGGCTCAGCTCGAAACTGCTGCCAGTTTTCAGCAGCGCGCACGGCGGCAGCCCCTCCGCCGGGCTGCGCGCACCCTCCGCCCGCGGCAGAGCCGCCACTCCCGGCGCGGGCAGGCGGGGAGGCTCCGGCGGCCGGACCCCTCCCCAGCCCGCGGAGCGGCCCCGCGAGGAGCAGAACTGACGCTTCCCATGCACCGTGCGGAGAACTGAAAGAAAAACGAGGACGGGCGAGAGGCAAAGGTAAGGGGCCGCGGCAGCGCGGCTGTGCGCGGCCCGGAGGCGGCCCTGCCGGCACCGAGGTGCGGATCCCTCTGCGGGAGCGCTTCGCTCGGGGCACTTTTCCCCAGGGACAAATCTGGCAGGGTTCGTAAAGAACGAAAAAACGTCCCCAGTACGGCCGGACCCCCCGGGCTGCCGCCTCCCGGCCGGCCGGGCTGA
>VXBT01001894.1:517897-611963 GCA_013400235.1 Oriolus oriolus
GAAGCTTTTTCCTTTTTCTCCTTTTTTTCTTTTTCTCCTTCTTCCTTTTTGTTTTTGGTTAAGAGTTTGAAATGGGATCTCTGTTTATTTTGTGGGGCAATGAGCAGGGAGGGCGCCAGGCAAGGACTTTTGGGGAGAGGATATTTTTGGAAGGGAGGAGGGGCTCTGCTTCCCCCTCCCCATCCATGTACCTCTGGGAAAAAGAAGCCGGCCGGGAGCCGGCCCGGCGAGCAGCGCACCCAGGGCTGCCGAGCTGCTAAACCCTCCCGTCTCTCCTTACAGGTGCTGCCCCGGCGCTTCCCCGGACCTGCCTCCGCTACCCGCCTGTTGACAGAGGGACACGCTGACTTCGGGGGTCCTCCCCCCCGCCTCAGAGGGCGCGCTCCAGTCACCCGGCGGTTTTCTTTCTAAGAAAAGCCACCCCAATCTCTTAAAACCCACCAGGCAGCGCCAAAAGCGACCCCCCGAGCAGCACCCCCCGCCCCCACCGAGCACAGCTCGCTCCTGGCCTGGGGGTGGGTGGGACGGGAGGCCCAAGGCCATGGAGGTGGCCACGGATCAGCCTCGCTGGATGGCCCACCACGCCGTGCTCAACGGGCAGCACCCCGAGAGCCACCACCCCGGGCTGGCTCACAACTACATGGAACCAGCGCAGCTCCTACCTCCGGATGAAGTCGACGTCTTCTTCAACCACCTGGACTCCCAGGGCAACCCATACTACGCCAATTCCGCCCACGCCCGGGCCAGGGTCTCCTACAGCCAGGCACACGGTAAATGAGCTCCCCGGCCCCTTCCCCGCCGTCTCGGCAGAGCTCCGGGCCCCGCCGTACGGGCCGCGGGTGTCCTGCGCGGGGGTGAGAAGTTTCACTCGGGGCCGCTGCGGTGTGTCGGAGCCGGGGAAAAGGAGATCGAAAACAGGATAGAAAGGCAGGCACGGGTGAATTTTAACCCTAGGGATGACCAAGGACTAGCGGAGGGGAGGGAAAGAAAGGGGGGAGGTGAGAGAGGAAGGGGAAATAGTGTGCGCACAGGCTAAAACTTCTCAGACACAGCTACTTCCCGGATGCAAAATACAAACCGATTCAAACCGGCGATGGATTTTATTTGGGGATGTTTTTAGGAGCCGAAGAGAGAGCGTTACGGCAGCTCAGAAAGAGCAGAAAGGGGTTTGCTGTTTATTCCCAGGAATGGGGTGGGAGGAAAGGGTGTGCCTGAGTCCCCCTCCTGCTCCCCTTGCTTCTTCTGGCCGAGCTGGCTGATATCTCCCTCGGATGGGACAGGGCGAAGGGGCTGCTGCACCACTCTGGCTGCTCTCCCCCGGGTTGTGAAGTCTCTCCCGCGGCCGCCTGCCGTCCGGCTGCCCGCAGACCGAGGAGCTGCTCAACCACGGGGAGCTGGGGTCTTCCCCAAGCCGCTCCGGGCTGAGCCGCCCCACGCTGATCCCAAATGCTCTTGTGTTTCTACAGCCCGCCTGACCGGGAGTCAAATGTGCCGGCCTCATCTTATCCACAGCCCCGGGATCCCTTGGCTGGACAGCAGCAAGGCGGCACTGTCTGCCCATCACCACAACCCCTGGACCGTCAGCCCCTTCACCAAGACACCCCTGCACCCCTCGGCGGCCGGCGCGCCTGGGGCCATCTCGGTGTACCCGGGCAGCAGCACCTCCAGCACCGCCTCCGTGTCTTCGCTCACTCCGGCCTCGCACTCCGGCTCCCACCTCTTCGGCTTCCCCCCGACCCCTCCCAAGGAAGTGTCCCCAGACCCCAACTCCACCAGCGCCGCCTCCCCTTCTTCCTCCGCCGGGGCTCGGCAGGAGGACAAAGACAGCATCAAGTACCAAGTGTCGCTGTCGGAGGGGATGAAGATGGAGAGCGCCAGCCCGCTCAGAAGCAGCCTCACCAGCATGGGGGCCCAGCCCTCCACCCACCACCCCATCCCCACCTATCCCTCCTACGTGCCGGCAGCCCACGACTACAGCAGCAGCCTCTTCCACCCGGGCAGCTTTCTGGGGGGCCCCGCGTCCAGCTTCACCCCCAAGCCGCGGAGCAAGGCCAGGTCCTGTTCGGGTAAGTGTCGCACCGCGCGGCCTCCGCGCCGTGTCCCGGGTGGAAGGGCCGCGCTCCCGGGGCTGCGTGCAGGTGGTGGGTGTCTGCGCCGGCTGTTGGGGCGAGGGTGCGGGCTGCTGCGAGGCTGGGTGCTTGTGTTGGCCCTCTTCGGGACAGAGGGACAGGTGACTGCTTGGTTCTGCTTTTCTGGGTTTTTAAAAGTAGGAGATGGAGCTTGGATTGGGCTCCTGTGGGTGCCTATGCACCCAGGCACTGGTCCCCCAGGGCGCTGAAGGGGCCGCGGGGCACGGGACCGGGGCAGTCTGAGCCAGCAGACCGCGTTGTACAAAGAGGGATTTATATGGAGAAAGAAACCCAAACCCTTTTCCTCCGAGAAAAGCAGGCCTCGGCCTCCCGAGGGGCTCAGGCTCGACCCTGCCTCCCTCAAGTCAGGCAAACCCCCACGGATGGCACATGGGGACTTTCCCATGCGATAGGTATTTCTCCCTCCATAATTTCCACGTCTCTCCATTAACACCACCCGAGGCCCCAGTGCAAGATGAAAGCGAAACTTCCCTGGCCGGTCCCCTTCAGATCGCAGAGGGCCTTCTTCCCTTCGCATTTTACAAGAGCAAAAGTTCAAATATAGTTTACATACCAGTGCAAAAGACTAAGGTGTCCAGTCATTGCTAACTTACTTCGGCCTAACTTTAACCAGAAGATAGGTTCCCCCCTGCCCCCCCCCCCCCCCTTTTTTTACCCTGATTCAGACTATCTCTGCTTCCAAACTACTGCCTGCAGACCTTTCCCATGTTCACAACCCTTCCTTGCATTTCTTCTAAAAGTGCAGTCCTAAATCCACAAATTAGGCAATGGACAAAGTTTTGACCCCACTCTGAAATCACAGTAGTTATACAGCTAGACACAAATTATGACAATTTATGAAATTCTACTGACCTTCTTGGTTTAACATTCTCACCAATGGAAGGAAATGATCTGCAATATATTGGGACTGAATTTAGACAGCTCTTTAAAAATAAATGGCTCTATAGGCATTTGCATATGTATTCTATTGAACATATTTGCTTATGAATACACTACATGTTTTTATTTAAGTAGACAATAATTTAGAAATGTGATCTCTTCTGAGTTTTGCAACAAAAAAACCAGCTATTTTACAAGCTCATCAGTACTGTTTCAAGCGATTCCTCGGAGGGGAAAAAATACACTCTTTCTCTGCCATTATTTCCAGGCAATTGCTACCACACGTATGTATTTTTCAGTAGTGCATAGAAGAGAAACTACAGGCAATACCTCATGAGTTGGGAAACTGATTCAAGATCCAGGTCTCTAAAAGATAGAGGGATCCTGAGTAGCTGTTTTTTTATTTTTATCCTGTAGCTGCCGATGTTTTTTAGATGGGGGAAGCAAGGACCTTTTTTGTTTTGTTTTACAGTTGCTTCTTTTTTTTTTTTTTCCCTCTGTAAGGGAGCTCCCAGTGCAAGGAACTGGGGAAAGTTCGTGACCACTCAGTGTTTTTGTAGGAAAACTAAGACTCACGACAGGACGACTCCTGCAGCTTCCTGCCCTAGGAGGGACAAAAGCTACAAATGCAGCGCCGCAGAGCTCCCCTCATTTTTCACTCTAGACTGTGTTGTTTAAAAGCTACCCACTCCCTAGATTAAAGCAGACACAAGCCTCGCTGAAGTCAACATGGCCTGCTTCAGTTATTAGCAAGAAGAATTTCCTTTCCAGTTAAATACTGTGGGATTTGCATAAACTGTATTAAGAGAGATTTCTATATTAAGCAGACCTGCCCTCAAACCATCCAAGGCAAATGAACTTTTAGCAGGAAGCTTTCTGATGCAGAAACAGATATCTAGGAGTTACATGTTGTGTTTTATTTAACACAGCCATTCTACAATGCCATGTTTATCACGTTGTACTACTAAAAGTAATAATGAAGGTAAACTGCTCCCTACCAAATCCAAACTGGATTGCTGAAAAATCACGGAAGCAGAAAAGCCCTCATAAGCCTGTTTTTTACAGTAATATCCAGTGAAATTGAACTTTCTCAATGAACAGCATTAACAGTGTTTTTCTGCCTTTAGAACAAAAATCACAACTGAGTTTCTAGTATTCTGTATCCATTCCCAGTCTGCTTGGCTCTGCTTTCTCATCCTGTAGCATTTGCAACAAAAAAGAAAGTGCAGAATTGGAGGTCTTTTTGCTTAGATTTAATTCTAGAAAACCTCTTCCTCTGACTCTCTCTTTCAGTGTGTTGTGTGTTCGCAGGTGTGTGTGTTTGTGTGCACGTGCACGGGTGTTTTTGTGGCAGGGGAACACAGGATTTCACCACCGGAGTGCAATAGATACGGGAGGGGAGCGGTGCCCAGTGCAGACTGAGGGAGTTCTCCTTGCTGAAACGATAACTTCCATCTGACACAATACGAGTGTCACTCTTTCTCACCTTGCAGAGAGCACTGCCTGTTCCTGATCATGACATGAAATACTCACTGGAGCCTGGGGGTTCTCAAAACACTGAGCTCCTTGCTGCATGTGCTGTAGATGTCACTGCTGTCTGATTGTGCTTAATTAACAGAATTAACACACTGTTTTGACTCCTGAAAAATGCCTAAAGGACAATGCAAAAAGATTTTGTGAATTTATTTTTAAAGAAAGAAATCCGGTTTCTTCGTGTTTCCATTTAGAAGGCAGAGAGTGTGTGAACTGCGGAGCCACTGCTACCCCTCTCTGGAGAAGAGACGGCACCGGGCATTACCTGTGTAACGCCTGCGGGCTCTACCACAAAATGAACGGTCAAAACCGACCCCTCATTAAACCCAAGCGAAGGCTGGTAGGTGTCTCTATTTCTCCTGGGTTTGGGGATAAATAAGGCAAAGGGACCACACACAGGCACGAATCAGTCGTGCCTCATCTCTGCTCAGCCCCTGCGTGGAGCCGAGCTGTACTGTACACGGGGGTCAGTCACGGCGAGGTCACTGCCGTGCCTCGGGGCACATCTCCCCCTCCACCCCTCCGCCCCCATTCCCGGCTCAGACCACCGAGCCTGCCTCTGTCCCCAGCCTCCCTGCCGCTCACAATGCATGCGGGATATCGTGTGTCCGTCTCCCCGTTTATCCTCGGATGACAGCTTTTAATTTAATTCCTCATTTATTTGGCCTCTTGGGACGGTTTGGGCAGACACTGGGAGCGAAAGGGTTATGAGCATGAATGTCCTCCACCATGTACTAAAAAAAAGTTCCAGCTCCAGAAAAGCAAAACAAATCAGATGAGTCAAAGCTACTGCTCCCTACTTAATAATTATTTGTATAAAAGCCATGAAGTAATTTTCACTCTTATATTCTCTGGCAATATTAATATTGGTTCCCTCCCCAGACAATCCCCTACTGTTAAAAAAAAATCCTATTATTTTTCCATGGAGTCACCTATACTTTGTATTTTCATTTGACTGATTTAAAAAAAAAAAGTCCTTTCTAAGCTCCTGGTAGTAGTTTCCTATCCGGATATCTGTACGTTAAAGATAAGGAAACTTTGTGTATCTGTTTCCTGACTCTAAAAGCTTTAGAGAGTTTCTATAGGCAAGCCTTGCCAGTCATGCTTGCTGTTTTGAAATTTCTAATACACTCTACTCCACAAATAATGCGTAAAATGCTAAGAATAATAAATATATTTTTTGGAGCTTTGTGATTTATGGTGCCTAAGTCTCCTAGCTATTCGTGGGCAAGTTTCAGTGAGGTTTAGAGAGCAGAAAATTTGCACTACTGTTCTAACACTGGGATGGGATACAGAAGATTTCTGTCGTGAGTCAGAATTTCAGCTATGCAAGCTTCTTAATGACTTGCCTTCTAAAGTGACTGACATATAGAAAAATGTTAAGACAACAGTGTAACATTATCGTCTCTCAGGCTCAAGTGCTTTCCAGACTGAATGGGACAGGCCATAGAGTTAAGCAGCATAGTTGAGTATCAGTAAGCCATCTCAAATATGCAAACATAGGTCTCCACCTTCCAGTGTGCTGGGAGACTGTTATACTTAGCTCACTGTGCAGGGTTTGGGGGGGCACTAGAGAGGTTTTCTTTTAGTGTAGTTGTTTAAATGTTTTGTTTTGTTTTAATTGATTTACAGCTTTGTTTATTGCCCCTTTTTCCACTGTAGTTTGCTTGTTTGCGGGGGAGAGGAGATGGCCATCTTTGGGAATTTGTTCATTTGCCATGCAATAGCAAAGTGATCGTATTAATAATGCCAGCGTTTGGACGTCTGGCATTAATTGTGTTTGGGTTGCATGAGTGCATTTGCAGTAGGGGGTACCCCCTCTTTCTGCCTTTGGCCTGTTCTCACAGGCGAGTAAGGCACCGAAATATACGAGTCTCCGAGGGCCTGATTCTTGCCTAAAGCTGCTGAACCGTCCATCAGCTTTGGGAAAGTTACAGAGGGCCATGGCGTAAATCAGGAGCAAGTGAGAACAGAACCCTGTGCTCCTCTTTGGTGAGCGGGCCGGGCTGTGCTTCCAGCGGCGCCAGCTCCCCACCGGGGCTGGCGGGCAGGGAAGCGCACGGAGTACTCTGGGAATCCCACTGCCCCAGGACTGGCTCTGTGCTCACAGACATTTGCTGTGAGCTTTGCTGCTGCTTCACCCCACGGCTCTCCATGGCTAATTGCAGAAATATCCAGGGAGCAAGGCCCCCGGGGAACGACCGCGATTGATACGCTTTAGGAAGTAAACTCCAATTTAAGAAAATACCGAGTCCTCAGCATTAATTCAGTAGCACAAAACAGACTTGGTATTTTGGCCACTTCTAGAGGCGAGGCTGAAGGTTTTTAACACAAAATAATTTCCCAAAATACGGGGTGCAGTTAGTCTGTCCATAACACTTTATACGTTACCGTCCATGCACAAAGGACGCTTTATCGCGGGGTCTGCTAAGACAAGGGCCCATCCAGGAATCACGGCCGCCTGCTGTTCTACTTTTCCTGTTCTTGTTTTGGGAGGTGGGTGAATGTTTGGGCATTTTTCTTTCCCCTCACCTTGGTTTCAGCAGAACAATAGTTTTAGGAAAGGGTGGTGGATTTTCAGTGGTTTTGTTTAATTTTAAGACAGTTGTTTGAGGGCTTGTCAGCCAAGGAACTAAGTAGGGACAGAGGCGGCAGAGGGTCAGTGGAATCATTGCTGCAAGGCATGAAATTTGGTTTGCTAAATATTTAAAGAAAGTTGGAGCCGGTTTTGTTTTCTCCCTTTCACTTGTAAATGCAAACTGAATTTTCAGTGATGGCTCTGATAAATACTGCACCCAGCTAAGTAATGTGGTTCGTTTTCTTTTGTGTCCACCTTTCAAGGGCCAGAGTAGAGGTAAAAATCACATTCTTAAAGATTACCTGTTTTCAAACACAGTCCCAACATTGGCACAGACTAAATCGGTCATTAAAGGAAAAGAAAAAAGGCAGATGCATTTTTGTGATGCATTCTAGAATCCTGCAAAGGGAAAATTTGAAAAAGTCAAGAATATCTTTCCACTCCCCAAAATTTTTGTTTGTGGAATCGGAGATTCATTGTTTCTCTCCTTACTTCCCTTGCACACAGGGTGCCAGGGGGCTTGAAACTGCAGTTTGCATAGGAGAATATTTAAATTTAAACAAAAACATAACGGCCATAAAACGTAAAACTGACAGCAGCTTCCCTCCAGCCCTGATGCTTTGTAAAATCTTAGTAACTAGTTCTCCCCAAACTAAATATTGAGTCCAATTTGACCTTTCTCATGATCTCCTTCTGCCTGGTGATACATTTTAATTTTCTTTTTCTTTTGGTTAGTCAGCGGCCAGGAGAGCAGGGACTTGTTGTGCCAACTGTCAGACAACCACCACGACCTTATGGCGACGTAATGCAAACGGGGACCCAGTTTGTAATGCCTGTGGACTCTACTATAAATTGCACAATGTGAGTATTTACTCATCTCATGTGTCGCTGCTTGCCTAGCCTGGATTGATGTCTTAACTGCGTGGTGCACACTAGGCTTTTATTGGTTTCAGGGGTTTGGTTGTTGTTTTATTCCTTCCCCCGTCTCTAAGGTTCCCCTGGGAAGTGACAGCCGTTCTTTGTCAGCATAGTGATGCTAAGTTCAGTGACATTACAATGTATTAGCTTGGCTTCTAACGCTTGGGCAAACCAGGCAAAATAGAGCTGCCACACTTGGTTTGAACTAAGTGGGTTTTGTGTGCTGTTTCCCTCCAGAAACAGAGGCCATTTGGAATGGGCTCTGTGCAAAAATTAATCCTGATGGGCTATCTTCATTTTGACTTGTAAAAAAGTAATTATATCTAAGGCTTTGTTGTATTATTTTATTTTTTTAAAAGAAATTAATCCTAAGCAGGAACACTTGATACGTTGGAACGTTATTTACACTGCAAGTAACAGAGGTTACTGGTACATGATTTCTCATGTCTTAGGACTGAATTTGGGTCAGCATGTGCCTCCTAGTTTGATCTTCTATTAGGAAATGAATGGGGACTGAGGGTAAGCCTACGGGAAAGAGAGTCATCAGCTGCCAAATTCAGTTCAATTTGTTTTTCATGTCTAGGGGTTTTTTGTGTGTGTGGTTTTATTAAACAAATCAATATAAACAAGTTCTGCAGAGAGAAACACCATTTTTTTTTGGCCAGAAAAAGGTCTCCATCCAGGAAAAACACATGGGGGCTGTCCAAATATTTTCATTTTTGCACAATAAGGTCATTTTGTCTGCATGAGCCTGATTTTCTCATTTCTTGCAGGTGAACAGGCCTCTGACCATGAAAAAGGAAGGAATTCAGACCAGGAATAGGAAAATGTCCAACAAATCAAAGAAAAGCAAGAAAGGCTCTGAGTGCTTTGAGGAACTGTCCAAGTGCATGCAGGAGAAGTCGTCTCCTTTCAGCGCTGCTGCCCTTGCCAGTCACATGGCACCCATGGGGCATTTGCCCCCTTTCAGCCACTCTGGACACATCCTACCAACACCTACCCCCATCCACCCATCTTCCAGCATCTCATTTGGACACCCACACCCATCCAGCATGGTTACAGCCATGGGATAAAACCTGATGACCAAGAGACCCACCCAGATATTAAGAACATGGGACTTTGCCTAAGATGACACCAAGTAAGACAATGTTCTGCCAAGAGGAGAATGTAGGGATGGCAAAAGGAGACCTTTGCTCCCATGTGGTTTAACTCTTAATGCTGGACTAAAACCTTGCAAATGATGGGTCTTCTGCAGAAATGTGTAGTGGTGCCTGTAATGCACTTTGCCCCCTCAGGTATAAGAAAAAAGAACTCACCTGTTCGATACTTAATGGTCCAGCAGGAAGCAAAAGATGGCAGAAGCTGAAGGAGAAGGCTTGGAACTTGCTTTCCTTTCTTTTCTCTCTTTGTTATTACTGTGAATATTGTAAAGAGATATAAGCAGCCTCCCAGGATGGAATCGGCTCACTGGAAGCCAGACATGCTGGATTTCTATTGTGGACTTTGTTTGGGATGGGGAAAATAAGAAGAAAAAAAGCCAAAAAAAAAAAAAAAAACCAACAAAAAAAAGAAAGAAAAGGACATCTTTATTAAACTGTAATTTTTAAAATCAGACACAAAGTCATATTTATTTTCTTTTCCACAAAAAGCCTCAACCCCTCTGACTGCATGTTTTTGTGCTGTCATTTGCAATGGCTACCCTGTAAGAAAAGCTGCCTTCAAAACAAGGAGGAGAGGGGAAATGTACTCGACAGCCCTCTTGGATTAGCTCCATCTATCTTCCATACCGAAGTTACTAGCAAGGGGGAAAAGATTGCGAGGGCGAGGAACAAAGCAAAAATGTAGCTGTAATATGGGATTTTAATATGCCCAAGATGGTGATTATCTTGACACAATTCCTTCATTCTTCTCCCTAACATGAAAGATTTATTTTAAAAAAGAGCCCCTCTCCCAACTACCCTATTGTTCCTCAAACCAGACAACCTAGGTCAGACAAACTGTTGGGGAAAAACTCTGGGGAAGGCAATCCTGCACTAGCAAGGGGTGAGATACAGGCATTTACCAAAACTGTGTCGCAGCTAAATTCTAGCACAGCCAAAACCATCACGGGGCACAAAAACCATCCTGCTCGCAGACTTTAGAGGTTGAAGCATTTTGTTCTGTTGTGTTGGCAGCTGTCGCTTAAAAATGCAGATTAGCTGCCTGGGTAAACTTCGGGCAGTGTGGCCACCACGTCCACACGCAGCCAGCGCGTGCTGTCTCAGGCATCCAGGCCCCGGTGGACTTCACAGGGAGGAAGGGCAGAAATTAGACTGAGATCACTGGAGAGGGGAAAAAGAGAGACAATCAGTTTGAGCTTCACACATCCGTCAAGTCCCAGAAACAGTGACAGATGATGAGGGGAAAGCACCGTTCTAAGGGGAACGTCTGTTTTCCGTAGCGGATTTTATATGAAAAAAAAAAAAGAAGAAAAAAAGAAATTTAAATCTCCCGTTATTAAACTGTATTGTACGTAAATGACCGAAAACAAAGCTATTGCCAATGTGAAGTGTATTCTATTGATTGTTATGATCTGATGCCTCTCGTGAACACAAGCTCCAGTATAACATACAGTGTACATATTTAGCTATACTTCTGATGAAAATGCCCCAATGAACAGAGGGGTTTGATAATGTAAACCACGTAAGCTTAACTCTGTGACAAGCTTTTTTTTTTATTTTTTAAAATTTTAACTATTTTGTTGTTGGGTTTTTCTTTTTTTTTTTTTGGATCAAGCCAAATTGTATCTTTACTGCAAAAGTCCTGCTTTAAAGAAAAAACCAGAACTTAACAAACAATGGATGTATGTAAATTTTTTTAAACCTGTAATTCTAGTATTTTATAATTAAGAACCAAGCAGCCATGAAAATCCTGCTTTCCTCCTTTTTTTTTGGTCTGCGTAGGCATATAGGTGCACTTTGTAAAGAAGTGGAAATAAATGGGAAACTAAATTGGTTGGGAGAAATCATAAGAATTTTTAATCTACTGAGGTAAAAAATTAGGTCCTTTTCACTTTTTACCTTTTACAATGGTACAGTTGTACATTATTTGTATCCAACTCAAATTTCTGTAGGATTTGGGCAGAGGGGAAGGGATGTGGGTGAAAGACAGGGATTACTGATACAGTTGACAAAGTGCAATATATTGTCAGTCACTGCAGCATAGACAACGGCAGTCAAGATTTAAATTATTTTGTACTTGTATCAGCATAAAATTCTTCAGTATTTTCTGTTTTTATTTTAATTTTTATTTTGCTTATTTTTGGATTAGTGAACTAAGTTATTGTTAATTATGTACAACATGTTTATATATTGTCTGTAAAAAGTGTATGCTTTCCTCATATTCCTTCAAGGTGAATATTGCTAAGAATAATAAAATACCTTTTTTTGTGAAACTACCTGTGCCCTGCTTCATGTCATAAAAGCTGCTTTTAGTAGGGAGAGAGGAAAAATTATTGTCATTGTTGCCAGTAGAATTATTAGCTTATACTTTATGCAGAACAGTCTATTGATATTTCAAAAACCTAACAGGGTAGGACAAAAAAAGGTAGTTAAAGAATGATTTAGTATTAAAAGCACAGGTACAAAAGCTCATTCTCCAGTGTTGTTTTGGGGTGACGAGGTCATGCAGTTAAGTGTGCTGAAGTTTCTAAGCTAGTTTAAAATTTGAGGCAGCAGCCACATTGTAGATGATGAACTGTGGTTTCTCTTGAGATTTGTTTTTTGTGTTGTTTCTTCTAAAGTGTTCGGAGAAATACTTTTACATCAAAATCACATTTTAAAAGCACTGTAAACGTAGAAAAGTGCCCAGCTGCTTAATGGGTTTCAAGGCAGGACCTATATTAGACCAGGGAAAGTTCTCCAAAGGAACACTCTCAACCTGGAAACCTGTTTCTTGCCATTTGTCATCATCAGTGGCGTGAAGGGAGCAAGGGGGGATGGCAAGCCTGGAGCTGCTCTGTGCTGCCCTGGGAACAAGGGCTGCAGCCCTGGGTGCAGGGTGTGTGCACATGTCCAAAAATTTTGCGGCTGCTTTCATCACACAGTTGAGTTTGACCCACACGAGGAACCCCTTTGGGCCTTACAAAGCGAAACAAAGTCTTGCAAAGTCACCCTGCCACGCGTAGGGGTAGGCACTGCTGCTGCTGCAACAATATTTTCAAGAAAATTGCTAATGAACTTTGGGTTTCCTCCTCTGACCCCCTAGGAGATGTGTCTCACTTCTGTGGAAACCAGCTTGGGGATAACTCTTTACTCATTAAGGAAAAAAATAACCTGAGTTCCTTTTTCAGCGTGTGTGTGTGTAAATTCCAGCCCCTTCTAGCAGTGCTTCTCTTTCCCCCTGCAGCCTCCTGCCCAGCCCTGGTTGCAAGCCCTGCTCGTGAATACCACGGAGTCGCAGCAGCTCTCGATGTGCTGAAGGAAGAACACGCAACTGGGACGAGGCCTTCCCGCATCATTTCAGACGAGTTAATCATCTCTCTAACTTGTTCAGCAAGGCTCAGTGCAAACACCCATTAAAAAAAAAAAGAGGCAGTTTATAGCATACCGTGCAAGCTTCATTTAAAAAGAAACATGTTCTTTTTCAGACAGGTTTAAAACGGGGTTATAACTAAGCTCAGCCTCTCTCCCTCCATTTTTGAATAGCTGAAACTAGCAACATCTCTTTAAAATACAGAATAATCAAGCACAGTACACATCCCATTCAGGTTGTGGCGGTGGCTTACCTGGGGGTTGCCTCGCTGCTGGAATTTTGCTGGTTTGGTGGGATCTGCTGACAGAACTGGGGCCATGATCCATCAGGCTGTCAGGAGGGGTGGTGCATACCCCAGCGCCTGGAGGAGCGTGCCTCGCTGAGCCGGGGCTTCCGCAGTTCCTGCAACACAGATAATAAATAATCCCGTGTTTGTCAGGTGGCACTAATCTGTGAAAGATCAAACCATCTCTCTGCAATGTGTGTATCGTGTTTGTCTCCAGACATTTTGCATAGCAGAAGAAAAACAAACAGCAGGGAATGGAAATGGAGCAAGTGTGTAAAGTTCAACGTAAAGTGTAAGCACAGAGCAGATATCGAAGCAACAAATTGGGATTTATAGTCCTTTCACTACCACCAAACATTGGGGGACAGGCTTTTTGTGAGGGGGGAACCCTGACATTACTTGCCTTTGGTTCCCGTTGTTGGGATTATTGTTTTAAGCCGTGCTTAATTGTCATGTCTCCACGGCCACATCAAAAGCCAAGAAGATTAGGTTACAGGGAGTGTTTGATGTCAAAATACAAAATAAATAAAAGGAAAGCTGAAAAGGTACTGTGTTTTCCATGATGTCTAGTGAGGTTTTTGCGTCAAACATCCCTTTTTAAAATTATTATTTTGCAAAGGTTGCACTTTTAGTGACAAGATTTCATTTACTTACTTTCAAATGACTCCACTGCTTTCCTGCAACAGCTCAAAAGGGTTAATATCCCCTCTTTGATGGCAAACATGGTATAATTAACGCAAACTTCTTAAGTATCCTGGTGACCTGTAGATGGCCACATGAGAATTTTGTTATTTACTGACTTGCCAAATGTTTATTGCTTATAGCAGGACGAGTGGGAAGCAGGCATTAATTTTGATGCTGTTATCTGTGATTGCGTGTAAAGTTCATAGCAGAGAGTGTCTATATGTCAACTGCAATTAAGCATTTTCCCATTTTTTAAAAAATTAATTTCACATTGGTGGAGGGGCTTGGAGCGGCAGATTTACAAACTGAACTCCTGCCCATCCACAGAGCAGGCGTGACACAGCCAGACACAGGACAACTTCCCCTTACCTGCAGGCTGCAAAAGAAAATAGTCTGGCACCATGGAGCATTTGATCCTTGGCTTCTCCACAGAGACAGTCAAATCAGTACCAACTGTGGCAGGGCAGAGAGAGAGATTTCATGGAGTGGCATCTCCCCTTGGAAATTAGCCTGAAAAACAACCAAAAATGAAGCCAAAAGTGGCTGTCAGGTGAGTATGTTCATTTATCACCAACCTGGACTGGATTAGAATGCATGACCTAGAAGTAAAATGCTTTGTTTAGCCCAACTCCCTGGGCCATCTGGTCCTTGCAAGTGAACATTTCTAAGTGAGATTAAGTGACTGTTCTTTAAGCATGGTGGGTGATATGAGTGCAAACCAGGCTGCTCTGAGTCCAACAGATCAAACCTCAGCATCAGGGCAGCCGACTGGTGCCAGTTCAGAGACACCACTTGCCTGAACAGCTTTGGGTGCAATTCTCCGTGGTGTCGGCTTTGCAGTCAATCCTGGTGGTTCAGTCTGAGGTGTCCCTGTCAGATCCAGAGCCTGTCCTAAATCCAGGGCTCAGATTGCACCAAGGTGCTGCTGGGAGGCCAAGGACCCCCGCCAGAGGAAACTTATGGGAGACACTGCAGAACTGCCCTGCATTTGCAGTAAGAACTAAGTTGCATTTCTGAGCACCGAAAGCGCATCTGAACAAAATGCGGTTGCAGAGTGAGAGATACAGCAGTGGAAACACCCAGCAGGTAGAAAGACAATAGAGAACTAACCCCTCCTTCAGGGAAAGGCTTCAACATACGACTGAGGGAGGGAACTGCTACTGTTTGGTCTATAAAAACCTGAATCAGGGAAGTATAATGTTAACTCAGCCTATGCAGCAGTGCCAGGCAGAAATCAGCCACCTGCCTGTATCCTGCACATGCCTCTCTCTGTGGTTCTGCACTCTGGGCTGCAGGGAGTTATCTGGGGGAAAGTTGACTCTGGCTCAGGAGGGTCAAGAGCCTGTGTAAATCATTTGGAGTTGGGCCTATCAATGCCAGAGTGTGAACATGGACCCTTGTTTCTTCTAAACACTTCAGTGCTTCACCAAAGTGTTCCCCAGTGCTTCTTTTTTCCTCTGGCTCTTTATTCAGCTCCTGCCTGCTCTCTGTCAGGCAGAGAGTATATGGCAGATTTATTTACCTGGGACATTTTGTTGTCTATTTTGGTTGTGATTTTTTATCTCTGGTTCTTTAATTCACTCTCACTTGCCCACACTGGCATTCTGGTGGCAGGTTATACTGCTAGGGTGATTTCAAGACAGTCCCTACTGGATTTTACTGTAAAATTCAGATTAATTTACCATCTCCTGCTTTAATTCAGCCGATCCATTATTTTATTTTTCTTTTTTTTTTTTGTAGATACTTGAAAAATTTGGAAGTAAACTCACCCCATTTAGAGAGTTAATTATAGATAGAAGAGAACTAGATGAACAAAAAGGAACAGACCAAAATCGTTCATATAACCTTTGAGCTCACAGGCACTCTGGACTGCACACTGTTTTTCTCTTTCCAAGCATTACTCCCACCAGCACAGGAAAGATGTTCTTGATGAAAAAGCACATCTCTGGAGGCAGACCACTGCCTGACTGGTGCCAGGACTCACCCCCTTCCCTCACACACTCACTTTCTGATAAAAAGTGCTCCGTGCCTCAGTTTGCCCTTGCAAAGCAGGCATAAAGAAGACATGACCTGCCCTATCAGCTACATACAAGTGTTAACTTGCTCCAGCCTAGCAAACTTCAGGGCAAGTTCTAACAAATGTCAGCATGTGGTGCGCACTGATAGGCACGGGGAAAGGGCACAGCACTCTCTAGGTGAGAGGCCCCTCCCTGCCTTTTCTGTGGGGCTGCTGCATGGCTGTTACCACCTCCAAACAGCTGTTTATGGCACAAATGACACACTGGAGACATTAGTCACCGGAGTGCATCCCCCGGCTGATTCCAAGCGCTGACCACGCGCGCTCAGGGAGAGCCCCACGCACACAGAGCCGCACGCAGCGCCTGCAGCCCCAGCCCATTGTGAAGCAGCCCTTTCGCCATCTCCCATGCTGTCAGCCCCTGACCTTCCTTTCACATGCTCTAATGGTCACTGGAACACTGCGGAGGGAGCACAGTCCTGGTATTAAATAGCCCTAATTTGTCTCCAGGCCTTTCCCCCTCCTCCCCCTTACCTCAGTCTCCCGCGACTTAACGTTTAAAACAGCTGAAGTTTACAACAAATCAAAGCTCCCAATAGGCCCAGATTGTCTAAATACGGAAAACAGGAAGTGAGTAACCTTCAACGGGAAATTGTTCATCCGATGGAGGCCAAGACCCAAGGCCCTGCGCTTTGCAGTCCTGCCCCAGCCCAGCAGACACAGCGTGTACCGAGCAGACACCCGGAGCTTGGCAGGAGGGAGCGGGTGGGGGAGACTTTTGCTTCTCTTGAGGTCACGTCGCAGCTGCTTCAAGAAAGGAGATGGTGTTTGTGCCCTTACAGAGCAGTAGAAGGGCAGCTGGGAGGGTTATTTTTAAGAAGAATGGGGATGGGATGGAGAAGGAGACAAAGGTTGGAAGGGAAAACAGAGAAGATGTGTGAATCCAAACTAAAACTGTCTCTTGCTTCCTATGACAGTGAAGATGGCAAGAGAGCACTGCAAATGGCATTGGGCTGCTTCCAGGAGGGCGGGGAGAGATTTTGTGTGACAGCCCACTTGATGACGAAAAGGAGAACACTTCATTTCCTAGGCAGTGAGAATAATAATTTCTTTTTGTTGAGTAACTTGCTTGCTTCCCCCCACCAGGAAAGATCCCAAATTATTTTACCGGCTGTTTATCTAAGGCTTATATTATTCACTCCTGAATTGCAACCATTAGTGGGGTGGAACACAGCAGCTGTTTAACAACTCAAAACAATGCCCCTTTTTTATGGAAGGTCATATTAAGATCCTCTCTAACTGAAGGTGAACTTCTTGCTACGTGCTGCATCCACTGGAATAAAGCTTTGCTCACAATTACACTTCTGCCAGAGTCACCAAACTGCCAAAGAAACTAGGATGCACAAACACACCCAAGCATGCCTGAGTCCTTCCACTCCACCTCTGGACAGGGCTAATGAACCATGTACCACAAAGGCCCCTGGGTCACAGGCAATCTTCTTCTGACCCCCTTGGAACCTGCACCTGTGCTCATATGCCAGTTTTGCTCTGGGCAGCTCATGGGATAAACACCAGCAATGAAGCCTGGTCTCCAATTCGGGAAACAAGCAGAGAAAAAACCCGGCATGGTCTGGTTTGGAGTTTGGCACCACTGTCAAGGGGATGGGGGTTGTTTGGTTCCATCCTGGTTTCTTGCCCCAGGACTGGGAGTACTACAGATGAAGGGCACTCCTGGGCAGATGTGCACACATGGGGCAGTCTCCAGAGGACACTCATGCAGAAAACACAGCTGGAATCAGACCTGCCTGACTGGGATGCTGCACCTCTGCAAAGACTGGGGCTACAGAGAAATGTACAGCAATGGTAACTGTTGTGTCTTTCGAGGAAGACAAGCTAGAGATGAAGCTTCTAGATAGATCTCTTTGCTGCAGAATTTCAAATATCGCACTGAAATTGCCCTTTAAAAATATTTTTTAAATACTGGGTTCAGGCAGAAATATTTTCCCTCTTACTCCTACAGTCTTTTTCTGCAAAGATTTCCCCAGATTTCTGGTGGTATATATGGGTGGCTAAAATGGGACTCATGGCCTTTGCTTCACAGAGATTTTCTCTCTTGCATAAAGATGAAGTCTAGTTGGTTGTTTTGCTAGCAAACCAGCTGGCTGGGAGGAAGATGCTCTTAATCAAACAGCCTCGCTGCCTCTCTGGAGAGAACTCTGTATTTTTTCCCATCACAACAGGTTTCTTCTTTGTTCTCTGGTGGGCAGGTGTTGTCCCTGTGGGATGTGAAAAAGGGCAGGCTCTGATCCCATTAAAGATAGCCCCACTGGTAATAGATCAGAGGGGCATCCCTAGGTTGTGGGAGAGTATGCCTGTCTTGCTTCACTGGCTAGTGAATAATAGAGCTGGCTCTCAATGATACTTGCAGGGTTTTTAACAGGAGTCCTGTTCTCCAGAGGGACAATGAAAGGGAAAGGAACCCAGAGAGTGATGGCTGTGTCTGGCATTGCCAGAAATCACAGCTGGTCCTACAAGTGATGGGAACTGGGACGATGCCTCTACCCAGGAAAGATGCAAAGAAATGCTCCCCCGCTGCATTATCTTCTTGCTTTACTCTCTTTCCCCATCAATTCCACAGCAAGCTGACTTTGAGGGGTATGAAAGTTAATTTTGCTCCAGTGGAAGGCAAGACACAGACAACCCCCAAGACAGAAACAGTGCTGTAACCCCTGATCTCAGCCCCTCCTTGGACTTTCCATCTTGAGGGTTACAGCAGCTCTGATCTGACTTCCTGGGAAGGAAGACTGGGTGTGTTCGCTAAAGGAGGTCAGGGAGCTCCAAACCACATCCCTGGCCTGGATGAGGTGGTCAGGGAACCAGGGCTGTAGCTTGCCCAGTGGAGCCTGTCTGCCTGCAGTCCAGACATAGCATGGAGTAGCTGTTTTTCTGCTGACCTTGTGCTCAGAAGTGAGATAGCAGCAAGGATCTCCTGTGCATTTCCTTCTTCTGTGCTTTCTAAAGTCCTCCAGGAAGCGAGTCCGATGTGCCCAGGGGATACAGACTCCTGAGATTTAGAACAGGCTCTACACCTGCTTAACTCAGAGCCTTACTGTCTCTGCCTGCTCAGTTAAGGAAGGATTTTTCTATATCATGTAGGGTTGTGGCAATCCATTAATCTGTGTTAGTGCAGGCCTTGGACATGGTCACATGCCAAGAATGGAAATTTGCAGCTGGACACATGCAGCAGGCAAAATATGCAGCTCTGACTGCAAACCACACCATAGGCACATTCCCAAAGTGTGCACCAGCACTATGGCTCCAGAGGCTTGTCCAGATAAGCAACAGCTCTTACAGACAGTGTGTCCAGGCACAGGCCTCATGAATTTCCTTTCTTTGTCAAGATCCCTGTGGCCAGAGTCATTCTAGCTCCAGCAAAGTTGTTCAAGAGGGACACACACCTGCCCAGCAAAGGTCCTGCATCACAGAGTTAACCCTGAGCTCCTGACTCGATGCCCAGGAAAGCAGCCACCTTGGGCAGAGTCTCACCGGGGTCAGCTTCAAACACTGCCTTCATGGGACCCTGCACAACTCAGAACTCAACAGTGGCAGCACTCAGTGGTGTCAGGACTGATAGGAACAGAGATGGTACTGGAATGTTAGACAGCTGGCTATATTTTAACACAGTCTTTTTACTTTCTTTTCCTATGTTTTTCCTCAGTGTCACTTGGAAATTACACTCCTTTTGCCCTATGCACTCTGCATCACTTGGACATCTTTTCATCTGCACCCTCTTCCTTGCTGCTCTCTTTCTGATGGTTCACTCTCCCATTTATATCTTTGCTGAATTTACCTCTGTGGCTCACAAACCACCCAGAATCCTTTAAATCCACTAGGTCATGGGAAGACTGGTCATTCTCCTTGTGAAGCCACTGGTTTAGGCCACTCCACTTGATCCAGCTCTGCCTGAAATCACTGCCCCTGCATTCCTACCCCTCAGCATGCCTACATTCTGCCATCACTTTTAGCCCCAATGCTGAACAAGCACAGCTCTCTCTCCATGTGTATGTACATATGTATTTATACACATGCTCCCCACACAGAAAGAGACCAATTTTGCAAGGTTTAATACGCTCCCAGTTCTGCTGTGGACTCTTCCTCTTTTGTTGCAGCTGTGGTTTTAGGGCAGGCTTTGTGGGTTTCAGAGAGTCCTTGGATGCCTTAGGAAATGTTCTGCAGAAGCACACTTTCTCTCCATGCATTTTGCACTCCAGCCACCAGGTCCTGAAATCTCAGTGCACAGGATTTCCCCTGTTTAGATGAACACCAAATCTACTTGACCTTCAGGCATTGTTTCTGATTGATACCACTCGTTGATGCCTGCAGGGTCAGGCAAAGAAACAGAAGAGGCAGCTGGACTCCCTCCTGCATCAGCAGTGGCTCTAACTGAGCCACAGCACAGCATCAGGATGCTCTGAACGGGCTAAGAACAACCACCACCTCACAGCCGTGCCAGCCCTGGAGTGGTTGGTGTGAGCTGCTTTGCCACAGCTCTGGAGAGAATAAGATCTCACCCATTACCCCTAATGTCTCTGTCCCTGACACAGGAGAAGCAATACAACCTTGTAAAAAGTAAGGGAAAGCCTGCAAGTGCCAAATAACTGAAACAGAAACACCGTCTGCCTCTCCTGTGTTTGTCCTAGTTACTCATGAGGGAAAGTAACCCTGCCTTAGAAAAGCCGAGGATTAGCCTAACACACCTGGGTACCACCTGCTGCTTTAGTGTCTCCAGCTCACAGTTTTGTGACAAGCTGGGTGCTTGACAGCAATATCCCTTTGAAATGGCAGATACAGTGCTGAAGGTTTGGAAAAGCCTTGCTCCAGCACAGGGTAATTGTCAATATGCATGAAGACAAGCTTCCTGGGGCTGGCTGGGGGCAAGAAGGGGGCAGCTCGGGTGGAAAAAATGCTTAAACCACAGCACAAGGCATGCCTGTGCTCCGAACCAGCTACGCAGCAAGTCGGCCCTATGGAGTTAGAGCAGCCTTGAGGTGGCTCTGACAGGCAAAGCACACAAATGCTGTGATAACAAAACAACCCCCAAAGCAACAGAATGTCTCGCAAGGTTTAAAAGCACAGTTGTTCAGCCTTGCCTATTTGTATGGGAAGCAGGAGGCGCAGCTCCTGAACATGGAGCTGGCAGGCAGCATAGGAAAGGAGAGGGAGGCGAGATATGTGGCTGAGGAATTTGCAGCCTTCAAGTTCCCTCTCTCCCACCTCCTCCTCTCGCAGGAAATGAAAGAAGCCTCTTTTGTGGAAGGAGGCTGGTAGGTGTGCCTGCGTGAGTGTGTGTTTGGGAGCAGCCTGGCCTCGCTGTTCCCCTTCCCGGCGTGCCGGGCACCTCTTGTCCCCTTGCCATGCATGGAGACGCCGGAGCGCTCGGGGCCGGCTCGGGGCTGTTCTCAGAAGTCTCCTCATGCGTGTCTGAAAAGGTGGATCAGGCAACGGAAGTGGCAAAACCACCAACATGCCCAGGCCCCGGAGGACTGCCTTTTCACTTTTTTTTTCCTTTTTTTCTGTAACGCAACCCCCCCAAACTTCTTCCTCCTTCCCTCCCCCACTCTACCCTGCTGAACCGCAGTGCTAGGGCAGCAGAGCCTGAAACTGGAAGAAAGTAAAGGGCAAAAAAGTCACCATGGGCATTGTAAAGAGTGATGACAAGGACCAAGGCCAGCAAGACTGGCTGTGGGCATGGTCATGGGCAGATGCTGCTGCCCTCACCCAGGACTGAGCATGGAGTGGAGAGGGCAGCCAGCCCTCTCCACCAAGGGTTTCTGCTTTAGCCTCTGTTTCCACAATAACAGGAACAAAAGAATGGGCTGTTCGTCCCCATCCCCACTCACTGCATTACACGGTGTACCTACATGGCCTGGTGGCTTCCCTCCGGGTGCCCTTGGGAGGCAGAGGAAAACCATGGCTGGAGATTGCACTTCTGTTTATATCTCTTTGTTAGCAGTAAAGTCATCTTCTTCCCATGCTTGCTCCTGAGGCAGGTGGTAGCAGTGGGCTGAGGAATGAAAGGGTGGCCCAAGCCCCCTCCTTCTGCACCCTAAAACATCAGGCAGGACAGGCTGCCTCAGCACGGCGATGGTGAACATGTCTGCACCATCCCTTGTGGGCTTTTACCACCCCAATTCACAGCCACACAGTGCTGGAGAGCTCTGAGTCCATGTTCAGCCCTTGTGGTTTTCTGGGTCAAAAATAAACCCTGCATAAATAATATTTTCTAAAAAGAAATAATTTTTACTTCACGTTTTCTGGGTCAAAAATAAACCCTGCATAAATAATATTTTCTAAAAAGAAATTATTTTTACTTCACGTTTTCTGTAGAACAAAAGGTATTGGGTAAAAGAAAGGAACTGTCTCAGAAGGTAGGAATCTTCCAAGAAGGAAGGACAAATCCAGCACTGCAAAAAAAATTTACATAATGCCAAAGGAAAAAGGTGAATTAGTTGAAGGAAATTAAGAAATGGAGCAAGTAATGTGCTATGTGAGTCAGTCCTGAGATCTACATGTGTGTAAGGCAGATGGGGTCCTTACACACACAGCAAGGTGGGAGAGGAAAAGAAGAGTAAATAAAGAAGAAAAATGCAAGAAATAAGCCTACTCAGAGATCTAAGGATTAAAAAGAAAACCTTTAGTAGAAATGGAAAACAGGGAGGCAACCAAACAAGAATATTCAGTCAGTTAAGGCTTGCAGGGAAAAGATAAGGGCAGCAAAAATGCAGAATGAGTTAATTATAGCCAAAGGGATTAAGGAGAATAAGAGGCCTTTTACAAATATATCAGGGGAAACAGAAACACTAGGTAGAAGGTGGGTGTGTTAATAATAGGTCAGAGTAGGGAAGGAAAATAATGAAACAAGGGGACAAATCATGCCAACAGCAGTGTGGGCATCTTCCTGTTACCAGCCAGTCCGAGACGTCCAAACCAGCACGACAGGTCCATTGATGGTGACTGTTTTCAACCCAGAGACTCCCCATCCACAGGGGCAGATCTGAGTTGCCACCACAGTAGAGCTGGGTATGGAAATGAATCTCCCCATGCAGTGCCTGACACTTCCTACAAGAAATCAAGATGTTTTCAGAGATGTAATTGCCTCAGCCTGGATTTTTGTTTTGTAGGAGGCTGGAGGCAGCACATACATCCAGCTTAGGCCACCCATGTGGTGCAATGGCCTTGGAAGAAGACCTGGTAAAACACACCACTGAGTGATAGAGTAACTGACCAACTAACTGTGGGCTTCTCATCAACTCTTGTTCCTTGGCTTGGCTATTTCCTCTGCCTGCCTCTCTTACCTCCACTGAAAGCAACAAGAATAAAACCCAGTAAATCCCCTGGGGTTGGAAGCCAGGATTCGCAAATATTGGGACTTTGCAAAGCTTGCATCTCACTGATTTATGGGTCAGATTCTCACCTCCTAAGAAATTTCGCACAAGAATTTAAAATATTTGAAATATGCGCACATTTCTGACGTCAGGATTTTGGCTTTCTCCTTCTTCAGAACTAAAGTTTGACTCCAAATGCCAGGTTTCCCTCTCAGTTCCTTTATAAAAACAAAAGGCTCAGTTAGTAAAACTACAGACTACTTATGTCTTCTCAAAGTCAAAAAAGAACCATCAGAAGACAAAAACTGTTTCGCCCAGCTCCTTCACAGGAGGAAACCCACCCCTCTCCTGTCTGCCTGTGGGCGTGTTTTGCATACTGGAGCCTTTCCTTGAACAAGACCCCTCAGGCACCCTCCAGCCCCCATCTGCCAGGGAGTCCCACAGTGAAACAAAGGGCCAGCTCCTTTGTCTGAGGAGACAAGGTGCCAACCTGCCTGTCTCTGTTTACCAAAGGGAGGGATGTTAGCAGGGTGAGAATGGGGGCTGGGACTATTGCAGGGATGGGGACCATTTGTCCTCTATTCCCGGCTCTCAGGCCTTTCCCCACCCTGCTGTCTCCCTCTGATTTTTGTGTCTTGCCAGCTTGGCTTTTTGAAATGCTTTAAATAGTTATTTAGGAGGCTGCTGCTGCTGCTAGATAGATAGATAGATAGATAGATAGATAGATAGATAGATTCTATTTCTGAAAGGATCATGAGATCAAATTCCCTACAGCTCCATCCACCAATGATACAGGGTTCTTAATCCATGGATAACCATGGATGCACACAAACAACCGATACCCTGTCCTTTACTCAGTGCTTGCCTTTTTCTGCATCACTACTGCATCTCCTGCCAAGAGCAGACAGTGAGGAGATGCTTGGGGCCAAGTCCTAGGACACATGACAGTCATATCTGTTCCCCAGCCACACATTTGCACCCTCAACCATGTCAGAAATGGACAAACCCAGCCAGAAAAATGTGTGGGACACCAACACTAGAGACTTTCCTTCCATACTCATCCTGATTACCTTGGAGACCACACAAGTGACAAAAACAAGTCAGCCTCGCCTCCTTTTTACCTATGTTGCATGTTACAGGGTGAAGTTAATGCTCTCCATCTCCCTGCTGCCTCTGCACTTTCAACTCAAATACATAAAACTGCACAAGGAAGGAGTGGTTAAAATAACAACACTCCATCATAAATTGTATACTGTCCTTTATAGGTCTTCCTTTTACACCATTGGTTGTTTTATCAGCATTATCTCTGTTGGGTGTTATGTTAGAGGGAGTCTCCAGGAAGATGCTGAACAGGATACTGGATTTTATAAAAAATAAAAATATATGCTGCTGCTTTATATTGCACTCTCAGCCTAACACAGGTGATGCTTCCAGAGGCAGACTTGTGTATGTTCCCTCATCTCTTGCTATATTTGCCCAGCAGTATCACAATGTGAGTCCTCCCACTTCTTCTGTCCAGTCACTCTGGCACTCAAGGGCTCAAACAGGAGCGGCAGAATTGTAAAGTGTTGCTGCTTCCGTGGCTCAGCCCCTCCTGGAGCAGGGACAGAGTTCTCTTGCTCTCTGGACTTACACAGCTTTTTTTTCCTTGTGCATAGAGACTTTGCTGCAGTAGATCTAACCTGCTCTTATTTTTCATCTCCTTCTGTGGCTCCCAGCTTCCCAGGAGATGGTTTGCAAAATCTGGCCAGGAGAGGTGGTACTGTGGGGAGGGAAAAGGAGGTAGAGCCCAAGCACCAAAAGCAGCAGCCACAGCGGAAGGCAGCACTTTGAATGATCTCATGAATCAGCCACGACATTATCTACAGTGAAATGCCTGGGAAGGGGTTTCCCATGTCCTACCCTGACCTGGAAGGTTGAATCCACAGAGGCCTGAAGGGCATTTTGATTGCCAAAGACAAAGGCTAAATTAGAAGGAAATGATATTTTATTTAACCTCTGCATCGCGGTGAGGGCCTGAGGGGAGGGTAGAGGCAGGGGGGTGGTGACAGAGGCATTGGGATAATAAGGGGGATTCAGAACAGATAACTCAGGAACATATGGGCTCTCACTAAAGCAGTGTGTCCCACCGAAAAGCCAATTTCCCCTGACATGCTGTCAGCCATTGCCGGGGGAGGGCAGAGCCCTGCACGCAGCCCGGCCTGCTCTGCAGGACTGTGCTCTGCAGGACTGTGCTCTGCAGGACTGTGCTCTGCAGGACCGGGCTCTGCAGGACCGGGCTCTGCAGGACTGTGCTCTGCAGGACTGTGCTCTGCAGGACCGGGCTCTGCCGGACCGTGCTCTGCAGGACCGTGCTCTGCAGGACCGGGCTCTGCAGGACCGTGCTCTGCAGGACCGGGCTCTGCAGGACCGGGCTCTGCAGGACCGGGCTCTGCAGGACCGGGCTATGCAGGACCGGGCTCTGCAGGACCGTGCTCTGCAGGACCGGGCTCTGCAGGACCGTGCTCTGCAGGACCGGGCTCTGCAGGACCGTGCTCTGCAGGACCGTGCTCTGCAGGACCGGGCTCTGCAGGACCGGGCTCTGCAGGACCGGGCTCTGCAGGACTGGGCTCTGCAGGACCAGGCTCTGCAGGACTGGGCTCTGCCATACCACCATGCTGCTTAGTGCCAAAATGGAATTTCCATTCGGGAAAGGGCTGGGGTAATTGTCTCTCTTTACACAGTGCTTTCCAGACAACATGCCAGACACTGGAGCCCTTATACAGGCAAATCTCCCAGGGACACCCTGGCTTGTGCTGGAAGCCAGCTGGGGCTCCGGAGTACTCAGCATTATGGAGGATCAGGCTGAAGGACTGCAAACCTGTTGGTGCAGGGACCAGCTCTCCTGTAGGCCATCCTGTTCCCAAAGTGTGTCTGGTGGCCATTAAAAAAAATCAGCATCACAAGAGCTTTTGAGTGTGGGGTGGGGTGAACTTACCTCCTTGTTTACATGGCATTTTAGCTGCAAAAGCTTTAGATGCTTTCCTCACATGACATTCCTGGAGGAAGTTGCTGTAGATGTCCTGAGGACCCAGGTGATCTGGTGAGTAGGTGGGGAAGGGCTATCTAGCAGGGAGGGACTGGGAGGGAAGGCAGGGAATGCAGCAGTGCCTCCGAGGGAAGGTGGGGCCCATACCACCCTGGGTGGTGGGCTTTATGCAAGAATGCTCCAGAGGAGAGGTGGGGGCCATGGCTGTGCAGTACAACCTGTGGTGCCAGCAAGGTGAGGCCTGGGTGGTGATGACCACTCTGGTCTGCTCTCAATTCAGGGAAGATAACAAGGATATCTGAACATCTCCAATGCTTCTGTGAAACACAGCCTTTCCAGGATTGCTCTCTCTCAAGTTTTTAGCCAGGCTGGAGGCACAAACAGGGTGGGGATCAGAGAACTAGAGGCGTGAGGAATGGCAAAGGCCTTCACTACAGATCACCTCATCTGGTATTTCATCAGACCATGCAGGCTTACAATGGCACCTTAGCACTTCTTTTGGGAGGTAGTTTCCGTGCCTTTTATGCACTCAAGAACAGGTTGTATTTTGCCCAATTTCTGTTTCACTGTAAGTAGAAAATAGTCATGGATGTCAATATGAGTTTTTACTAGTGAAAAGAACTTAAAAGTGACACCCCCTCCTGTCTTCCCACAGTACCAAAATATCACACGTCAAAGATCCTCCTGCTGAGAGCTGAATTCCCCCTTCACGCAAAGTTCAAGGACTGAGGCTTGTTCCAAGCATTTCTATTTCAGACTCTTGGTCTTTGACCAAATCATTGCATTTCAGGCTTGTGCTGAAGACCTGAGGACCATATTTGTTTGTATTCCCTTTGCACTTAGGGGCCCAGGCACAGCCCCATACTCGGAGATGTACAAAGGCAGAAGAAAGCCTCAGCCTGTCCTGGGCAGGTTCTCCCAGATATGTGTTTCCTTAGAGGTCCTGGATACTTTGGGGACAGGTCAGGCACACACCAGTTCTCCAATTCTGCTGTGCTGGGAACCTACAGCACAAACTGATCTGTGGGGAGCATGACCCACAGTGTCAAAACAGGGCCTTTAACATTTTCCACTGCCACCAAACCTGTTTGACTGAATTGCAGGTTAAAAAGGTATTGTGTCTATAATTGTTGGGCTTTAGAGAGCATGTCTTTTCCTTTAATGAAATACCTTGCTCATTCCATTCGAAAAGGAACCAAAGACTTCTCAGGTTTATGATAAAGTTGTAAAAATTTTATTTACCCCATATTTCCTGCTGGGTTATTTACGAGGCATTTTGTCAGCTCTCATAAAACTGCCTAGTAAAATATATTTTCTTACAAAAAAAATAAAATCATTTGTGCGGAACATCTTGAGAGCAGCGAGGACAGAGTTAATGGGATACACACACGTTCCGACCCTGGGAGAAAACAAAACAGAACGAAAGCCAGGCATTGTTGTGCTGCATTAGTTAATAATAGCTTTAGAGCTAAAATCCTGCTCCCACTGATGTTACTGGAAGTTGGTCCTTAATATAAAATAATCAGAGAACCAGCTGCCATGAATTACAGAGCCCCAAAAGGAACCTGAAATGCATCAAAGCACCCAGAAGACACACTTCTCCTATTGAGATTTCACAGGAAACACCAGCTCAAGTAGTTTTTCTTTAAAGTATGGTGGTTTAGGTTTATGTAAGTTGGGGATGGATGCAAATTGTCACTCAGTCTGGAACCCAGGGTTGGTTGATTGTTAATACAATAACTTTTACCTAGTTAAGGGTCAAGAGACACGACGTGAAGCTCCTTGACGTAAACCTGGAGGAAATCCCATCCTGGTAGTTGCTGTCGAATAAACAGCCTGGGCACAGGAAAAGCATGACCCACCCACTCCAGGCACAGCTGGAGTGCATTTGCCTCTCTTGGAGCACAGTTTTTCAGTTTTGTGTCACATGTTTGCATCTGCTCAGTTCTCTGTGGTCTAAACTTTTGCTTTTTATTCCAGCAGTGCTCATGTTCCCTAATCCCAGTGGGAATCTCGAAGCACAAAGTTTGTTGTGCAGTATTACCCCTAACACCCTTCATTTCAACCCTTGCAGCTTCACTCCAGCCACACTCACCACGTGCAGATAAGCAGGACACTGGTAAAAAGTCCCTTCCATGTGGCAGGCTTGGCCTGGCTCATTCCGGAGCTCAGCAAAGGTGTTCTAGCTTGGAGGCATCAGGAATATAAAGGAAACAAGAAAACAATGAATAAAAGATAAAATAACCAACCAAACAAAACAGGAGAGGTTGTTTTTAAAACAACAAGACCTGGATGCTGGGAAGCAGTCAGAGGTCTTTTGTTCTGTGCCTGTACACACTTTGCACAATGCAACCCCAAATTACAGCTGAGCTCTTGCTCCTGCTACCCTGCAAACATTAAGAAGCAGCAGCCAAGTGTGGGAAACAGGCAAGGAGCCAGGTTTGCAAAGGTATTTAAGTGTGTAAAGACACGGGGATATTTATTTACAGATGCTAGTAGAGGTCCTATTTCCTACAGGAGCCAAGGGGCATAAGGCTCTCACTTCAGCCGTTTATCAGTGCCACCAGGATCTGTGTCTTTAGGTACAGACAGAGCTGGGCTTACCACTCCTCTCAATAAGATTTATTTTTTAAAAGCCTCTCTTATCATGGAGCTGCTCTCTATGTGTCTGCAAAGCACCCTTTGCAATGCAAGGCCCTTCCTCAGTCACAGAACCCGTGACAGCATTTAGCAATGACAGGTCCATGCTGCTTTGGGCATATGCAGATGTTGGGCTGTGCTTTCCTTTGGCACAGCTGTGCTTCTCTTGGGAGACAGGGAGGTCATGAGGTGTCTGGGTGATCCAGGGTCCTGGAGCTACCCAGAAATCCCTGTCAGCCTGCCCTTGGGGAGTGGAAGGGGGGAACTGTCTGCTAAACAGAGCAGGGGTGGCTCCCTGGAAAACACCTGCATCAAGTGGAATGTACCAGACCTGAGCTTTAACAAGCAATTCAGGAACTGGCTGCAGTTTTAACAGTTTAACCAAACTGGACCAAACTTCCTCCAGCTCAGCCCTGATAGAAGTGTCTGATAGACCAGAAAATGCACTCCAACTGCTGCATTCTCCCTGGACTGGACTAAGTCCATTACACTAACTCAGCAAGCAAACTCAAGTTGGACTCACCTGGAATATTTGTCAGTTGTCTAGAAATAAATGCAGTGGAACTCCAGTGCTGGTAGTCTGGAGAGGAGAGGAGAAATGTGTCTAAAGGCTCTCTAGATGTGACTCGGAGTGTTGAGTAGGTGGAGTTGGAGAGGGAAAGCCATTTCTATTCCAGATATCAAATAAGCTCTCAGGAAAATTCCTTCTACAGCTTAATTCATTTAAAAAGAAAACACCTTTGCCTCCCAGCTTTCAAGAGGTTTTGGCGTCCTCTACAACCAGCACAGTCAGTTGTTCCAGAATCAACAGTTTTGGTCAATGACTGACAAGGAAAGGCTGCTTTGCCTGAATGCACCAGGGAGAAACCAGCAGACATGTGGCAGACACCTTATTTGCACTGGTGGGACTAATGCCTTTGAGTCAGCTTGCGAAAGGTGAGCTGGCAGGATGTTAGCATACTGCACGCCTTGACAAACCCCTGGTGATGAGAGAGCCGCTGGAGACCAGAGCAATCCGGCCCAGGAGGAATGTTTCTCCCCATTCCACCAGACCGTGGCTATTAATGGGGCAAATTCCAAAATTAAAACTACAAAAAGCACCTCCCTGTGCTCCAGGCAGGGGTCAGAACATACGGTGCTTAAGCTCCAAATCTGGCATGGGTGCTGTCTTTAGGGGGGAAACCTAATATGACACAGATAGTGGAGATGTGCGGTGGCCCATGCGGAGATCTCTGAAAGGCTGCCATTGATGGGAGTCCTTGTCACATCATTCCAATCACATGAGCAGACACTAGGCTTGGAGCTGCCCCTCATTTTTTCCTTCTTTGCAACAAGCTGCATTATTTCTCTCCCCTACTGCAAATTGGCACGAGTGACCAACTTATCCACATCAAACACAAAGATTTGGGTTGTCTGAAGCCAAGCAGGACCCTCATCTAGGGAACACTCTGGGGCTGTTTAATAAAGTTAAGAGACCAGAGAAGCATCCAAGCTTTCCCACCGTAGTAGGAGAAGATGAAATTCTTTAATTGTTTGTGTTTGAGTGAAACTCATATAAAAAGAGGATTTGGGATTCTGAGGAAGCTTTAGAGTGGAGTCTGACCTTAAGCCATGTTTCTGAACAGCATTGCACGCTCTCACACTGTGCTCCCTGCACCCACTCTGGGAACTCAGCCCTCACTCACATCCCTCTTACTCAGGCGCATGGAGGGATTCAGGAAGGCAACACATATTTTATCCTGTAGTTAGTACAAGATCTTTTGGGGCCTGTAGTCCAGGCAACTTAAAAGAAGCTGTGCCTCTCGTGGGCAGACAAACATGCAATCACTCTGAATCCTATTACATCTCAATTATCCAGTTATGCAGAAGTCATAAAGCGGTTTGGATCCCAGGTTGGGGTCTCTCCTTAACCTAAATTTGAGCACATCTGCAACTTTTAACCTATTCTGCTCTCATTCTACTCCACACAGTCCTTATCACAGTGCTCAGACTTTTCCAAAGAGTAATAAAAGGAATAGGCAAATCAAGTTTAGCATGTGAATTTGGCTTTGAATGGCAGAAATCTCATAGGACAATCAATTTTCATAATTCTGTCCTCATTTGGGATTGAAGTTCTGTGAGCCTGCTAAATTATCTGCTATTTAGGCCCAAACAAAGTCCTATCTGCTAAAATCCATCCAAATCTGGAACTTGTAGTGGTAACATGAAATCTAAGAACACAAGCAGAGCAGCCACCAGCCCAGATGCATAGTGGAAACAACAGTAGAAGGATCTGAATCTGAATTTCCTAAACCACTGACAAGCTCATTAATGCTGTAGTCAGCCTGTGTGTCATCTCTCAATCTTGATAAAAACAAAGTGGGGTTCGGTGGTGTTGGCTTTTGGTTGGTTGGGTTTTTATTTTCTTTAATTGGTAAATACAGGGAGCACTAGGAGCTGTTTTAATTTTTTGATCTTGAAAGTCCTCATGGGGTGGGAACTCTGCCTTCCGTCCTTCACCATCTCACATTCACAAGTCACTTGTAGAGATGATGAGAAGCCTTTCCCCTATGGATTGCATGAATTTTGTTGTCCTTTGAGATATTGTAGCTTTGGATATCATCAAACCTGTGGCACAAGCACAGACTCGAAGGTGAAACACAGAACCCTTCCTCTGGCTAAAAAGATGCCAGGATGCTTGGCCTCAAATGCCACCTAGCACAATGGAAATCTCACTGACAAGGAGAACAAGTAACCAAAGTGACAGTGGAGGAAAAAACCCCAGTCACGGCAGCACTGACTGCTTATTGCTTTTCTTAAAATTACCCTATTTAAACCTGCTATACCTCCATGAGGAATAACTAAAGAGACTAGGGCATTTCAGGCTGGGAGGTAAATGAGAGAGTAAATGATCGTAGAGGGCTATAAAATGCTGTGTGGAACTGGCAAAGGTGAACCAGGAACAACCGTTGAGCAGCTTTTATGGCAAAGGTAGGGAGCAGCTGGGGAAGCTGGGAGGAGGCAGACTCAGAACAAACAGAAGGCAGTGTCTGGGCAGTGTATGCTACAGCCTGGCCCCACCGAGTCTCTGTTTTGAAAAATAATCCTGATGAGGGCCACCAGCCCTGACGAAGCCCGGCTGAACAAGCACCAAATCTCTGCATGCTCAACTGAAGGGCAGGTCTGGTTAATGACAGGGAGCCTTTGTGAGGGGTTGTCTCAACTGCAGGGAAGACAGATGCTTTCAGTCAACCCTAAAAAAATAATTGTAGCGCTTTTTTTTCCCCTGGAAGTGACATACAAGTGGATTAAGAGCCTTCCACCTTCTTGTAATCCTGGATGGCAGGAATGTTTAGCAGTCAAAGCATGGCACAGGCTGGTTCAAATTCTCATGCTGCAGTCCTGGTTTTACCATCAGTTTATTGCATGGCATTACAAAACATATCTAAGGTCTTGGCATATATATGATGGGTGTCGAACCAGCAACAGCCAGGGTCTTGCAGTCTAAACTTTGGCTCAACTTGAGAATGACTGTCTTTGCATGCTGGTATCTCAGGAGGGTGGGACTTCACCTAACACTGCAAAGCTTTAAGGGTGTCCAAGTGTTAATTGTGCATATTTGAATCAGACTGAATAAATTAACCCCAGTTTTTCAGGGTAAGTTGGCAGAAGGCAGAACCATCTGCAAATCGAGAAATGCAAACAAGGAGGAAAAAAGTTCAGTTTTGCATCCTGAAAGAAAATGCAAATCTTAGGGTTTGGGTTTTTTGTTTCTACTTGAGTTTCAGTGCGGGTCTTCTCTGATTCTACACCTTCTGGCACAGGAATGAAACCAGTCTCATTTCAGTAACTGGCCAAGGAATGCTCAGGCTTTCTGAAGTCCCAGCCTACTTGGTTAGCTCTGTTTCTGAGACAGAGAAACAGCAATCTTTCTACTTTTAACATCAATAACACCAGTTATTCTCCCAAAGAATTATTATCAACAATTCCTTTGCTATATTTACAAAGAAGCGGGGCTATTCTTAGAGAAAACACTAAAAAAGCCATTTTATTTAGCTTTCTTGGCAGTTATACAAAAATGTAAGGAATGTAGCCAGTTAAAAACATCAAATCCCCAGCACGAGCCTATAAGAGCTTTCTAATGCATATTTACAGTATAGAAGGCAACCACTTTCCTGTTTTGTAGAACAAACAGGGAACCTTCTCTTTTCCTCTTAGCTGTTCCTGAAGACCAAACATTAAGTTAGACACAGAATGTTGCTTTTAATGGTGTGGGTTGTAAACTTTTAATGCCTAGAAAATGGGACTTTCTACTACAGCCTTCTTTTCCTAAAAAGGAATCAGAGGCAAATTTTACTGCTGGTTTTAGGAAAGTTCTGAATTGGCAGCCCAGGGTATCCAAATACTCCTTTAGCCACAGCTTGGTTTGCCATAGAGAGCAGCAGTGCTAACTTCTTCCATGCTGCTGCTAGCCCAGGCAAGGGCATGCACCCCGGAGAGGTGGGGACTGGGGAAAACACTGAATTCCCATAGGGACCCAGTGTGGAGCTCAGTGTGGGGACACTGGGATTTGGAAACACAAGCAGGGGACCACCCCACTGTCTCCATACATGCAACAGCGTCTCAGTACTTCACTCCAGCCTCTGAATACCATTAGGAAGAATCTCGTAGAGGCATCACTTACTGCTTCAGAAGGAGACTGTGTGGTGCAGATCACAGCTTTCCTCATGATGATGAAAACAAACAAACAAAAGACAGGAGTTATTTCCTCAGATTCTGGAGTGAGGGTGGGTATTAATGAGTTCATCTCTTAGCTGGTGAAAATGGACAAATGCTACCAATGTTACTTGTATTGCATGAAGCCCAAAAGATTTCCAAATAGTTGTCTCAATACCTCCATTAAAGAATAGACTTTTTCACTTTTTTCACAAAGAAACTCAGTCTTTGGGATTTTATAAATTAACTGGTATAGACAACACACTGCAAGGGATAATCCTCTACAGGTAGGAATTTTGTTTCAGCTGTAACTAAAAGAACCCCCTCCATTTAGCTCTTATCTTGCCAGTGTTGGAGACCTCCTGCTCTCCTGAGCCAGCTTGAAACTGAAGATCTGAAAATGCTCCAGATCCCATTCCCCACACCTGAAATTAGCTCAGGTCTCCCAGGTTAGAGTGAGGCTGGAATCATACTGCCCTATCCTAGCCTCTGAACCATATCACCATTTGTTGCTATTCTGCTGCTAGAAAGCCTGTTGTTTAAGATATGTTTTCAGTGGGTCCCTCCTGAACTTTCCTCAGGGAGGTGATAAAACTGCTTTGAAGTTCTCTACCAGCTTTTGTTTTTATAACCAATATTCACTGAATTTATCCGGATTATTATTTTTTCTTTTCTGATCCTTAGTAAGATAATGGCCGAAAAGGTCAAAATCCTTCCCTGACCTACATTGAATCAGTGCTCCAAAACTGGAAATATGTTTGGTTTCCTTTGCCCAAATGGCACTGGCCACAGTCCTGAGAGTTCTATCATGGTCCTCCCAGCCAAGGGCATAGTCTCCTTCTTTCCAGGCCGTCCAAATGTGCCACAGCCCTGACACTGCAGTGGGAAACAAATATATCATGCAATCATTTTACAGAGTAACATACCAGGATCTGACAAATTAGCCCATCATAACACCCTGCTGCTCTGCTGGCACGAGCTAAAACCAGCAGGAGAGCAGCTTGGCTCTTGCTACCCTGCCATGGAGAAAGGCAATGCCAGGTCGGAACAAATCCTAATATGGCCCATAATCCCACTGCAGTGAAGGGATAGGACCTAGGGGAGTAATTGCTCCTTGCAGCAGATGATGCAATCCCAGTCAGGATTTCTATGGGCTTTTGTGATTTGTACCATAACCATGTGCTTCTTTTTCTACTTCAGAGTGATCAGAACTGAGCAAGGCCTCACCCAGAGAAAACCAGGCAAGAAAACGGCCACAGTTGAAGCCATCAAGAGAAAAGGAGAGACTCTTCAGCCTTTGGCTTCCATTTGCTGTCATGTAACAGTCTCATCATTGTAAGAAGTGTCAATAAGATACCAACAGGGTAAACAATTGTCAGACAGATTTTCACAGAGCCAGTTGACTGGACCATGGCTGCTTTGTACACAATGCCAATGCAGTGTCATTTCTAATGGGGGAATTTATACAGTGTAATTATGTCAGAATTTGCTCCAGGCTACACACTGTTGCATTATAAACCTGGCCATTGCCTGTGATTAGTCAGAGCTTTAAATAACACTGAAAGTAATTATATCAAGCCAGAGGAAGAAGACTGGTGCATTCCAGTGCTTGCCACATACCAGCCCCTGAAGGGGGTCAGCTAACGATGATGCCCCTTTATTGCTGGAAGTTTTGATACCTTAGGTCACATTCTCATCACCTGGATTACCTCACAAATCGTTTAAAGACCTTAGTTTGGCCCTTGTAATTATGGAGCAGAGGGGACCTCATGCAAGTGACAAGATTCCCGGATGATTGGCTGTAGATGGATGTGATTGAAATGCAAAGAGATGGAGGCTGCCTCACATAGCAGCACATGGCCAAAGGGTCTTTGCATCAGGGAGATCTCCCAGAATGTTTGTAGGCATACGTGGATGTCAGGCATGCTGTCACCAGTGACCTGAGGATTAAGGGCAGGTCTGCTTGCAGCTAGAGGTCACGTTTTCATCCTGATGATGGTACTGGAAAAAGCAAGGCTCCTCCAGGCCTGCATGAGCATGCCATCACATTGCCAGTGCTCTGCAAAAGTGAGGGCTCCATCCAGGAGGGACAGAAGAAGGATCTAACAGAGAAAGTCATCGCTGGATGAAAGGTGAGCAGATCGCAGGGTTATGTGATACTCCTGTTTTGCATTTTCTGTTAAAAGAGCCCTAATCACCTGGCATCCTTAGATCCCCATTTCCAAGGAGAGAAAACAGATCCTTTGCTTCCCAAGTCATGCTAAACTTCAGTTCTGTGAGGGGGACAAAGCTGCCTGATACCTTCCTTGCTCTGGCCCTGGTCCCACAGGGCTGCTACAAGCTGTTCTGGTTTGTAGCAGCTCTCCTGAGGGCTGTTGCAATGGTTGAGAATTGCCACAACACAGCATTTTTAGTCTCACTCAGTCCTGCCTTCATCTCTTGCTCTGTGTCACAGAGGGTGCTTCCCCTTCACTTTACTTTCTCTTTCCAGTAAATGCTCACTTGGACATGAAGCAATGCATGGAGAGCTCCAGAGCTGATGGCATGAGGCACCTCAGATGTTGCAGCCAAATTGGACTGAGTCACAATCAGAAATGGTGCTATTGCTGGTGCCTTATAGTGTCTGCTCTAGAAGAGGCTGAGACACTCAAGACTCTACAGATACACTTTTAGAAATTGGGAGGATAATTCATGAGAAATCCTCGCTACTTCTGCTTCTTTCTGACCTGAAAAGCTACAGCACCAGCAATTACTCAGTGGTATCCCGGGATTTCTACTTTTGCCTAGGATGGGAATTAAACCAGGTGCTAGATTGACAACAGAAATAACAGAATGGTGGGAGATTAGCCAGATCTTTTTTTGCTGAGATTTTAAAAGTTCCCTTTCATTTTATGAGCCAGCATTCAGAATAGTTTTCATTTGTTCTGGACTGATTCACCCTTCCCCTTCCTTTGACCTGATAGGATGGTGACTGAAGCTCTAGGCTGTGCATCCTGTTCCAGCTGCAGCCAAACTCCGTGCAGAGGTGTCTGTCCACAGCTGCTTCTCATGGCTCTCATCCAGAGGTTGCCACCTCTTCTGATCTGCCAGCACAACTATTTGTGCTATCAACTATTTGTGTCATCACTTCCCCAGCTCTATCAAAATAGTCCTGCTTGGAGAAGACTGAAATTTCGGCTTTAAAATACAGATACCACATAGATCTTCAGTGGGATGGGACTAAGGGAAGAACTGCTGTTAAATGGCATGTTCAGGTCAACACATTGAGCAAGAACCAGAACAAGTATCCATACAAGACATGTAATGTACCAGCATTAAAGAAACAGGGGTGGACGCAGCAGCTCTGCAGCATCCCCAGCCAACCTCTCTGCTGAGCACACTCTTTCCTCTCCCTCTTTTCCCCTCCTTCTCACTTGACCCTGTAAAGAATTGCCTCAATACACTGAGCTGGCATAAAACCTAACCAAACCAAAAATTGCTTTCATTTTGCCACTCAGCATCCTGAACAGGCTCAGAGCAGCATCCAGTGAGCCCCAGAGCTGGTGAGAGGAGGGAGGCTGCTGTGCACCCACAGCCCATACTTGTTGCTGTAACAAGGTGTGTCTGTCTAGGTCTTAGTCACAAAATCTGCATTTCCAAGCTGGTGTGAAAATAAAAGATGCTGTGGGCAACAGAGAGGGAACTGAACAGAGGGAAATTTGTGTTTTAAATGAGAGAAAGTGGGGTGAAGAATAAAGGGCAGTGAGAAGAAAGATGCATTTTTTGAACAATGCACCACTGTTTTAGAGGACAGGGTATCTCCTGAGTTACTTGAAGTCTGATAATTTTACATCCACTTCTGGTTGGTAATTCCTAGTCATTTTAGCTCATGTCATAATCTGTTCTAAAAGAGCCAACCTTGTAAAATTGCTGCTGTATTTATCAAACGTGCAGTCACATTATGTGCATGCATTGTGTCAATCAACTGTGAAAAAGGAAGTAAAACCCAATACCTCCATCAAATTTTCCATCTGAGCTGCTTTATCTCAGTGTAAGCAGTTCAAAAATGTAAAATCCCCGGATCTTAGGTAAACGGATAGGTAGTTGGTTGGCTTGCTGTGATTTATTTCCAGTACCTTCCTGGTCTGGAATACCTGGATGTTCACCTGGAACTGTTTTTCATTTTCACCTGGAAGGGGGTTTTGACAACGAGGATACTTTCTGCCAAAGGCTCCTTGTTGCTTGTTCATAAATTTGTCATATGAGTGGAAATACCACTCGGCACTGCACTGGGAGCAGTGAAAGCCTGTTCTGGCTGGAGCTCTCTGTGTCTGTGCTGCTCTCACTCTGATCGTCAGAGTGCTGAACTGGCAGACCTGGTCCATAACAGTTGTGCATTCGGCTGGTTCCTTACCACAGCAGAGCATTGAGAGGTGGTGTTGGCTTAATATGGCCAGTGCCCAGGGTATCCAGCCTGTCTTGCCTAATAAACAGGGTAAACTAAGCAAGGTTTCACTCTGAGCTGCTTACTTGCTCCACTGTATAGAGTTTCTGAGCATGGCAGGTAGGGGATGCTCCAGTCCCAAACGGTGCTGGTGACATGTGGCTCTGAGGGCCTCCGTACTGGCACAGTCCCTGTTCTGAGACACCTCAGGAAAGATTTCAGGGATCTTCCAGCTTCCCTGCTTGAAGGAGAAAGAGAAGTTAACTTTTCTTACTTCCTTAGACTTCTATTAATAGTCACAGAAGTTGCAGTGCTACAGCAGTCTGGGGCAAAGCAAAACCCTCCTGGCACAGGGGTAATTGCAAGAGCAAGTAGAACAAAAGACAAGCCAAAGATGTGTGGGGACAGATGCTCCAGTGTACAGCCCTGTATTCCTCTTCAAAACACCTCAGCAAGGTGTTGGTGACCATGGCTCTCTAATGAGAGAAGGAGGCTTTGCTCTCGGGAGTGACCCAAAGGCCTGTGAAGCCTGTCCCCAACCCTGGAGTGCCACTGGGCTGTCGCCCAGCCCCAAGTCCCTGTCATTCCTCCAGCAGTAATACAACCCTGGCACAGCTTTGCTGGGGAACAAGCAAGGCCAAGCAGCCTCTGACTCTGCCATGTGCCAAATTATTTTGGTCCCTTTGATGTGGAGTTGGAAGGAACAGATCCCAGTGAATGAGGGGGTGCATGGGCTATCAGAGGCATCACTCAGTTCGTGCCAGGCGGGCAGTCAGGGACTTCAAGCCTTGGAGGCGATGAGAGTCCCATCATGGACTGCACCAGAGTTGTGAAGCCGTAGAGAAGATGGATTCAGCCAGATATGAAAAGGACACAATTTCCCTTTTGTTTGCCCTTCTTTAGCCGTCTCTCTCACCTCTCAAACACCATATTTCTTGTGTTGCAGAGGTGCCTGTAATATTTGCAGGAGAAGCACTTTTGGGATGGGAATTTCAGGTATGCTGAGCCTCACAGTCACCTGCACCACAGCCATCAAACGTCGGGGGGACTGCAGGAACTGGGACATGGCATTGAGCATCCTTGTGGAGCCTGGGTGCCAGTGAGGAGACAGATCAAGAGAAAAGAAATGGAGAAAAAGAATTGTTTTATTCTCCCATACTAACGTGGCCTAAAAAGTTAATTGACGTGGCTTTGCCCCATCTCTTGAGCTTTTCTGAAATAAAACCTGTGGTTTTGAGTGCTAAAAAGTGAAATTGATGAAGTGATGAATGAGACGTGGTGAGGTAGAGCAGATGTGGATGTACCAGGACAAGGAGGAGAGCAAGAAAAAAGGCATACCAGAGAAAAAGGAAGAAAGATTGGTGGAAGGAGAAGGCTGTGGTGTGGCAAAGAAACCCCTTCAGGAACAGCATCCTGGGAGCAGCAGCCAGCCAGCGTGGCTTGCTCCCGGCCTCCAGCCTGGTCCAACTGCAACAACATCTGTTACACTTGAGCTCGGCTCGGTTAGTGGCATGTTTGTTTAATTGTGGGCCTGGTTTGTTATTTTGCTTCCCATTAGGAAGCTGAAGAAAGAAGGAGGAGGGTGTTTTCATTCTGGGGCACATTTTGCCAGGACAATGAGGTTTTTTTCCATGGCACTGGGTAGTCAGAACTAGCTGTACTGCTTCTCGCGACAAGGCAGACGCCTCCAAAGCCCATTGTTCAACCTGATGCATTAAGGGCTCACACTTGTAATTTTGGCGCTGATCCCCTTCTCCCATTGTGTGAGCAGAATGGGGTGAAAAAGGAGAGTCTGTCCTCTTTATCTGGCAGCAAGAAAAGGAGGCAGCAGTGGTGGCAGTGACTCCTCTGCCCGCCAAGGTTTCAGCTCTCCTGTGGCAGTGGTGGGGAAGCGGGGGAGTTGGCTTTGAAAGCTTCCCTGGTCACTCCCAGGAAACTCACCCAGCTTTCAATCTGCTGTAACTCCTTGGCCTCCCTCCAATTTTCCCGAATTCATCACTGTCTATTTTGGAAAAATGACTTCTTCCTGCCTGAGGATTCAGGGTTTTTTGTTTTAATAAAACAGAGAATTGTTGAAAGGGGAATTTTCTAGTGCTGAACTGCAGCCCTGAAACAAGTACCCTCTGCTGCTCCAGACACTGCTGTCGGAGAAGAGCAGGAACAAATTCCCGTGCCACTGTCCCCTCTGTGTTTTTTCTCCACATCTGACCAAGGTGGTGCAAAGGGCTTCCATGACATGGACATTTCCTTCCTATGCCAGGGATTGTATCCAAGCCCCCTGAGAGATGTTGGCTTGTCAGAGGAGCTGGCATGTGCAGGCATGTCCTGGTGTGTTTGTCTTGCTCAGAGGCAGGACAGCTGACCAGGTCTCTGACTCAGCACCAAGCACAGACCTGTATAATGGTCTGACAGTGGAAAGCATGTCCTAGCAGCCACTGGGACAAAAGAGTGTCAGGAATGGTGATGGGACAGTTTAACTTTGTGCGGTACAGTTCTCCTGCTCCTTCATCAGTGATCAAAACTAGAGACCCCAGCCCAAACCACTGGACCCAGACTTTGTACCTACTGCAGCAACATGCTGAACTCACAAGTGACACTTCAGACATCTGCTTAAAAGGCAAAGCAAGAAACCTCTTCCCTTAAAATTATGGCTGGATTTAAAAAAAATGAACAGAGCATCAGAAACTTAAATATAAACTTGAATTACTAAACAGGCAATACAAACAGAGCCCTGACTTTGCAAATATTTGCATATGCAAAAACCCTGGGCACTCGAAGCTCAAGAGCAAGGATTCCGTGTCTAAATATACTTATGAGGACCAGCATCTGCCAGGACACTGTAAAGGCTTTGGGGTGTTACAGCAGGGATCCACTGCTGAACCCCAGCAAGAGCCCACATCGGACCAGAACCTCATTAGCAGAAATAAAATGTCCTGGATCTTAAGTAACCTGGACAGAAACATCAAACAAACAGTGGAAAAAAATTTACAGTAAAGTCAGGAGAGAGATGCAGATTTTGAAGACAACTACAAAATGCTTCCCAGCTTCAGTGCTGCAGACTCAAGAGTGTCCAGCACTGCTTTGGCAGCACCGTACTCCCTATGCCCAGTCTGTCCTCCAAGGAAGGACCCCGCCATGCCTGGGTGCATTGTGTGGATCCCAAACCTCACCCTCAGGCCTACTGGTTCCATGTTACCTTTAGAAAAAGACTTTCCTTGACTGCAGTTGCAGGACTGCAGTTGATCCCCAGGCTGAAACCAGCACTCCAGTCACACCTGGAGTCTCTCTGTGCCAGCTGCATTCAGAGCTTGGTATTTCGGGTGAGCTGCCCCAGCTGGTGGAGATTTGGGCAAAGGAGTCCCGTACCTTTCACATCATTCTGGCTGAGCATGATCTGACCTGGGGAGGGAAGTGGGACACTTTGATGGGCTTCTTCCCCCAGCACCTGAAAGCCAATTATGTGTTGGCAAATTATGGTAGGAACTTTAAATAACGAGGAGTCTTGCTGCCAACTATTAAGACCCACTTTAGTGAGCTAATTCCATCCACATAATTAGATGTCTAACTCCAATTAGATGTCTTGACCATTAGAAGCTACATTTTCCAGTCCCACAGATCAAGAATTATCCAGGTGCAATGGAGGACTTTTGAGGTTTGCCTGTTTCTAAAGATCCATCTCTGCTGGTTTCAGCTACATTTAACAGCCACGCTGCTAGGGCGGGACTCTCTCTTCCTTCCAAACATGTGCCTCTTACATTTTACACCATCTTGCTATGCCTGTCTCAGTGCATGACCTCGAGGGACAGGAGGCATCATCCTACCTGCTACCTTTGCAGAGCAGCACGTCCTCCTCACTTGCACTTGACCTCCACAAGTGTCAGCCAGGTGAAAACAGCAGTGTCTTTTCCTTGCTGGAGCCACACGTGAACAGACTGACCTGATAAAACAACTCCCCTCTGCAGGGCAGAAATCCAGCCTTAGCTCCAGCCTTGCCAGCCATGGCTCACTTGACTTTCTGCACAATGTGAGATGTAGTTTGCTGACCTGTTCCAAGGCAGTGGAGTCTGTGGGTGCTGCCTGTGTGAATGCTGTAAGCCATGGAAGGTAAATTTATTTGGGATCTTGCACTAAAACAGCTTTACGGGACACACCACAGTTCCCATGTTCTTGGGCACCAGCTTCAATCTCCAAGAGGACCATGAGCACAACAACCTGTGGTCAGAGGCTCGACAGCCCTGTAGATTAACTTGATTGTAAGGTCTGCATGGAGCGAATATTAACGAGAGGTCTCCTGCTGCAGGGCTGACTGAGCGGAGACTCGGTTACAGAACAAGTGTCCATTAGTGCAGGAGGCAGTGCAGATGTTATCTGGCTGCAGTATTATCCCTCGCTGTCCTAACTTCGCTGTGGACAGTTAAGATCTTGATGACATTATGAGCAGGGCTAGGGGCAAACTGTGGCCACAGCCACATTAGTGGCACACACAGGGCCTGGCTGGGGAAGCGCTGTCTGCAGGCGCAGTCGCCCCGCTGCTGTTGCTGCTTCTTCCCTGGGCTGTCCGGTTCCTGCTCTGCAGAGCAGTGCCCCGTGGCTGTCCCAGAGCAATCCCTTGCAAACCATCACACTGAAATAAGGTGAATTTAAATAAAACCACCAAGGAAAACACAAGCCCAGCCGCAGTAAGCAACAGGCAGAGAGACATTCCCTGTTTTGCCGGGTGAAAGGTGTGATGGCAGGATAACCTCTCCCATGGGTTCAACCCCGCACCTCCCAGCAAAGCTTTTACCACCCTCAGCCCAGGGGCGGGTGATGTTTGCTTAAGCTCAGGCTGGTTTCACGTTTTCACAGTGATATGATAATTGCGTTTAGATAGCCCTGTCTCTCTCTGCTGGGCTTTCACAGGGCTCTCCTGGCCTCCAGCAGGGCTCATTTAAAAGCGGCTCCGCTCTCAATGATATGCCACAGTGTTTTCAAAAAGAAACAACCAGCAGTGGCTCTCTGGAAAAATAACAAAGAGACCCAATTACAAGCAAATGTGTTGAAGGGTCCCAGGGCCGTCTGTGGGCAAATTAGGGCCAATTAAAGGTCAAAATGATTTAAGGTATAAGGACAAGAGAGAGAAGGGAAAGAATTGGTCAGATTCCTGCACAGAATAAATGTCTGCTGCTAGGTTTGAATATGTTTTAGCACCCAAACAGTGGATAAACTTCAGAGTTGAGGTTGCGCCTGATTTTTAAAGTGGGTAATTTTTACTTTCTCTTCTGTCCATGCTCGAGAAAGTGCTTGGTATGCTCACAGTCAGCAGTCCGCCGCTGATGAGCCCTGCTAGGACCTGGCACATGGCTGCCTGCATGGCCCCTGTGCAATCCCAAACCCATGGGCAGCGGTGAGCAGGTGAGTTCCATTGTCACCCAAAAGCTGTGTAGAGGATGTGCTCTGGCTGATATCCAGAGGGCCAGAGGGGACTCAGCGCAGTACTGCAGGTCCTCGCTGGCCAAGTTACAGCTGGGGCTTGGACCAGCTCTTTCATCAAGTTTGTTGAACTCAACTAGCTAAATATTTTCTTGGGGGAGTCAGATGGCTCCCCAAGGGAAATGGTGACAGCCATGCTGTGTGACAGCCCTGTCCCATCCCTCCACTTCCTGTCCCACCACACCACAGCAGTTCTGACCTCTGCCTGTACTCCTGTCGGCTCCATGACCTCCTGGCATGTCCATGGACAAGCTAGCCATGGCTGTTTTGGGCAGATGGACTGCTGAGCCTTTACACTTGCCTTCCTGCAAAGGTAGATTGAAATGCAGGACTGGACGTAACCCTGAGGGGTAATGCTCAACCACATAATTCAAATTTTTTTTTTCAGCATCAGTAGACAAGACTCTTTGGGATGATTGTTTGGAAATGTTTAAACAGTCATACTCAGCTGAGGTGCATAACCCTTCTGAATGAACCTGTCTTCCCTCCTGCTGCCCAGGCATCAAAGCAAAGGGGAAAGCAACTTTCCCCTCCCTCACTAGGATGTCTGTTTCCATGCCCTCATAGATGAGCTCATCTTTACCCACTTGAAAAAGCTGAAATCTCATCCAGAAATGGTCCAGCACATGAATCTGTAAACGGGCTGGGGATCTGACACCAAGTTTCCATACAGAATCTGTCCCTCTGCCTGCAGTCACCACAAACACCCCAGATATGCTGCAACAAATACAACATGATAAATACTTTCACCAGATCTATTTAAAACCAGAGAACATGCTCAGCCTGTTTTCTGTTGAATTTCAGATGAATCCTATGGAGGAGTTGGTTTTCTCATTGTTGTTTTTATCCAGAAACAAAGAAGCCTGGGTAAGGTTTGAACGGATTTCTTCCCCGCATTTCCTCTGGTTCACCATGGAGATCCACACTGACACTCAAAGGAGTTAAATGGAAAAGCCAGAGGCACTCTGCCTGCTGCAGGGGGAGGGATGGCTGGAGTGGCTGGACCCTGGGCACAGAGAAGTGGGTACTGTATGATACGAACCCTCACAGGGGGATCCAGGTCTCATTTCACGTTCATTTGCTCATCACTGTCTCATCTTAGTAATGGACAGAAATGTAAAGACCCAAAGCTCTATTTTTAAAAATTATTTTTATTTAATTTTTTTTCTCCCCTTGCCCCTTCCCTGCCCAAGAACAGAGACACCATTTGAAAAAAGTACCCTGAATTTAGAATTCACACATTCCTTGGTGAAGAAGTGCTGAAATCTGGAGAAAGACTCAGGGCAAAATAGTCCTGACATAGCATTTTGAATAGCCATGATACTGGTTGGCTTTTCATAAGAAAGCAAATAAAACTGTTCAGGAAGAAATGGCACCACAAATAGTTTTACCCAATTATTCATTATTTTGTGACATCTTCATCATCCCCTACCTGAACCTTTTGGAAACATCTGATTATTGGTGACACATTTCCATGCAGACTTGCTTAAAAAACCCACAAACAAACCTAAAACAATTAGAAAAACATATAGTTTAAACCAATTTTACAAATGGCTCTAAAACATCCAACCCTGTCCCATCTCCTTCTTCCCCCTTCCTACCATCTCCAGCTGGAAAAAAGACCATAAAGCAGAGTTGCGCAGTCACATGTAAATCCCCTGTCTCTGTTAAGGCAAGAGATTAGCCTGTTAACAAAGTTACCTTGTCACCTACTCTGCTTAATCCTTGCATTTCAAAGTGTAATTTTATTGAGCGCCTGGGAGCTGAAATCTGGTATGTGCTATTTATTTATTTCGTTCCCTACTTTTTTTTTTTTTAAATTTTAATTCACCTGGAGGCCAAAAGATTTTTTTTTCCTGCCCTGCTGAAACATGTGACTTTTGGAAAGGCAGCACCTGTGTCGTCTGTATTAATTTTAATACATTTATTTAACCCTTCGGGGACTGAGGTGGTGCAGAGACCCCCCTCCTCCTCCTCTCCCCACACCTTTCTGAGACGACAGTCAGACAGTCTCCACACGGTGCCGTACGGCTGCTGGTGCAGTGGAGTATCCTGGCCATAAATCTGTCAATACAAAGAGAACAACACACACACAAAAAATGTGGCTAAAACCAAGAAATGTAGCATAATTACAGGTTCATTACTGCAAACAAAAGCATCCCCTGATCCCACCCCTTTGGCAGGGACGGGAGCAATTCAAACAGGCTCATTATGTAGTTACCTAGCTAGGGTCAGAGCCTCCTGAATAGCTGCTGTGGCTCTGCTTATTATCCAGCCCCGGACGCTGGGAATGCGCCCGTTCAAGCTGTGGAGGTGCAGGAGCGCTGCGAGCAGCGAGGCTCCAGGTCTGCTCTCCCCCGCCCTTCCCACCTATTGTTATCTCTGTCCTCAGAAGATCTGCTTTTGTACTCGCTTTAAAGAGTGTTTGGCCATCCAAAATGTGCCAAGTTGTCAGCCTTGGAGACCGAAGTCCTGTGCTTATCTGCCCAGTGGGTACAGCAGGAAAAGGGGAGATGGGGCAGCAACAGGTGTGGGAAGGGGAACAACATTTTCACCTCCATTGCCTGCGCCATTTCCCCTCCAAATCTGCGCACCACAAGGCGGGATGCTGGCTGGGTGAGGCACAGAGTTCCTGCAGGCCATCCAGCAGCACCTCTCTGCTTGGAAACAGCTCACACTGAACCTGGGCTGGAAAAATCACTGTTTTCCAAATCATCCTCAATTTCCCAGAAGTTTGAGGGAATTCACAGCATGCTAAACCAGCACACTGCCTTGGGCTAGCAGTTAAAACTTTTGCCCAAAACATCTACTCCAGCCCTGTGCAAGCCCATGCTCTGTCCCATCACTCCTTCCCCACACCCAGCCACTGGCAGAAGCACGAACAGCCAGGGATGCAGCCGGTGCTTTTTGAACGTTTCCAGCCTGGGCTCCCTTTCTCACCGGGCCGGGAAGTGGTGTGAAGTCCCCTTTGACACCACGTGCCCCTTCCAGAGCCACAGCTTCCCTCTCCGGTGGCTGAAGAATTGAGGAACTCCAAACGGCACCGCCGAATATTCAGGGAACCTGCCAGCCCCCTTCCCCTCCGCCTGCAGCAGCGGTGAGCACCACTCGCACCCACACTGAGCCTGCCTCCATCTATAACCCAAATGTCAAAACATTTCCTCTTGCAGCCCCATTCGTCTCGTGGAAGCCCCGATCCCAGGTCCCAGTCACGCTGCTTTGGGGTCTGCCTCGCTGAGCCATTGCTGCCACTGCCCCACTGTGCACAGATAAGAATAGGCTGCTTCTTCTGACTCATTTAGCTAAAACAATGGAGCCACCAGAGGCCAAATTAATCCCTGGTGACTTCAGCAGAGTTACACCAGTCTAAATTTGGTCCCAAGCGTACAATTAGCACAGAGGAAAGCACAGTGTCATGACAGTGTCTTGGCTCTCCCTCCAGGTTCCCTTCACCAGGCTCACCCTCTCTGCAGCTGGGAGCAGCTGGGTGCTCCCTCTCGGCCACCTCATTGCTTGTGTCTTGCCATTTCTGGGCACTGGGGAGGGCACCCTGCAAGGGGAAAAGGCAACTCATCACCAGCAGTTTTTGCCTGGGAAGGGTAGATCTTGTTTACCTCAGTACATAGGAAGAAAGAGCTGGTCTTCCTTACCTTGGGCTTGAAAGGAAATTAAACCCATTCCCTGTGGAGACATGCCTGCAGGCATCCCTCCAGCACTGGGCATCTTCCTAATGCCTTCAACTGGCTGAAAATCTCTCTCAGGTCTTGTGTCTAGTCCCCTTTACTAGCGCACTACAGGTCATTTTATTCAACCCTGAACCAGTCTTTCATCATCATCATTATCATCACCATCATCACCAGTTTTTCGCAACCAGATTCCCTCTAGTAATAGCTAAGTCACTGACCTACTCTTTTTCAGCATATTTGCATTTCAAATGCTGAGCAAATGTCTTGGAAATTTTACAGGAGTTTTCTTTGGTGGCTCTTGGCTGACCAGGCACTAGGAGGAGTGGAGGCATTGCCCATGTGCTCCTGCAGCCACACAGAAATGGCACACCCAAAATATAGAAGAGGCAGAAAAAAATTAATTTAAAAGTATATAAAAGGCAGCTAACCAGAAATTTTCAAACTCCCTAAACACTTCCTCAAAAACATGGTTTGTGCGTCATGCATGAGCAGAGCCTGGATGACAGAGCTACTTCCACGTGCTGCTCCGCAGCAAGGTGTGGGGAATGCCACGCCAGCATTGCCATGGTGTAGGATTGGGGCTTTGCTCAAACTGTAAGAAAATTCTTTCTGGCCTCTGAAAGTGTGTGTGTGTGAGAGAGAGAAAAAAATAAGCAATGAGAAAAAAATCTAATAATTAAAAAAAAAAAAGGAAAAGAGGAACAAAGAGGGGAGTGTGGGTCTGGAGAAGGTCTGTGCTCGATGCCTCCCTCTCCATGTCCCCCTGCCCCCTCTGGCTCCACAATCCAGAGCCTTTTCAAACATTCAGACTTCTCATTCCTTTGACAATTCTTCAAAGGCTCCAGGATTGGAGGGAACTTCCTGTTTCATCGCAAACCCTCGTTTTCTTTTCCTTTTCCAGACTATTACACCCCGCGCTAACGGAGTGGTGTTTGCCGCGTGTCCCACGACCCTGCCTGCTGCGTGACATTAAAGTTACGCCGCTCAAGGTGTTTTGGTCCTTACATCCCCCTTCTGACCCCTGAGTTTACTGCAGAACAAAGTCTTGTTAAGCTCAACACTGGAAAATATATTTCCTTCCTTGTATGCCCGTAGTGGTTGTTTCAGTGTTGTATAGGGTTGCGTGTATTATTTTGTTATTGTAAGGTTGCTGGTGACAACTGATCTGCACACACTGCTTTGTTATTGTAGGGTTGCTTTAAAATCCTAAACTCCCAGTCTTAGTTTTATTTATTTTAGGAAAAGGTAGCTTTTGAGGGTCGAAAAATAAACACACTTAAAAACATGCCAAGATATGGCAAAGAGATGGCGCAGAGAGGAAATCCTGTCAAATCTGGGGCCTTGCCTGCCTGAGCTATGCCCCTCCAGCATGACCATGTCCTCACCTCTGCTCTCCCGTGGCTGTCATGACCCAGCAGCAGTGACTGACTTCTGATACTTGGCATTTTTGCAGTGCATATTAATGTCGCTGTGAAAACAGCCCAGCATTAACAATTCTCAAAGGCTTGAGTTACTGTAAAAATCTGCACCAGACGTGGAGTTTAAAAGTTCAGCTAAAGGAAGAGATAGAAGGGAAGAAAAGAGCGGGGAGGAAGAGAGGAGTGAATGATGGCATGTGCTGATGGCTCTCGGTGTGATGGGCAGGCATCACCCCAGGCAGGATCCCCAGTGCTGCCAGGGAGCACCTGGAAGGGCTGCTGGAATGGCTGCTGGAACTCTCTTCATTGTCTGCTGGTGCATTACCAGCTGGCTGAAAGGACTTTAGAAACCACAAAAATTCATCCCAGCATCCATCTCACCTACAACATCCCCAAAAACTCCTAAATTTGCTCATTTAGACCAGTGTCAGCGTCCAGTCCCTGACACAACTCAAGGGCAGAGCACAGCAGCGATGGTGCAAGGTCCCAGACCCTCACCTTGCCCTGGAATAATGTCTGGGTCTCGTTCTCCCCATCTGCTAAGGGAAGAGGGAAACAGATGAGTTTGGGCAATACAGAGAAGAAGGAAAAACATGTGACAATGTGCCCTTCCCAGCAGAGCATCCACAGCGCTCTTGTGAAATGGGAGACTGAGAAGACAATGAAATTAAGGGGAGAGACTCCTGTCAAGCTAAATAATTAAGTCCCAGGGTACATAATTGATGGGCTCTTGATGTGGACCCTAAATCATTTACAAGGCTGGTGCATCACCCGACATGTGCAGCTCTGGCATGGCAAGAACAAGGGATGAGCAGCTCCCGCAGCAGAGTGAACTGAGCAGGGCACCTCTGGTGTGGGTCACACTGCCTAGGAACGCCCTCGCAGGGGCTGGACTGCCTCGGGCTGCTGCAGCTGCCTGCTTCCTCCCTTCCCCAGCTCTGTAAGTGGGTACCTCACCATTGATGTGTCCCACTTGCCTGGCGTTATGCTCTGGTAGCTCCACCAGCCCGGGAAAGAGGTTCCCGTGGCAGGACAGGGAGGTATGAGAGAGAGATGCTGCTGTTTCCCTGCCAAGACTTTTCACCCACCTTCAACTGAGCACAACATCAGCTGAATCTTAAACACCAACACAAGCTACCCAGCACCACTGTAACACACACAGAGGTTTTTTCCACCACTAGAGAGTCAAACTGGAGCTCACCTGCAGTGAGTGCACATGGTCTGCTGGATACAAACATCCCTGCCCAGCACTGCTTGGGAACAGCTCTTTCAAACTGCTCCTCTCCCTGCAGCTATGCTGATCCACGTCCCTAACCCAGAGAGATGGAGTAATCAATATGCAAACAAACTGCTGGACTAAACAAGGCCAGTGGGGACGGGGCTGTGCTGTGGAAACAATCCCTGGGGTTCCTCTGCATGGGCTGAGGAGAAGGATGCAGACCCAGCAGCTGACTGCCCTATCCCATAAGAAAGACATCAATCTCGATGGCTTTTTCCACTGTCAGTTATCTGCGATGCTCTTTCCTGCCCCTTTAGTTGCAGAAGTCAAATGGCACCATGCATTCCTATTCTGGTCTGGTTATTTTTTCTCTTTTCTTTTCTTTTCTTTTCTTTTCTTTTCTTTTCTTTTCTTTTCTTTTCTTTTCTTTTCTTTTCTTTTCTTTTCTTTTCTTTTCTTTTCCTCTTGCTCTTTCTTTTCACTTTCTATACTCCATCATCAAGAAAAGCTCTTTCTGCCCTTCTCGTGCCTCCCTGTGACCCTGCCACCTGCCTTGCAGGAGCACCAACACATGTCACTAATCTTCTGGGCATCACCAGCTGCCCAGACTGGTGGCAAGAACATGGAGCAGGAGCACAACCCAGGGCTGTCTGCTGTCACAGAGACTGGCCTGGAGAGCAGCATATTGGTTCCATGCTGAAAAATATCACTGTCCCTCCTGGCTGCCCCCTGCTCCCAGTGTTTTGACAGTCGGCTTGATGGGCTGAGTGTGTTAACAGTCACCCAGAACCCCCACCGGCTCCACTCCACCCTGTGCCCACCCCAGGCATGCGCTGTCTGCCTGACACTGCCTACAAACTCTATTAGCTTTGTAATTAAAAACAGCTGTAATCTGATCAGGTGGAGATCACGGTTACAAAATGAAGGAAGCCATTAGCAGGAAATGTTGTGGTTCAGGCAGACATCAAATCAGTTTAAAGAGATTGGATTTCATTGTTTTTATACAGTTACTCCATTACTATAATGCACTGGGTCCATTTAAGCGGCTGGCTCGGAGGAGTGCTCATAAGGCAGTAGTGACATCTATGTGAAATGAACGGCATAAACGGCAAACTCTGAGGAGATAGCGGTGAATTTACACCCCTGGCTCTGCGGTGAATGTAAATTCACTGTGAGCTGCTGGAGTGGGCCTTGTTGGGGGGCTGGTTTTCTCTCCTCTTCCTCCCGCCCCATCGGTGTTGCTGGTGCCTCTGTGGGACTGAAAGAGCCGTCCCAGAAGGGATCACATCCAAGGACCATTCCTCTTCCCCCCCAGCCACAAGCCAAACTACGGGTCCAGTTTCTCAGTAGCAAGGTGGAGTGAGAACTGAAACCACAGCAGCCACATCGCTTTGCTTCCTCCTGGCCTCTTCACCCCTGTGTAAACACCAGTCAGCCAGGGCAAAAGCAGGAGAGTAAAGTATTTAGGTTCTCACAAGGAATGTTGCCCTTTCCCTCTGTTTTCCCCCGCAAAATAGGGGGAAGCAATCTGTGTTTGAAAGCATCAGACTGGTCCAAGTGCACGCAGCCCAGTGAGGTGACCCAAAGGCATTGCCATCAGGAGAGGCTCTCTGCAAAAGCTGCTGGCTCCTGCTTTTAGTTTAGTCCTGTCCTGAAGCCCATAGCCAAGACAAAGCTTAGGTACCTGAAGGAAATCCTACATCAAGAGGCACATGGTGGCCCCTGACTTCTGCAAGGCTGATAGTGGTGACTAGAGGAGTGAGCAGGGCAGAGAGTGGGGGTTTTTACATATTTTGGGGGTTGCATAGCACCAGTGGGGACAAGGCTAGTGAGCTGAGCTGGACCAGACTGCCATGAAAAAGTACAGCCAGAAGCAATGTGAGGGAGGGGCTGTGCTCCCCTGATTTCAGCCCATCCGTGGTGCCTGTGAGCTCCCCATGCTCTGAGTATTGGCAAGACAATCGGTGCCTCTAATGCGTGTCTAGAAAAAAGCCACTTGTGGTACCACGTGGGTTCATTGGTCTCTTCCAAGCCTTGCAGCTTCCTTCCAGCAGGAAAATGGGCAGGGAAATCCATGATGGAGCTGGTAAAGGGTCTGAGATGAGGAGGGTGTTAAGGAGATGCAAACGTGATGAGAGCTGCCAGGAAGGGAACTCTGACCATCCCATGGTCCTGCCTGAACAGTAAAAGGACTCTCCAGGCAATACAGAATACAAACACCCCTCTCCCCTTGCCAATCTCCTAATCAGGGAAAGAGATAAAAAGGACCCTGCAGGCAAATGCTCAGGCTGCCTTCTGCCCACCATGGCCGATCTGAGCACAGGGAGCCCCTGCTCTGGTCAAAATGCTCTTGGTATTGCTAAATCCCTCTTGGCTAGAAAATGGTTCTGTCATTTTCATACTAATCCAGTTCCCACACAAACAGGCAACCTCTTTCCTTCCCTGCCACCACTTATTCCCTTCGTCTCATATCCTCCCCCTCCCCCTTTTCACCCCAAACTGTATCAAATGAATCAAAGCCCGAGTAAATTATGTTCCCTTTGACCTGCTGGCAGCAAGTTCAGCCACAGTACATTAAAAGAGCAGAGGCTGAAGTTTCATGGTCAGTGAAGGCAGAAGCAGAGGGGGAACTGTAGGCCTTGTTGCTGCATTGCTTTTGCCTTCAGAAGTGATGTTTTCAGCCAAGTTCAGTGGGTACTCAATACTAAGGTTTGGGGCTCAGCCCGTATGGGAAAGGGGATGCAGCTGTGAAGCTGAGAGTTGATTTCTGAGCAGCCCCCACAGCTGCCTGTCCTGGCTGGGTGGTCTGACCCAGCACGGCAATGGCATTGCCTCCCACTAACCATTTCTGGAGATAACGGGCTGGACAGAGGTTCCTGGGGGCCCAGGGGAAGTGGCAAGGGCAGGAGACACGACGCAGCTGGGCTGGCTGAATCTTTGCAAACCCCTGCGTGGGCGCAGCTTTGCTCACTGGGGTTCACAGCGCATGCCGGGCTGATCACAACCTCCTAAAACACTCCGTGGCCTGATGGTTTCCCCAGGCATGGTCTGTGCTCTGGAATTCGTAATGTTATGTGTGTAATCTGGGCATCTTCACGTGGTTTTGGGTTTGCTTGCAAACGATGCCCATACCCTTGCTGATGACGGCTCCTTAGGCTGTGACTTGCTGCAGGGAGGAAACCTGGGGCTGGTAAGGCCAGCCGGTCATGGAGATCTTTTGGGGGAACTTTGTGGGCTCAAACTGGATAAGACAACCAGTGCCCCAAATTTCTGGCCAGTTGTCCCCGATGTGTCTGAAGTTGTGATGTAGAGGATGCTCAGCATCAGTGCAAGCCTGGGCACCCTGTGCACAACGGCCCGTGTTGGGAAGGGGAATGAAACTGGAGAAAAGTGCCTGTGGCGTCTCTGGCTCTTACTCACTGGCTCCAAACAAGATGATGGACATAAACCAATGGCAAACACTCTGTTGCCTGTAGAGAAGCAGAGGTTCATGGGGACTGGCCGTCATCTCACAGCACCGAGGCAGTTCATGCTCTCGCGTCTTGGCTGTTCCTGCCCTGACTCCGGGCGTCACGCAGAGCTTGGAGCACCCTCCTCTGAAATCGCTGTGACGGCCATGCCAATCCCCAAAGAGGCGGCATCAAATCTGGAGCCTGTGAAGACACTGCCAGCAAAATAAATATTCGGGAATATTTTTAGCCTGCTCTTGTTCAGAGAGAATTTCTTTGTGTCCTTCTGAGGAGCTCGCCGGATCTTTCATCGGTTTGTTTTTCTCATTAGCCGGCATAAGCTTTGTTCTTATTTAATAAAGATTAGGATCTGCTGCCTCCAGCCCTCTCTTTTTGCTCCTCCATCAGACCTGTGGGGGCTCAGGCTGCAGTGACATGTTTGATGTTGGGCCACAGAAGTTGAAATGTGGGACAGAAGCTGTCCGGGGTCTCACGTGTGCTTCCCCAAAAAGCCCTGTCCCACACTGCTTCACCCCCGCACCACCACCCTCTGCAGAGAGCTGCCCTGCAGCAGGAGAAGGGGATGGGACTGATTTGGAACTGCTTGGATCATCCAGAGGTTTCCAGGCTCAGCTGTCTTGAAGGATTGCAAAGGTCTTGGTCTGAGCCATCAACAGAATGGGGGAAAACAGGGAACAACTGATATAGCCTGTGCATGAGTCTAATAAAATAGGAGACATGCCATAAATGGGGGAATGGCTTCTTCCAGCTGCAGAGTTCAGAGAGATGTAACAGATCTCCCATCCCTTTATATAGCATTGAATTCTCTTAGTTATCCATAAAGTAAAATAGCTGCTTTCTTTCTTGAGCTGAGTCATTCTTCAGAAAGGAATGAGTTTAAAACAACAGCAGGTATGAACCAGAACGAATTTTTTAAACTCCCAGAAGGCAGTGGAGTCTTCTGAGTTTTGAAATTCTGGTCTCTGCTGACAGCCCCCACCATTGCATGCTGCTCTGGTGGGAATATCACTGCATCCAACTGGGATGGAGGCTGCTGTGTGCCAGTGTGGCTACAGAGCACTCCAGGGGCAGGACCAATGCCACATCCCTGGGAGAGAGATGGCAAGGGGATGAGTTGTACCTGTGATGAAGGCAGGACCTATGTCCCAGCTCAAGCTCTTCCTTATTGTCTCCACTGCCAGCTGCACAGATGTGCTGGACTATTGCTCTGCACCTCAGTGTAGCCATCCCTGGAGCTACAGTATGTTTACCTTGTAAGAAATGCTGTGGTTATTTACTTGTGGTAACATATATTATTAGGTTTATACAGATCCAGTGCTGTTAATGTTGCTATATGTTAATAGGCTTCTTTCTTGGAGATTTTTATTTAAAAAAAAAAAAAATCTTTAAACACTCAGTCTTGGTACGCAGACTCCCATTCCAGCAAGACAGCCTGTTTTGCATATGCGTAACTTTGAAGGGGATGAATAACTTCATGGCCAATAACATTTATAGCTTTGCCTTGCACAGGGAGATAAGGGCAGAGGAACGCAGGGCTCCAGGGCAGGAGCTGTTTGCTGAGAGGGGCCAGGAAAGAATCCAGTCCCCACCCTGCCGGAGCCTTACCTGCGCCCAGGTGCGCGGCTGTGGCGCCGAGCCCCACCAGCCCAGCACCAGCCGCTGTGTACGGCTGGATACCAAACCTCCGAGCTCACTCTGGCATAGCTGGGAGGGGAGGAGGAAGGGGGGGACGGATGGGGGAGGAACAGCAGGGAAGGCAAATTTTAGAAATACTTTTTGAACAGTCAGAGTTGTAAATGAACTCACCCTCACCATGTTTGTGTCACTTGTGTTTGCTGCCTGGGGCTATGTGAGAGCACAAGTTTTCCTGGCACGACCGCTCTTGGAAAATCAGCTTCCAATCCATATATGATAGTATTCATGGAAACCACAATTCTAATTTACATGCACTGATTTCCATGCCAGAAACCATGCTGCCGTCCAAGACGGCATAAAAATGCTGTCCTGTGACTTCCCTGCCCCATCACAGCCAACCGATGCACTTCAAAACTCAAATATTTTCCAGGGACTGTTTGCAAGCCACAGCTTAGAAAAAGAAAATTTTTCCCAAATTCATGTGGTGGCTCAGCACTACAACTGCATTCAGGAGGTTTCCTGATAGGTATTTTCCAAGACACTACAAAGGCAAAACAAACCCTTGAGAACTAAATCTTTCAGATACAAAATTTCTTAAATATTCTTCATTCACATTTGCTCCCTTGTTTTCTCAAGCACTTTACACTATGCTATAGACATGCTCACAGGTCACCAATGCTCAGGGAAGAGCCTGGCCCTTTTAAATCTCTTCTGCCCTGGCCAAAGCCCGGGAGAGGTTCTCCTTCCTCTCCCCCTGCTGAGCTCAGCCCAGGGACCTGCTTCCTCTGCTCCAGCCCCTGCTGTGCTCTGTGCAATGGAGCAAAGGTTGGGGTGGTGGAGACAGAGCCCTTAATAAAGATAAAATCTATTTCTAATGTCTATAAAAACCAAACCCAAATTCCCAGTTACTTCAACGTGAGTTGTGGAGATGGGGTAATGGAGAATGGAGTTATTTATTAATAGAAGGGCATTTCAATAGAGATGAGAGGAGGTGATATGGACCAAATGGAGGCATTTACAGAAATAATGCTCAGGAGGTTGTACCCAGCTTGCCCAGGTGTCTCACCACTGTTTCTAAAGACCAGTTGTCTCGCATTCCCTGAAAAGAGAGTTTTGGGGAGCTGCATGCTCGCAGAGCCCTGCTATCACTCAATCCGTTTACCCCAGACCTGGCTTTCTTTTCCATCTGGAAGTGGAACCAGAAGAACAAGCGCAGAGGGGGGTCCTGTTCTTGCTGGATTTTTTGGGAAGCAGTGTGATGCTGATGCACCGCCCCAGCTCAGACCCTCCCACCCCACACCCAGCGCGGGGCAGAGGGAGCCGCAGCCCCACTGGCACGCTCCCTGCCTTTACCTGCCTGGGCAAGGAGCCCCAAGGTCAGGAGCCTTAAAAATTGCATGAGACCCCACTCCGATTCCTACCACTGCCTCCCACAAAATGCAAAATTTGTCTCCCGAAGTTTCTTGCCGAATCCTTTTCAACACACACCTCTGCCCTCGCTTGGCAAGCGAACAGTGCTGAAATTCCCACCCGCCTCTGCCTTGCAGCCCCTTCTGGAGTGGCTCATCAGCCATGCAAATAAAAAATGCTCTGAGAGCCCGATGGCCAATTCCACCCCTGCACTGGCAAGGAATGACAATTCACAGGGGTCTTCAGGGAGCCCGGGCGGAGGGAGGGAGGAACGCGGCACGGCGTGGCTGCATGTGGCAATCAAGCTTTCCCACCGCCACCCGTCCCCAGGGAGCATCCCAGCTCCTGTTGTGGAGAACCAGAGGAGCCTCTCCCCCCACCTTATTAATCCCCTTTCACTGAGCTCCCGGCGCTCTGCTCCCCGCCCTGACCCCCGGGAGCCCTGGGAAAGCAGCGCCCAGTCCTGGCTGCCCCTTCTCCCCTCTGCCTCACTGCGAAGTGGTGCGGGGAGGGGCAGGAGGAGAAGGGGAAATGTGCGTTTTCTTAATTGATTTTGGTGGAAAAGGCCGGCAGCCGCTGTACTGTCAAATTAATTCGTTCCAGAGCTGTTTGCAGTTATGAGCCACGTAAGATTAGTGGCCATTGCGTTTTGGTGCTAGAGAGCGGCGGGGGAAGAAGGTTTTGCAAGTTTTTTGGCTCTTGGGGCCTTCCTTAAAAACATAGAAGAAAATAAAAGAGAAAAGAGCCCTGGCTGTCAGCGCTGCCCCCGGGGCCAACCCCTGTCCTGTCGCAGCACAGAGGATGGGGGTGAAGTAGCCGGTTGGTCCTTGTGACGTTCTCTGCCCCAGGTTGAACAGAGCCGGTGCTTTGCTGCAGCTCTGGCCAGACTCTCCCCTCCTCGCAAGGGCTGGCCGAGTCCTAAGTGTCACCCCGGTGCCATCCCTGCCAAAATGTGGTGGCAACACCAGCTCCTGCATCCCTGCCAAAGCGTGAAGCCGGGCAGCCAGACACACCAGTATCACCTCCGGAGATGCTTGGCCCCTTTTGTCCCCTCTTGCCCTCTCCCCTCAGAGAGCAGAGTGGGCTGAAGACTGCAGGAGAGGCTCCGAAACCCCCGGGTGCGGCTCATGGGGCTCAGATCCCTGATTAGATGCGAACGCCTGCTGCAACCTGATAACACGGCAGCATCTGACAGGGAGGCTCCGGCAGCGCTCCTCGAGCCGAGCAGCGCCTATTGTTTCGGGAGATATTACGCTGCACTCATGCTTACATCTGGATATCGATAAGCAAGCCTGTTTATGCATAAACACAGTACAACATGCAGGCACATACCTCTGCATTCCTCCTCCCCTCCCTCCCCTTATTCCTTTATCTCCTTCTCATCTGCTTTTGCCTGTTAAACGTTATCTCTGCTCCACATTCAGAACCGAGTCCCGGGAAAGGACAGTTCTGGTGGGTCACACAAATAGGGTGCTGAGGAATGGCAAATATTTCAGGTGAACTTCCAAACTTTTCAAGGGTCTGGGTGGAGAGAAGCAAGGGAAGACAGTTTTGTCAGACCACAACACTGCCAAAGAGAGTCCAGCCGGGGTAGGAAAATGCAGCATGGTTTGGCCAATATACACAGTGTGTTCCTGAGTCTGCTCTGCCTCTGGGCTTACACACTGAGCCTCATCTGCCCTGCCATGCACACAGGCTCCCGTGGCCCTACATTCGCACATGCTCTTGTGGCAACAGTGCTACATCTACTGCAAAAGCAAAAGAGCAGGAATGTGGATGTTATAGTGATTAAAAATTATTTTAAAAATCAAATCTCCCCCTTTCCTGTTCTTCATTTGGTAAAAGAAGGTCTGAGAAGTGAGCAAACGCCGGGTGTACCAAACACCACCCTCAGCACCTATGGCTGTCCCCACAGACAAGAACCATCTCTGAGACAAAACACTGCCAAAACTGCCTGCTCTGGGCACACTCCACCCTGGGAGATGGGAAACATCCAGTGATGCTCTCAGGGAGGCCCAAGCCACTTTCTTCAGAGAAACACATCAGGATCTTGAGGACTTGGCTTTTCTGAAAGGCTGGTATACATTATTGCAGGTGCTGCTCTTGGCCCCTGTGCTGGACCCCAAAAGTGAACCCTGGTGCACAGAGGAGCCTCAGTGCTGCCCCACACATGCCATTGGAGTTGGGGCCTGTGCACAGGGGGCTGCAGAGCATTGTTTTTCAAAAAGCAGTCTGAGGCTTACCCTGAGACAGCCAAAGCACAGCCTGCCCCAAGCACTGGCCCCTGGACACTTGGGCAAGGACAGGGAGCCACAAGGTCTGCAGGAACCAATGGCCAAGCCCACCCTCTTCATGCTTACTGTGTGCTGAGGGTTTGGTCCACTTGACTGGGAAGAAAGGCATCCCATTGTATCCTCTGGTGCTCTCCCAGGATTTGTCCCCAGCTCTCTTTGCTCAGACTATGTCATGAGCTCTGCCCTCAGCAGGACAGCAATTTGGCACTGGGTGTAACATCCCCACAGTAGGGCTCCCAGACCAAAAGCTGTGTCCTTGGCATGGGCTAGATGAATGCTAGAAGCAGGCTGGTTTCCAGCTCTCCATCTTCCCAGAAAAAGTGGAAAAGCACATAATGCCAAAGGTGCTTACAACACTTAGGCAATTTATCCAAGGAACTTTGTCCTGGGCAAACCCAGTGACAGCTGCAACCCATCTGTAGAAACCTAATCACAACTCACCTCAGAATCACCTCAATACATTAAGCACTGCTCCAAGAAGCTCTCCTCAAGCCCTCTGCTCACAGGACTCACTTAGCTCCAGGATAGGGGACACAAGTGGGATAACTGAAAAACTGGGGGAGGGACTTGTGCATTGGTCAAAAGCTCTATCATTTCCACTCTGGAATTCTCCTCTGCAGCTCGGAAGCAATGCTGCTTTGACTGATTCCATGTGTGGGACCAATTTGCCCATGCAACTCCTGCTGCCCACGCACAAGGACATGGGTAAGACCATGGAGCTCGTCTGCAAGCACCAAGCAAGGACACTTGGACCGCAGGTAAATGCAAGCAAATGGCTCCTCAGTGAGGGGGGACTGTCCCTCCTACCAGGAGCTCATCTTCAAAGACCTCCACTTGTTCCCTCACTGTGGTGACTGTGGGCAAATACTGCTCCACACTAGTGCTGGTTTCTGGGCTGAAGCAGTGGCAGGAAGTCCACGTCTGTACATAAGCAGCAAACTCCCAGTGTGCACAGGCAGGACAGCATCCCTGGCCAGTGTGTGTGTGTTTCCAAGAATCTGTGCACACACACGCACATGCAACGTTATGGGAGCCAGGCAGGGCAGAAGGGCTCCCTGCAGGGCGTGGGTTTGAGCCATGGGAGCAAGGGCAACTCGTGAGCCCAAGGCAGTGTGGCTGCACTGCATGCAAGCTCTCTGGAATGGGGCTGTATACTGAATTTATGAGCTCTTAAGTCATCACATTTACAATTTATATTCTCCAGTCTTTTAATCTCAGCAATAAACTCAGACTAAACCTTTGCTGAGGCAGTGTGGAAATTTCACTGTTCCCGGCAGCCCTGTGTACAAGGTGCCCATGGGCAGGACCAGAACACACTTCCTGATGGCTTCAGTGGTCTTCTCCAGTGCCCCACTCCCAGTAAAGAAGCTGGTAATTGGTCAGTCCCTCACTTGCTACCTGGGTTGCCCAGGCCCCCTTGTTGGATGTAGGCGTAACAAATTAGGAAATACGGGGGCACAGACACTTACCATCCCTCCTGCATGTCTATGCACGTCACAGGGACCCTCACCTAAGCTTTGTACCACTTAGGACTCCCCCCTTGCCCTGCAAACCAGCACTACTGCTGCATTTCTTACCCATCCAGGTTTGCTTTACTTCAGAGTTCCACATCAGTAAAACATCTCCAGAAGGTTTCCTGCTGGAGAGCTGGCTCTCAACAGGGACGAGTCTTCAAAGTGAGCACCTTCTTTGTAAACAGGCCTCAAACCAAGATGAAATTAGCACCGATAAACTCACTAATGGAATCAGGCCCTCCCTGCTTGGATGAACCCCACGCTTTCAGAGGAGGGTGGCATCATTTCTGCAGAATGCTTGAGTGGCCTCAAATAACACACTGAACTGTCAGGCACAAGCCCAAGTGATGGCGTGAGCCAGCACTGAAATAATGAGAAGCTGATCTACAGCTTTTCCCCTCTGGTTTATTAAATGAATGCTCCACATACCACTTCCCACTGACTGGAAACAGGGAGAAAATCCCAGAACAGTAACTCATCATCCTTTCTTCCCCTGCGAAGATTCAAGGCTGTGGCTATGTATGGATGTTGTGAAGTGATAAAGTTGCTGTGGCTTCACGAGTTACCACACACCAGCTGAACTGTGCCATCTGACCGTGCTCCCGGCTCCCTGCAACTGGGTGGTAAAACATGTTCGCTCACGATGGGGCTGGAGCAGGTACACCGGCGGCAGGCTCCAGATAAGCACTCTGTGCTGATAAGCAGTGCCTCATTAAGCCCCAGGACTCAACGGCTTGCAGTGCAATCCTTGCCCCAGAAGTCCCTCCTCTTTTCAAGTTGTAGCCCTCAGTCATGGAACAAGCAATGAGAAACCCCTCTGGGAAAGTGGTCAGTACTGGATTAATTCCTGTGCATTACATGGAGAGGATTTAGGGCCAGAGACCGTGCCAAAGAGGAGGAGTGGTAGAAGGACCGGCCAACTGTGTTGCTGAGTACAACTTCAGCATAACCATGTCTAGAGAGGATACTGCAGATGACACGTGGAGATGACCCAGTCAGTGAAACCAAAGTGCTCTGAATTCTGCTGGGGTCAGAGTCCACGGACACAAGTTACAACAGCATTTGGGCCTTCCAAGACAGAAGCAAGGTCCAGTCCTGGATATGGGGCATGATCTAACATAAAAACCATATCAGGCTCATGCTTGACTCCACTAAGTAGAACCAGGCCTCCTCTTTGTCTTCATATCTCAAAAAAGAATGGTTTTTTGAGGTTCCTGCCCTTCCCCACTACCACTCAGAAGAGCTGGTTGTCTTCTTGCCTGAACCTTGGTTTAGTCTCAAGCCCCAACCTGAGTCCCAGAAAAGCTGGAAACAGACCCAGCTCTGTGTCCCAGCCTCTGGGGGTCTCTTCCAGTCAGCACTCCCCAGAGCCACCCCATCTCCCATCCTACATCCAGCCTCTGTGCTGAGCCCAACACATGGGATCAATGCACAGAACATGCTGATCCTCCCTCCTGTACAGAGTGGGGAATCTGTGTCGTTTAAGCCTTTTCTGCTCAACATTCACAGCTGCAAAAACAGCAGGCAAACTCCTGACCTCCTGAAACTAAGCACCAGGCACCTACCCGCCTCTACTGCTCCACCCAGATGCTCTTGGAATGGGAGCTGCACACATTCAGGATGGGTTCTCCTTATCTAGATGTTGCTTTTGTATTTTGAGATGTGAGAAGACATTCTTCAGGGCAAATTTTCTATTTATTTTTCAGTCTTGTTCTGAAGTCAGGCAGGTTCCTCTGTTCTGCCCCAGCGGGAGGTCAGCCCAGTGTGCCCATCCCTGACCATCATCCCCGGGAACGTGGCTCCAGGGCCGAGCACAGCATCCCCACCTACAGGGCTGACCGGCGGGGAGGCACCTAATGACAATTTGACTGGTGGAGCAAAGCACAACTCATGTTTGTTTGGATAGTCAAAGGACTTGGAACAAATGTCTCTGACTTGTGTTGGTTTAGATAAAAGGACCTCAGCCTTGTCACAGAATCAACTGGGCTGATGAGAAATCTCTTGTGTAGACCTCCTCTGCCCTCAGACACTTTTAAAACAGAAAAAACATGACAACAACAACAATAATAATTATTCTTTATGTTGGAAAAGACCTTTAAAATCACTGAGTCCAACCATTAACCCAGTGCTGCCAATCCTACCACTAACCCACCACAACCACATGGCTTTTAAATACCTTGAGGGATGGTGACTCAACCACTGCCTTGGGCAGCCTTTTCCAATTCTTGACAGTCCTTTCCTTGAAGAAACTTTTCCTAATATTTAGTCTAATCAAAATAATAATAGAAAAATATTTTCACAACTTGGAGGCACTCAATCCTTTCTGGACTAGGGCTCACTGGGGTGCCAAGAGCCATATCAGGGATTGGGGCTGCATTGTTGGGGTCACCTGTCATCTGGGTGACCAAAAGCTTGGGACATTTTGCTGCGTGGTGCCTTCTGTTTTGCTCCCCATCCTGACCTGGGTGACAGCCCCTGCCCTTACAGACCCAATATCTGGCTGGGAGGGAAGAGAAGGCTGGACATGGTGGTGCCTGGAGTGGGGAACCAGGGGGGACAGGGACTGCTACATCCACATCCATCTGGCATACTGAAGCAGGGAATGAAGGAAAAGGAAGGAGGGGGCGGGTAGAAAAGAAAATCCCAAAGATCCTTGGATAATAAGCACCATTAAGGTTAGTCTGTCTCATGATTGTTTCTTATTAAAAAGAGACTGTACTTTATCTGTGCAGGATATGCTGTTTGGATGAGGGAATTAGCAGAGTGACTGCCTCCATATCATCTAATTAGCAAAAATGTTGATAAGCAGATACAATCACATATGATTAGGATCCTTTTAAAAAGCCACTCCATTAATTAAATAGACAGAAAGGCCGCCTCCAGCCCTCGCGTGCCACTGATTAGAATACAAATATTTACACTAATCTCACCTCCATCAGCCATGGGACACTTTTGAGTATTTTTAGTGACATCAGATTACTATTGATTTTCATCCCCAATGTCAGACCATTTTGTTAGTATCTGAAAGTGCTGCCTTCAGTTTCGGATGCTTTAAATCATGTTAAGGGTTTATCTTAATGACGCTGCTGATAACCACTGTTCAGGTCACTCGTACTTTCTCTTCAAAGAACACAGTCTGGGCTGGTTTTTATTGTTTGTACTTGAGATTTAAGATACGAAAAACATTTCTCATTTCAAAGCCTTGGTTTCTAGGGATGGGGCTGCCAGGCCAGTTTGGGTCTAGTTACTTGATGTGTGCATGTCTCATTTCCCTTTCTCCCTGCCTCTCCTCAACCCTTTCTTTTTTCCTTGCAAACCCTTTTGGCTCACAGCAGTGGCCTGTCTTGAATGGCTGCTAATCACTGACGCCTGCTGCAGGCAGCAGACAGACAGGCAGTGAGTGTCCTCCGTTCAGGGATGACAGGAGAAAAACACTCCCTACTTTTCAGCTGGGTAGGATGCACTAAATCCAAGACAGATAACCCAGTGCGCCAGCCAGTCTGAGATGGGCTCTCAGCATCAAAAGAAAGTAGGGGAGGAGACGCTTTGCAAAGACACAGCAAAAGGCAGAGTCACCTCCTTCCTTCTGTGCACAGCCCCACTCCCCGCAGTCAATAGCTGGCCTGGGACCCTCTCCAACAGACTTTTCTGATGTCCCATTTTCCCTTCTGGGTAATAGAGAGTAGGAACAGCAATCCTTCTTGAAATTTCTGCCAAGCATCTGCAAAAGGACCGTGCTGGCAGCGGCTAGGAGCTGTTGGCACCTTTTGGGGACTTGTGGGTGGTAAGCTTGAATCACCCTCAAGTCCAGTGGACAATCCTTAAAAAATCTAGTCCCTTTTGTGAAGATTTCAAGCACAAGACTACAATCCGAGTCAGCCATCAAGCCTTAGCTCTCCTCTCAGAGCAGAAGACCACTTCAGGGTGTTTTGGGAATGCAAAGAGCCCTCTGAGCTCATATGGGCAGCAGCAGCTTGCTGTTGGGCCCAGGTTACTTTTGCCATTTCTACAGAACAAACAACACCCAGCAGAAAAGTAATTCACGTGGCACAATGACCCTGTACTTAAGAAGACTTCTGTGCCAAAGGAGGCAAAAGCTGAGATATCCTCAGTGAGGTGAGCCCACAGGACCACGAGCTCCTTTGCTCCTTTGCACTTCCTTCAGCTCCAGCCTCCAGACATGCACTGCCCTGCGGCAACTTTTACTGCCCAAATCTGACAAGGACGTCCGTGCTGCTGCCCCACCACTGCCCAGTGAGAACACCAGCAGTACAAATACCTTTCCCAACATGTATCAATTGCCTTCCTTCCTCTGTCACTTTGCTGTCTCCAGGCTGACATGGCTGCCCCTTGCTTTCACAGCCCCATTCACAGGGTGTATGTTAGGACAGCAGCCAGCTCATACGCTGTGCACATGCTCTTTGGTCTGGCTGGCTCTTGACTTCTTCCCAAAGTGTGGGATAATGGAAAAGAGGGCAGTGATCTGCAACACATGCTGCTATTAGTAGGTGTTTATGACACTGTGTTACAGACAGATGAGTTCTCATTATTGGCGCTTCCTTGGAGACCTTCTTCATGCAATGATTCCCTCTGAGGATATTGTATTTCCCACCAGAACAGCAAATCCAAGGAATAGAAACAGATGCAGGATACCCCTAGATTTGATTGTCTGTGTCGAGTTCCTGGGCCATCCCTGTTGTACATGCATACACACCTTGGGACAGGTATCCAGAGAGGCACATAGAAAAGGCTAAGGTTGGTAATTCTGGGAATTTAATTTATTACCAACATGAAATGAGGCTCTTCTGAAAGTGTTAGGCTTGTCTGTAAATTCAGAAAAGATTATGATGGCCATCTAATAACAATTTTAGGAAAAATTCCCGCTCAGGGTTTAAAAATGGCCACATGGGGAAGTTCCAGTGATTTTCTACCTTCATAAAGAAGGATGTGCAATGTATTTTGAGTTTAAATTTGGCTAATGACATGTTCCAACTGCTTTGTCTGGGAGCCTGAATATCCCCGTGGCACCGAATTTCTGTTCCCATGCAGGTTCTTGCTGACTGTGATGTAGTTGGCATAGAACTTCCTCTTTCCCCAAGTCTCTCACTCCAGCATGTATTTTCCAATCCCTTAGTCACATTTTGTGGCCTTTCCCTGGGCTTTCTCTGATTTATCAACACTCTTTCCAAACTGTGGGTAGTCAAAATGCAGCTTCCCTATAGCCGCTGCCATAGGGAATTACGTCTCATGGGATAATATGACCTGACTACACCATACTTCCCTGGATTGCACATGAATCCACACTGAGTATCTGAGAATCCCACTGTAGGGCAGCTTCAGGCAAAAAAGTAATCTGACAGTCATAAGGGTGGTAAAACAGTGGAAGACATTGCCCAGGGAAGCTGTGGGTGCCACATCCCTGAAAGTGTTCAAGGCCAGTTTGGTTGGGGCATTAAGCAAACAGTTCTAGTGGAAGGAGTCCCTGCTCATGGCAGGGGGCGGGGATTAGATGACCTTTAAAAAAGGTCATTTCCCACCCAAACTATTTTATGATTCTATGGCAGTCCTACATCACAGCTGTGTCAGCACAGTTACATCCAGCAACTACAGCACCATGTGCATGATCTACATTTAAAAACAGAAGGCCAGTGACAACCAATTCCACCCTAGAATGTGGTCAGGACAACTGAGCCAGGGTTGGCTGAACCCCCTCTGAGGTCACAATCTCATGGTTTGTGAGCAACAGGTTTGAAAAGAATGCCTGTGGTCAAGCAGCTCTCCGTGGCCTTGCACTCCCTCAGGACTGAGCAGCTCATGGGGTGGACTGAGCATCTCCCCACCCCTGAGGAGTGCAGTGCCATTGGGTGTCCAGCAGTCTCTGCATGCTGATCAACCTTGGTAGGAGACAGATAACCAGGCATCTTCCAAACAACCCCAGCTTTCCTCTGAGATGGTGGATTACTACGACGTCCTTGGACTGCAAAAAGATGCCTCACAGGATGATATCAAGAAATCCTACCACAAGCTGGCACTAAAATGGCATCCTGATAAGAACCCCAGAAACAAGGAAGAAGCTGAGAAGAAATTCAAAGAAATCGTTGAAGCATACGAGACTTTGTCTGACCCCGAGAAGCGATCACTCTATGACAAGTCTGTTGAGGAGAGCAGAATCCACAGAGAAAGCGCTGCAGCGGGTTATAACAGCTTCTTTGATTCCCATCATGGATTCCCCCATCAAGAAGAGGTCTTTGAAGGGATGTATCCATTTACATGTATTTTCTTGAACCCTTTTGACATCAGAATCAACAGTGAAAACTGGCAGGGCGCAAGTGGAAGAGGAGGAAGGTCCAGAGAGCCGTTTGTGCATTGGAATTCATTCTGTTCCAGCGGCCACCCCACCTCCTCCTTTACTGAAAACACAGCCGGGCCATATGGTGTCAGAACAGTGATAACCACTACTGAAGAGATCAATGGCAAGACCATCACCACCCGGAAAATCATTGAAGACGGGCAGGAGACAAAAGAAGTGGAAGAAGATGGCAAGCTGAAGTCTGTGATAATCAACGGGAGAGACTACCTGAATTCTTAATGTCACCAGCACAAGCATTAACTGCATGCTCTGGGATGTGCTCTCAAAGCTCAACTGATGTGATCTACTACAAGCAGTATTAATAAATGCTCAGTCCATGACACAACCGATGCAGACTTCTCAATGGTTGGGAACAAAGTATTTCACAGGTAAAGATGTTGTTATACTAAACTAAAGAGCATGACTCCACAAACTCTGAATGAGGGGATAGATAGTGATTGTTCAGTAGATATGTACCACAGATACATGTGAAAGCAACCTTGCTGGTTTGCCAAAGAGACCAAGTTGATTTATACAGCAATAGGAGACAGGCTGGTTTGTGTACAGGCAAGAGAGCCCTATAACAAGCTATAGGTTCTCTTCCCACACCTTGAGATGCCAGTGTTAAAGTCTACCAGCTGGATGAATAAAATCTTGTGTGACCCTCATACACAACTCTGACACTAAGTGAAGAATATCCTTCCTGCTTTTAGTGTATGAGAAGATGCATAACCATTGAAAAAAGGTTTTTAGACACTGGCAAGAAGATAGTAAAGGGTCAGTGGGACATGGAGAGCCTAGAGGAGAGAGAATGGCATAGAAAAAACAAAGGAAGGGAGAAAATGTCATTCCTCAGACTGTAAAAGAAAACTGGGGCTTTCTTGAGAATGCCCTGCAAATTATGACCAGAGATCCTGATGGAAGTACTGCATAGCTCAGGGGTTGAAAGTGAGCAGGGAGAAGGTGAATTTGTCTCTCAGACTGGGACAATCTATATTCCCTCTCTGCTTGGAGTCGTTCAAACACAAAGAGCTAAATTCAAACCATGAGCCAACAGATTCCAGGGGGCTGAGTTTAGCTCCCTCTTTGTGCAAAGCTGGATGTGGGGACTTAGATGGTGCTTTACCATCCTTATTGTCTTGCTCACAGCTGCAAGAGCCAGTTCACAAAGCATTTCTTGCACAGCTTGCCAGCATGCTGCTCTCGTCCTGCACTGAGCTACGGAACGTGCTCCCCAGGTTTCCGCCCTCCCCTGGGCTGACACGAACTGCTGAGCCTGGTTTCTTGCTTGGCCAGGTCACCTTAGGCGTTTAAAATCTTACACGCCTCTTATTTTCGGTCCCACGCTACATCCCCTTGAGTTTCCCAGCTTTCCCTGCCCAATGATGTCTCCCTGGAGACTGGAACTAGTTTTCAGGGACATTTTCACTCTAATCCAGATTGCAATTGCTGCCTGTGTTTGGGCAGGTCTTTGCATCTGTTTCCTCTGCTGTAAAATGGGAATAACAGACTCCTGTGCTTTGAAGGAGACTGTGAGGTAGTGTTGCTAGTAAAGGACTCTGAGCATTACTCAATAAATTAAATTAGCCAGAATGCTGCTACCCTTTATTCAAAGCCTTTTTCTCTTGTAAAGACAAATGTAGCTTAAATCACTGTCCTGAGCAATTGATGCCATGTCCAGCTTGGAAAAACAGACAAAAACTGTATTTGTTATGTTAAGGGCTGTTAAGCCCCTCTCCCAGTGAGAAAAAGACAGCACTGGGCAGCAAGCAGAAGCTTAACTGCATGCTGGGTGCACAGAGGGAGGCCAGTGGCAATGGGAGCAGGGAAAACCTCCATGCAGGGACAAACCGTGTCTGCTGCTCCTCCACAGTTTGGGAGCCATCAACGGTCCTGCAGGCATTGGGACTCTGAGAACTGCAAATATTTAAGGGGCTTGATACAGAAAGAATATTTTGGTCAGAGTAAATACGAGTCAGTATTTCTATGGATATTTCTCCTGTGGACACTGTATTCATGAGAGATGGCTTCCTGAATTTACGTAATGCTGCCTCAGAGGAAGTCCAAGGTAAAAAAAACAAAACAAACAAACAACAAAAAAATCAACAACCACAAAAATATCAAACTGCAAGTTTTGGATTGGAAACTGAAATGGTCTTTGATCAAAATAACATGTTTGGAAATCTGGACCAGAGTTGAATTCCCAGCTCCCCAGCATTTTCAGCTTCCTAGGGCTAAAACTTTGCTTCAGTCTTGTCTCTAATGGGATATTTATTTATGCACATCAATATTTCTTGATCTGAGACAAAGGTATGCAAGTCTACATACATCTTAGACCTGTCTTGCCTTGGGTCAGCAGCTCCCTCTCTTGTGCTAGTATCTAAAGCAGCACCTAAGAGCAAGTTCTTCCTTTTTCCGTCCCTGGGTCAGAATGTGCCTATTGCTGCTTGCAGTAGCAGAGAGCTCCTGGGGCAGCTCTGGCAGCTGCGCATACCCAAACCTGCTGGAAGGAATATGGGAACACAGACTGAGAAGGGACCCAGCTCACCCAGAAAGTGTCGAGTCCAGGAGGACCTGCAGATCCTCTTCCATTTCTTCCTGTGCACTGCAGACCACAGAACACCTCACAGCACTTTCTGTGGGCTAAATATCTGAGATTAAAAAAAAGAGACCAGACAATCACAAAAGTCTGGTGGTAAGAGAGCAGGTCAATCTGTGTTAGTAAAGTCCTGCATTCCTGCAATAGCAAGAAATCTGCCAGGTTTGCCCAAACCACGCCAGGAATGGGTTGTGTCTCTGTTACAGAGAAAGGTAAGTGAACCCCAACACACCTTGCCTTGGAAGCAAACCCTTTTCTGTCCCAGGACATTGGATCAGACTAACACTGAGCCTGCCAACAAAACACCAACACCTTCCAGGGGTTTTTTAAAGCTTTTTCTCATGCTATTTAGCAGCTGCAGCACCGGAGGAGGCAGCACCAGATGTCCAACCAGCCACAGCATAAACTTGTGAGACTTTGCCTTGCCCAATTCCAGTTCTCTGTTCCTCTTCCAAAAAAGCCTCTTCCTTCCAAAAACCTGTATTTTGGGACCTTGCCTGGTAAGTGGTGAGTCTTTCAGGTGTGTTCATGGCTGAAGGTGCTTGCATGCACTTGCACATGCAGCCGATCCCGCTGTGAGGACCAGGGGTACCAGCTGCATACCCTCGTGCTCAGCTGCTGATGGAAACCAGCCCACCATCCTTCCAGTGACTGCTGGACTTGATGGGCTCATTTACAGCACCAGCTCTGCTTGAAGATGTCACACTTGGGGGCAGCTGGAAGCCTCCCTTCTGACTGCAGCTCCAGACCCCGAGTGTGTAGCTGCGGCTGCCTGTGGCACCAGGCAGAGCAGGGAGTGAGGGTGGCTCGAGCTCCGTCACTGAGCGCAGCCGGCAGCCTGTGCTGAGAGGCTGAGTCATTATTTTATTAGCAGGGCCCACAACTACTTTAATGTGGGCTTAGGCTGCAAAAACAAAAACATACATAAAAGCATTTGGAATTACTTCATAAAATACTAAATCACGATATTAACCAACTGACCTTTGCTCTATGCAGACCTGCTAATTTTAGCAATTACAGCCAACAACTTGAACATATCAAGTGGGCAACTGTTTAACAATAATGACATCTGCTTGGAAAATCAAATTATGTCTAAACATCTTTAAATCCCCACTAGGGGATACCTGCTTTCTTTTTGCAACTGTTAGTCCCTGTTTAATAGGATTTTAAACTCACAGCCGGCTGCACACTGTGGTGGCAGTGGCCCCTCTCCCCGGAGTGACAACAACAGGACAGACATCCCATTAAGCAGGGAGTGAGAGTCCCTCCTCAGACAGTGATGGAAGTGGTTTGGGTTTTGACAGCTTAATCTGATAGATGGGTGCATTAGCTGGATCCCCTCGCTCACCCGTGCCCCTGCAGATACTGCTCCCCTCTGCAGCCCCCCAAGGTTACATGAGCTGGACACATCCAGGGCTGATCTCCGCTGGTTGTTGCTTGCGAAGGACCTTGCTACCAGGATGGGCCTTGCAGCCTCCAGTGCTGTTTGTGGAGCAACTGACATGAGAATTCCTCCTGCAATGTCCTCAGACACAGTCTAGTTTTATTTTCGATGATGACTTCTGTTTCTTCCCTCTCTTTTCTCCCTTCTCTCCTCCTGTATCCCCAGCTACTTAAATCCCTCCCTGCTGCTCTCTGCTTCATGGGTGAAACTCCAACACTGAGATCTGTTCTTCTCTATAATGGGAACCCCTAAAAGACAACAGCTCTGCAGTTGCTGTTGTAGCCATATTTCAGGCCTGTAGGTTTTTCTTGCCAAGAAAAGTGACGTTAGAAGCAAATGGGACCAGAGGAAGAGTGAGCACAACAAGACCACCCAAATCTCCACTGAAGCATACCAATGCAGACCAAGACCCTCCACCATAAAATCAAGGTCCTTATTCAGCCCCCAGTTAGGCTGCTGCAATGCCCTGAGCTCTGCTGATCTGGGAACAATCTCAGCTCCATGGTCCCACTCCTGATCACTTAGCACCCAAGGCTGCAAGGCTGTTGTCAGATATTTGAATTGAGATACAAGAACAGAATATTTCCGCCCCTTCTCCTCCCTCCCTCTCTCTCCCTCCCCGGCCAGTCTGGCACTTCTCTGATGGAGCGTGCAGCAAAATCACAATCACATGTTTGCAGCAGTAGGAGGCCATTGGCATGGAAGTGGCTGTGATGTCACTACAAACATTTCCACCCTATCCCATTTCTCCAGAACAGTCTCCGTTTTTATGACCCCATCCTGAGATCTGCAGGAAATCAAATTGTCCTGATTCTATTTTGAGCGCTGGTGTCATGGCATCAATATATAACGGCGTGGTGTCAAGCCGGAGAGGCTGGAGCGCTCCGTCGCGGTGCCGCAGCCGGTTTGTTTTGTGCAGCTCACGGACTGGATCGCGGCCCCGCGGATCCCACTCTCGCCGTGCCGGGACCCTCGGGATGTGTGTGCTGAGCCAAGGGGGTGAGCTGAGCAGGGCAGGCCGCAGGGCAGGCCTGGCTTTCGTCCATCAGCAGCTCCCTCACCCTGTTGGAGGTTAGCAAATCCTGGGGCACCACGGTACCCAGAGGGCGCAGAGCAAACGCGCAGGCACGCGGCATGCGGCTCCTACACCCAGGCACGCTGGATGCCAACCACCCCGGGGGCTGCACGCGAGGGAAGAGCGTGATTGCAAGGCATTCATGAAGGGCAAGGGGAGATCTGGGGAAAGACAGACATTGGCAAGGTGCCTAGGACACAAAACCAAATGACAATCTGACCAAAATGGGGAGAAACAGCACCCAGCAGCTACAAATGCTTGTCTGAACTAGGATTGCCATCTAAACAGAACGAGCCATGGGTTAGATACCCCTGTCTAGCAAAAGGAGATTTAAACAGGGTTTTAGATCCCACTGTGCTCACAAAACCCGACTCTGATGCTTTCCATGAACACATGAACCCCTGCAGACTGGAGCTCTCCCTTGTGCCTGTGTCTCACAGGGAAGAACCAGGTCCTGCAATATCTCTTGCCAATTAAGCTCCAGTGGCATCCCTACCTGATTCATCTCCTGCACCCAAATCTTATCTTCTCCTCAAAGAACATCAGATCTAACACATGGCATACACAAAACAGTCCTGAACTGAGATCTCCAACAGAAGAAACAACATCTGCAGCAAAATTTTATCTATTGGACAAAGCTTATCGTGGAAGAACTTAAGAGCCCGCAGAGTCCCCTGGAGCACAGCAGGAACAAGCACCAGTTTGACTAAAAATAAGAAGTGGGAGAGACATGGTGGTGGCCCAGAGCTCCTAGTGAGTAAGAAAATACGAACTGCTTCTCAGAAAGTGTAGTGGGAGCTTCTCTGTTATTTCTTTTAACATAAGGGACAGGACAATCCTATATCTTTAAAGATTTTGCAGAAGGGTACAGGTTTGAATCCTACATTAAGAGCAGCTCCTCCAGGAGAAACATTTTTATCAGGCTGTGTTATGAAAAGCTAGAGCCTCCTTGTGAAGGCAGAAGAGAGCCTTGTGACAGAATATGAGTGTCTCAAGGCTGACACAAAGAGTACCAAGTGCTCGTGTGTGCTTGCTCTTCACTGTACCAGAAAGTACCATGCTACAACCCCAGAGTGGAAAGGGTATTAATCCTTGAGGCACTTTGTTTCTGATTTTGCTTTCAAGCACATGGTGTGATGGTTGGGGTGTCCTGCGCAGAGCCAGGAATTGGACTCGATGAGCCTGGTGGGTCCCTTCCAACTCGGCATATTCTGTGATTCTGTGATAAAACTCCACTATCTCATCTGAACCTCAGCAAGACCGAATGGGACTCGATTTGCCTTTAGCCATAACTGCTGAACTCAGTGCATCCACAGGAGACAGTGTTGAGACCAGAAACTGCTCTGTAACCTCCTGTATGGGGAACATTAGTAATTGGAGATAGCGTCCAGCAGCCTCCCAGCCTGAGACAACACGTCAGTTCCCATGAAATTGCTGGGTCATTAGTCATCTCCTCCAGCTTTCATTTTCAAGTCCTCCTTTATCTTTGGCTATGATTAGCACTCAATTGCATTCACCTTTGGTCACCCTCCAAAAAGCACCAGGCAAAGGAGCTCATGGGACTTGAATACCACCCACTTCTGAAGCATTCAAGAAGTTCTTTACTGTTTGACTTCAGTATCTGCTTTCCCATCTTCCATGGGGCTATGCCCTGTAACTCTCTCTTCGTGGCTGGCAGAACTTTGTGCCCTTCCTTCCCCAGGCTCAGACCTCCCTGGTGCCACTACGGGCAGCTCCTCACTTTCCCATGCTCTTGATCACTCAGCATCTTGGCTCAGTGATGCCACCCACCCTTTCCAGCTCCTCTGCTTCCTCTCTTTACCCCGAATTCCCCTCACCTCCCTCCAATGCCTTCCAGGAGCTGCATTCTTGCCTTCCTCCTGCTGCTTGCAAATTCTTTTCTTCCCACTTTGGACACTGCGCTCCTGTAAATAAATAGTTGCTTGAACTGCTCAGTTAAGAACCTGGCCTCTTCCCACTACCCATGGCATGAGGAAAACCCTCAGTGGTGTTTAAGCAGCTGCAGAATGAGGCCCAGCAGCATCAAGTGACTTGGCAAGGAGTGACATCGGTGTTACAGAGACACGCGTTCCAGCGTGGTCAAAGTGAGGAGACCATGTGGGGTGATAACATTTTCTTAATCTAATTTTTTTATTTTATTATTCGCTCTCTTGTGGTCCCTCCTGTTCCCACAACGAACAGGGGTTTTTATTGCTGGGGTTAAAAAACACGAATTTGCATTACATCCTGGCTCCCGCTGTAATACTTCAGTCTTGTTTCTCTCTCGTCCCCTCTCCAGAACAACTGATGCTATCACAGCCTGATTTAATTTCAAAGACGGATTGTGATTTGGCAGTCGGGGGAAAAAAAAAAAGCCAAGTTAATCAAAAGTCACCATCTGCTGCGTTGCCATGGGGATATTCCTCCCCAATAAATGTGCTCTTTGCCAAAATCACAGATAACAGCACTATAAAGGGTGGGAGGTGGAGGGGGGGAATCAAAGAAAGAAGTTCCGGCACTAGGGGGGAAAAAACGAAAGAGAGCAACAAGGGAGAAACAAGAGGCAGAGAAGAAGTGGGAGAGGAAGGAGCATGGACTACTGAGGAGAAATGACAAATGGACCAACTAGGGACAAGGAGAAAAACAGAGAGACTAGCAAGCAGCTGAGGGTGACAAAGTGATGGAGGGAGACAGACAACTGGAAAGGAGGAAAGAGGAGAGACACCTCGAGACACCCTGCCGCGTAATATACCAAAACAAAACAAGCAGAGATAAGAGAATTGCCCTCAAAGCCTTGTCTCAGGGGAAGGGGAGAAAACTGAAGCATCAGTGAGAATTCTCGGGGATGCTGGTTGGAGCGCAAGAAGAAATCTTACCACTACTCATATTGCAGTTACCAAAAATAAATGCCTGGATGAGATGAACAGTAACACATGGGCATGACCAGGGTCAGGTCCCTGGTGTTTCAGCAGGCCAGATAATGTCAGGACCCTGTGGTGAGCTGGAAACGGTTGTCGTGCTGCCACACAGCACCAGGACCTGGTAGGATAAAATACAAATTATCTGGAAATTAGCATCTTCAAGCATCTTGAGATGGCAGAGAGACAGGGGCTGGTCACTCAACAGCTCTTGCTTTTCATTTCCCCTTGTGATACTAGGTAGCAATTTGGGATATGGAATATAAGGGCAAAGAATGCATCTGTGCAAGGGGACACTGCTGTCCCCAGCGCTCAGAGGGGACCAGCCAGGCCCCTGCAGCACTGTGCACCCCAGGCACAGGCACTGGGCAAGGCAGTTGCCCAAAGAGAAGTGGGGTCACCTAACATGAAATGAGTAAAAGCTGTCAAATTTTAGGTCACAATGTGTTGGCTGCCCCCTGACCCTGCTTAGAGTGTGCTTGTGTGTGTTGAGTGCCCCTATTAACCCCAGCAGCTAACGGAGATATGGGAGGCATCCCGGCCTCCTCCCCAGCCCCAGTAGGAGCCAAGCAAAGGGGTCACTTAGCACCCAGGCTGATAGGATGGGATGAATTATTCACAACAGAGGCACCACCAGCCTTTTTCTTCTTCCTTCCCTGTTGGGGAATAACCCCAGAACAGATCACAGGTTGTATGAATTCTTCACTCAAAAAATAAATGAATGACTTCTGTGTGAACTTGGTTTGCAATTCAACACTAGCACTGATAAGAAATGGTCACTGCACAATGACTGGAGAAGCACAACACCACGGTGCCCATACCCAACAGTCAAAAATTTGGATCAGCTCTTCACTCTTCCGTTTGCTGCCACCTCCTCCTCCCACTAAGAGGTGCTGTAAAAATCAGAAGTCTTAAAACACAGTGTTGGATGACTTTTTCTGTATAATCATTTCAGGGCACTGGAGTCACACTTCCATCCTTCTCTGCTGAACTGCATAAATGTTTTGTTTTGAAGGAAAGCTAAAGAGACTCTCATCACACAACTCTGGGAACTGGGGTTTAGAAGTGTGCGCTAGGTATGTCCCACAAGAGCATTAATGCCACTTTAACCTATGCGCATGGGAAGAATGAATTAATTTAAAAATTGCAGTGGGAGGTATTGAGTAATATTTTTCAGAGTAGCTCTAGTGAAGACTGAAGGCATTGGGACCTCTGAGCTCAAATGGCCTCACCTGTGCAAAGGGAGCCAGATGGGCTGTCAGAGCAGCAGAGTTTCTGTATTCCGCATCCCATCCTCCCCCCATAACACTAACTCAAGCCTCCCAAAACACCTCTCCCAAGCCAGGCAATGTCTAGGGAAGCAGAGATGGCCATGGAAGTAATGGGGCTCTTCCAGACCCAACATCCTTTCTCTGCTGGCACAGTGGAACTCATCTCTGGCTGGAGCTGAGAAAAGGTCCAACATGTTGTCTAAAATCCTCTTTATCCTCTGCAGATGCAGGATGGTGCCCTTAGGGAGCCCAATGGGACTTCTCTGTCGTGCCTCCCTCTTTCCTCTCATTGGACTGTTACAACATTTTACAGTGCTGGAAGAATGGTAATTTCAGCAACACAAGGGACAAAAATAGGAAACAACGCAGATTTTTTTTTAAATTAGAGAATTTTGTTAAACAAAACCTTTTCCTATGCAGTCACCCTACTGCTACTACCACTTTCCCCCCTCCCTCCCTCCCCAATTAAACAGCAAATTATACTTATCAAAGAAAAGAAGGTAAAGAGAAATCTGAAAGACTGTGAGAAATCTTTAATTATTAGTATTGTGGTATGAAAAGCTGTTGATCCCCTTAGAAACATACATGGCCAATTATCAAAAAATATAAGAGATGCAGAAAGAAAGGTTTGTCTAATAAGTATGAATCGCAGGGCCATTTAGAACATCAGTGTTAAAGCATTAGAGTTAAATGGAAAAGTAAAAAGGGGCTGATGGTTTTAACTATTTCACAGGAGGACAAGAGGTTGATACTGATAAGACAAGCAGTATAGTGAAGTTAATTATCTGCAGCCCTTGGTGCACAAAGCTTTTTGAGCTGGTGATTAATAGAGATAAACCATTCAAACTTCACATTTCTAAGGTGAATGAAGATGGCAGAGGAGCTGCACAGCCCCAGCATACTAACAGCATACTCACAGCATACTAACAGCACACTATCTCCTCTGACAGTGACGGGCTGGCTGCTGCGGGGGGCACTGGGTGGGTTTATCAAACCTGATCTGCTTCTCCTCCTCTAACGGCAGGGAGGTTTGGGAAGCATGGAGAAGGGGTGGCCACACATCCCCAACGCCTCTGGGTGTTGCTTCATCGGAGGTGGCTGCGGCAGGTTCTCTTTAACTTATAAAAATCATCTTTACAAATACACCAGCATCGCCTCTCTGACAGTAACACAGTCTGGGGGAGGTTTATATGCAAGTATTTAATGCCATGCACCGCATTTGCTCTTTGTCCGAGGCCTGCTTGCTGCTGGGTTTGTGCAGAAGACCCTTCAGCCTCCTCCCACCCTTTAGCTCAGGAAGAAGTCTTGCAGCCTCCCTGGACCAGTGTCACTGGAGCAGACAGGACTTAGAAGCTTGAAGGAAGCACGAGTCCTAGATAGGGGTCCTGCAGGGTACCTGCATGGAGAATGGGAATAAATTAAGTGGTCTGCTGCTGTGGTGAGAACTGGGAAAAAGAAGATGTGAAGGCTGACCCAGCCCTTGGTCCTTCTGAGATGGATAAATCCGGCACCAGGGGGTTTATCATGCTTGAGTCTGCCAGATAAGACCTAAAAACTGGAGAGCCTGGATGGAAAATCAAGAGAGACAGATCTTGACCTTACAAGATTTCTAGCCACATCTCCAGACCAAAGCAGTTTAGACATGCTCCCAAGACAGTCCTAACCCCTAAACTCTGGGATTTGGGTCAAATATTTCTCCAAATCTCCTGGAACTGAACAATTCCCAGAAGATTTCTGATACTTCCTGCTGTACTCCCCTAGATGCTGCAAGGACTGGTTTTCTTCTTCTGATACTTGAGTGTTTCTATCTAGAGCCCAGTTAGAACAATGAAGTTCAGAGACAGCAGCAAAAATGGATCAGGAAAAATGAACTTCATTTCTAAGCTTCACAAACTACTTGGTGCGTAGGTTTCCAGTTCAATTTGAATTCTAGGATGACTTTGGGGTTGGCTGTTATTTTCTCCAAAGTGGTTCCCTTGTCCTTGATAAGTTTGGAAAGGCATCTAAACTTCAGCATCTGCAAACAAAAGAATCTTATATTTTTGGCCAAACTAAATTGAATAAATTTTGTGTTTGTTAATTGCATCCAGGCCAACCTTGTGCAGGGCCAAGTTTCAGCCCAGTGGGATTTGCACATGGCCTGGATACAAGCTATTGTAAATGGGGATCCCTGAAGGAAAAGCTGACAGATGGTGATTCTAAAAATGTTTGCCAGAGCCAGCCTTTGTGACACAGAAACTCCATAGCCAAGGGGGTCCCTGAGTTGGAGAGATGGTTCTGAAATATGTGGAAGGCCAGGGGAGTTTGCTGGTACTGGAGAAATTTGACTGGGCCTCTTCTCATTGCTTGCCAAACCCATTTCCCTTAGAACCCCTTCTCCAAGATCTGGATATTTGGATAAAATGGAAATTGGATCAGTGCTGCACCTGGTTTTCCAGCTACGTATTCCAAACCCACTCTTATTTCCATGCTCTAAAATAGGACCAAGATGGAGATAGTTTATCCAAGCTGCACAGAAACCCTCCTCACCCAGCACCATGAGCAGAGTTACAATCTGGCTTGTGCATCAGCATTTTGGTGATGGGATCAACACCAAAACTCACTGGTCCATCTCCCTGTTAGTAGCACTTTTCTTCTAACTAAATGGCTGCATCAAAAGTCTGGACGAGGAAAGGTCCCATCCAGCACACATAAGCAATTCACAAGGAAAAATTTCTCCTTGTGATTTCCTTGTCAACACTGCAGATTCAGAAGTTTCCAAGCAAGGAAGATAAGATTTAAAATGCAGTTCCAAGTTGGCCCCATTCATAACAGCAGCCTCCTAAGACACCAACAGCTTTCCTAAAGTGCTCTGCAGCAAACATCAAGCTTTTGCAGTTAAGAGTCATTCTTGGAAACAACAGGTCTCTGCCTTCCCTTGCTCATCATCATCAGTGTCAAGTTTCAGTAGCTGCCAAATAAATGGGTTTCAGTAGCTCTGTGCAAAGCAGAGGGAGAGGAGTTAAAACAGGATAAGGTGCTGTGAGTCATCTCTGCCCGATAACTCCCAGATGGGCTGGAGGTGCCTGGACCGAGGAGCCCAGGCTCATGAAGAGCCTGGACACCTGGGGGAGAGGGGAGCTGGCTCCAGGGTGGCAGCACCGGCTCCAGGAGAGGTTACAAGGCCCTCACAATCAAGTTCAAATTACGTATCAGACACACGCTCCCACAAACAGACTCCAAACACCAGCTGCTTATTTTTAGACTGGAAAAGCCTTTTCTTACTGACACAGGTGATGGGGCTGGAGCACGCAGAGCACCAGCAGAGCCAGCAGCCCCATGCCCGCCCGTCCCCAAAGGAGCAGTGACAACAACCCTCCGAGCACTTTCTGTCATCTCCTTCCACTTTCACGGTGGAAAAGGATGAGAAAGATTTTCTGAACTGCAGCAGAGGGGACCACGAGAAGCTCTCCTGACACCCTTGCACAGGGTGTGCACAGCCCCAGCGTGCCTTGCCCTCTGTGGTGACCAGCCTTGCGCTCTCTGCTGAGCTCCTCAGTCACAGTGTTCAGCAGCACTCATTCAGAAACTTAAAGAAAACAATATAGCATCTTGGGAATTGCTTGTGCTTCCTTCTAAAAAACCCTCAGCTTTTCTGCATTGCATTCCTCATTACTATAGCTGTAACCAAACTAGTTCACAAGTCCTGACATCCTGCTAGTTCCTTCAGCAACTGGACAAATCATTTGGATCAAATTATTTATTTAATGAATTCTGCTTTCTCCCTGCGAACAGCAAGTAAAAAGTCTGCAATTGTTTTGGAAACATTTTTTTAATTTTCTGCAACTAATTTTCCTGACTTGCATCACTCATTGCAGCATTTGTCATCTGAAAACTGAAATTTAAATCCGTCATCTGGCTCCTAGCAAACATACCTGTCACATGCCCATTTAGGTGGTCAAAAATTTAGGAAAACACACTAAAAAGAGTTTAAAGCTGCCCCTCACCCCTCAACATTCTTTGCCATTAGCTTGTTTTATCTGTTGCCAGTCATATTCATATACATATATATGCATGTGTATGCCAGGATATTAATGGAAAGTCAATACAAATAGGAAACAAGCAGAGCAAATACATTTACCATAACTTCATGTCAAATAACTGCTCTATGAAAATGCACATTCTTTCTCTTACATCTCTGCAGTTATAGATGGAAAATGCAAGAAACCAGAACTTATCTAAGAGATACCCTTTACAGGGATGGAAAAGCAAAGTTCACAAAATATTTCAGACATGAAGATAAACATATTAAAAAACCTGAAAACAACAAAAAGAGAAATGGGCTATTCAAATCTCTAAGTTTAAACAAGAGGTGGCATTAAACAAGAAAACCAATCTTTCCCTCTCAGGGGAACTCACCTTTTTGAACTCTGACTGCAACACAAGGCTCTGCAGAGCCCTTTGGCTCCTGCCATCTTACAAGATCCTACAAAAGAGCATATTTTTCTGAAAATCAGTGTGAATTCACTGGGAGTAAGGAGGTATTTCTCCAGGAAAAAAGAAAAAAAAAAAAGGAAAGGCTGCTTCTAGAAGCCTAAATTTTATTTCATGCTCTTTCTGCACAAGACATTCCTTCTGGAGACTTTGACAAGGAAGGTTCAAGGTGTGTGCAGCCCTGCAGTGACGGTCACTGATGCATCCAGGCTGCACATTTGGGGTTTGCACCCACATGTTGGGGCCTCAGCACGGCACAGGGCTTAGCAGCAGCTTACACATGGCTGGCACAGCAAGGACAGGGGACCCTGAAGGAGCTCAGTTTCACTAGGAACAGTCATTTCTGCATAGGTATTGAAAAATAATGCCTGAAAATTTTGGGAGATGTATCCAGGCCAGAAGATTTCTTTCTTTTGAGCAAGAATAACTCTGCTAGGATTTTGGCAAAGCTGTAGTGGGAGAGTGTAGCAAGAGCCAGGTTAAGTGTCCATCAAAGCCATTCTGCTCCAAATACCAACAAGATTTTTATCTAGGGTAACACAAGCACTCCAAAAAATCCAGTGTGGCAAGTTTGCTCCCATCTACCTTACTGCCTGGTTCTGCCCTTTGGGCAGGACACAGCTCATGAACAAACTCTTACCTCACTTTTTGGTGGGCTTGACTCGATCACACTATTGCAAAGGTCATTTATTAGCTCTTCTCCCTGCGTTACACCTCCTGCCCCAAATCTTTGCTCTATTATGGCCGATGGCACTCCCAAGGCAACCATGAAAAATATCCCAGTTGCTTGTGCTGCCCCGTTATGGGAAGGTCTTGTTCTTCCATGGCCATACCTGGGGAGGAAATGATATAACACAGTGGTGACATCTCAGAAGATAAAGTGTTGCTCAAAGGAAAACCAGGCTGCTTCAGGTTTCTGCTCTGTGTCTCCCCTGCCAGCCATTTGTCAGGAATTTATGCATGGTCTTTAGTCACTGTTGACTCACCTTCTCTCCTTTGCTTTTAATCACTCTTCAAATAGCACAGGAGAGGTGAAGCTCTGCTCACTTCCTTGGTTAGGAAATCAAATGTTTGGAAAACACTGGGCGCATCTTCCTCCTGCAAGCCACAGCTCACGCATTCTCCTTACTGGGATTGCAGACGAGTCTTCATCCCCCCTCTCTCCCATCTCATTTTTCTAATGACTCATTTATGGTAATGCAGCAGGGGCTTTCCAGTTTTTCAAAGCAGAATTATCCCAAAGTACTACGGCAGCCTGGAGAAACCCTTCCCAAGCACGTTTTTGGTACAATAAAAGCCCTTAGCTCAAAGGAAAGACCTGGGCACCCGACTCAGCCAACACCAATGAGCTGTGTGGTTTCCCAGTACTGTTCAGGATGAAAGGCTTTCAAAGAGCAGTCCATAGATGTCTTTGGAAGTTATGGAAGGCTGTAAATTAACAACAGCAAGACATGCAAAAGTCTGTTCCATCATGAAGTCTCTTCTATGGAATCTTTTTTCTGAGTTGTATTTTAGTACAACTAGTGATGATAACTAACTATAAAGCCCTAATAAATTTGCTGAATGGCATTTTAGAATTTTTTTTTCATGTAGGAGCCATGTAGCCATATGCTCAACTCCACTCCTTTTTGCCTAAGTTAGGCACGTACTTGGCATCTCCAGACTCTGGGTCTGAATTCAGACATGACAAAATACAAATGTGCATGTAACTGCACAAATGGGTAAGTGTCTGCTGGAAAAAGAGGAAGGTGGACATCAAACAGATTATACAATTACTTGGCAAATGCTGGGAGATATTCTGGTGAATTTTTACATACAAAGAAATAGAAATCTTAGTCACAACTTACTGGGATATTTTAATAAATAAAGTTTAAGAAAGGGAGAACTTCAAAACAGCAACTCTAACATTTTTCTGACAGAGGTGAGATTGACCATTATTTGAGGCAGGTTGTAAAACACATAGATTGGAAAGATGGGGATCACAGTCTGAATGATTTTCAAGTTAATGTTGGGTTTCAGATTATGACAGAGATTCACTTAACCACTATTTGCTAGGGATATCATGGGATCACCTCAAACTGCAATGACTAGCTGCTCACTTATTTGTAAAGCATCTAAAGGCAAATTACTTTTTGCTCCAGGTCTTCATTTTCTGTGATGAAATTAGAATGATCAGATTTGTTTTGCTTCACAGTACTGTTTCCATTGCTAAAACCTAAAGTATATGTTCAGGCTATAATAAACCAGATTTGGTTCTTGCTATGACACCATGAACTTGCATTGAGTTTAAAAAAAATGGATGAATTTTATCGTACTTACTTGGAACCAACATCTACTCTCTCTCTCTCACATGTGCTCATAATTACTATTTTTGCCTATACGTGTACATTCATTACATAAACATAAGCATGTATACAAGTATAACATCATCTTCATGCCCAAACCAAGTGGGTAGCTCATTGAATTCAAATAGTTTGTGCTTGCAAAGTTCCCCCATAAAATCCAACAATACATTTCAGAACAACAGAAAAAAGGAGAGACAAAAGAGAGAGAAAGAAACCAGTACTGCTGAATGTATATGGAGCCTGGACTACTTCATTTCTCTGTGTTGAAACTAATTTGTTGCATTATGTTTCTATCTCTTGCATGTCCACATTGCCACAAGGTCTTATTTTTACAAAACAGACCCATCATTCTTTCCCACAGGATGAAAACACGGCTAAATACTTGCTGTAAAAAAACCATTATGTGATGTGCTAGCCAAATGATACACTAATACTCCGACGTAAGTGCTTTTTTGGCAACTACTCAAAGGAGCAAAAATTACATCGTTTTCAACCCCAGTGATGATAAGATTACACAAAAGAAAGCAAAATATACAAAACGGGTTGATGATAAATATTGTACAATAAATGGAGAATAAGCCGGTTTTCTTGCTGTCACACTCTTTGCAGTTTTCTGCAATTTTTCCATCACTTGAGGCAGCCCTACCAATTATTTCCATCGTATTGGGTGTCCCCTGAAAAAAAATCTGACAAAAATAAGGATTTGAAAGATTCCTTTTCAGGAACTTCCTCCACCAACTATTTCCTCCTTTTCAAATGGGGCTTTCAGAGAGGAAGTGGTGGCCAGCAGTAACATTCCCCACGGGAGGGACCCATCTTCCCTTCACATGTGGAGAAGCGAGAATATCCTCTTATGAGGCAGAGCAGGAAAAGAAATCATCCTTTCATCGGCAGTGTATTCCGACCGGATAGGTGTCTGGTGCCGTGTCCATGATGGTACCTTCTGGGGAGTCATTGCCAGTTGGCTTCAAGCCCCACATTGCAGAAGGACAATCAAGAGCCCATTGGTTTATCCTCTGCCCCACTTATTTCAGTTGGAAACAAATCAAGACATTAACAACCAAATAAAAAAAAAGCAACCCTCAATCTTCACTCAGATCCTCCACCGTGGAAGGATTTTCTTACATCCTCAGTGAGGTGCTCAAATATTTCTCCTTGTTGCTAGCAGGCACAGAGTTGGTGGAAATGTTTCTTGCAGCCTTTCACCTTTTTTTTTCCCAGTTTGCAAACCCAATTTCCTGCCTTCTGAGTATTCCTTTGCTCCTTATGAGTGTTTACTAGGTAGGTGGAAGGAACCAAATGCCAAGGTTGCACAGGAGCTGTGTGCTTTGAATATATTTTGTTGTATTAGGTACCTAAATCACAGCTGAGCTCCCTAGGTAAGTTTTTAAACAGGGGAGAAAATAAATGAGTACAATGAGGATGAGGCACAGACTCAGTGGATGGCAGAGGGGGAAGTCTGCAGCAAAGAAGCCATCACCTCCCTTATCATTCTCATTCGATGCAGCGTGTTTAGTGCAATCTCCAAATGTCCAATATCCCACGGGAGCAGCAGCCGGTGGACCAAGCAGTGGCTCTGCCTCCAGCACCAGGGCATCTGATGGTCCCCCCTAAACCCCAGAAAGCATCCAGGCCACTGGGGAGCCCCGAGCACCCGCTGCTGTCCTGCGCTGCACGATGCAGCCACGCAGCCGCCACATGTGGCCGAGAGCTGAGGCTGCCCCGGGGAGCCAGACGAAAAGCAGGCGCTCGCTGGCGGCCCGGCAAAATATCCCTTGTGCACAGATGTTTGGAAAGGCAGGCTCAGGGAAGGCGCAGAGCAGGGCAGCGTCCCCGAGGTGTGATACCACCAGGAACGTTTGCAAACACCATTTAGCGGAAGTCAGATGCCTATTTATCGCTTTCAAAGGGAGATGAGATCGGCTGTTAGTGCTTGCAGGATCAAATGGGTAAATTAGAGGCAGAAAAGATCGCCATTCAGGCTAATAGGATTTACACTCTCAAATCAAGTTATGTGGATGCATTATAGGGAGTTCACATTGAGGGGAGCCAATTACTCCATTAGCACTAATAGGAACTGCACTAAGGCATCATGTGAGAAGACACATGCAAAAAGATCGCAGCTTTTCCCTCACGCAGGATTGTTTTGCTGGAACAAGGCAATAACTGATGGATTTTTTCCCCCCTAAGCACAGGCCAGGGTTTAGATGTTAAATGTTGGCTTTATCCAGCCCCTTCATTCATAAAGCTGGGAAGACCCTTCTTCCTGGAGAGCAGGTATGAGCAGTTATATCACTTCTCCTGTACCTGCTGCCACCTGTGTTAATATGCAACAAGGGCATAAACCGAAGTAAGTCCTTCTGCTGCTAAGGAAGCTGCATCCAGGGATGTGCCATTTATCTGTGGTTCCTTCTGACTCTCTGAAGTTGCTCACTGGCTTTGTCTCCAGTTGCTGCTGTTTATCACCATCTCTTCCTTGGCGAGTGCCCAGCGGACACATTTATTCCCTCTGCAGTGCATGGAGGTATCTTAAACAGATACCTGGAACCCTAATGACGGTTCTGTAATGAAGAAAAGGCAGCAAAATTAAATGCGAGTGGCACATTACCACACTTGTTTTAAATTGATATTTAATTAAAAAGTTAATTATTAATTAAGTTTATCAATTGCACATCAGTTGTTCAGTGGAAAAGGGCTCATTCATTTAATTATCTGCGTGCAACCGATAGTATATGCTTTTTAGCCAGGCAAGGTTATCTCTGCATCTGTTCTAATTTAGATCAGTTTAGCTTCTAATCTATCGAGAGTGCTTCCTTTTGCGAGCTTTTGATTTGATCTATAAATGTTTACTCACAGAACTGTTAGGTTTTAGAAGCTGATCAAATAAAGGGAAGAGCTACTCGGAGTTGTGTTGCGCTTACCAAAGGGCTGCGGTGGAGCTTTCTTGCAAAGAGCTGCTCGGGCTTTGCTTTAACAATGAGCCTGCTGTAAAAGTTTCAAAAAAGATAAACATCCACCCCGAAAGTATGTTAATAGCCCAAACAATGGGGAATCTTCAAAGGGCAAGAGAGGCCTGAGAGCAGAATACAGCGACAGACGGCCACCACCGCCTGGAGAACCTCCTCGCTGCTCTTGCTGCAGAGAGGATTGCGGAGCACAGACCATGGTGAGGGCTGTACAGAGGTTCAGCTCCAGCCCAGGGTGCCAGGGAAACACTGGTGTTCCTACAAAGAACTAGGGCTCTGGCTTTCCTTTCTCTTCAAAGTTATTCCTAGGTGCAAATCAAAAGCTATTTATAGAGGATTTTTGGATGCCACATAGTAAACCTTGCAATAAACTCTTCCAGTACTTGGATAGTGTAACAGAGAAGGATGCCCTGTGGAGGCTGTGACTCCAATAGTGTATTCTAATAAATTATCTTGTATTTATTTTAACTGTAAATCACAGTGCTGTTCAGTTTCTAATAAAAGTGGCATTCAGTGCATATATTAAAAATACTAAAGAGTCCTGGTAAATTAGTACATTATTGGGGACCAGATCTGCCTGGTGCTGAGGTTGCTGAACATCAGTAAAGTTAATAAGAAACTGGGGGTAACCAGACCTGTGAGCATTGTAGAAAGCAATAGATGGGTGCTGTGTAACTAATTAGAAACAGCACCCACCTCAAGCTTTTGGGCTTTAGCCCCAAAATGGGCTGCAGCTCTTGCATATCCCTAAATGTTTCTCATATCCACAGCAGGATAGATGGCTTTCCACAGGCAACCATCACAGCACAGTCCCTGCCCCAGGAGTTCAACTCAAATGGTGAACGTGCAACAAAAGATGCAGCAAACTACAGAGGGTAAGGCAAGGAAAAGGTGAGAGAAAAAGATGCTACAGAACAGAGGGCGGATGGACTGCCTTGAGGGGGCAATGCTGAAACAGATGTGTCTTTTCAGGGCTTAGTTAATCAAGAAAAGGAAATGTATCACAACAAGTAAATAGCTGCAGCACAGAGGTTCATATAATTCAGGTGAATACCCAGAGTCTGCAGCTTGTATTTGATCTGAAGACAACAAGCCCAGGGCTGTCTCCCATCTCCTGAATGAAAAGCACTAAGGGGAGAGGGCTTTTAAAAGGAAGGTAATTTACAATGCAATATTGCCGGGGGTGGTGGTGCTGGTGTGTTTGTACAACTGGAAAGACGATAAAAGAAATCTCCATGAATAGTAACTCTATGTTTATAGATGGGTGCCTCTTTGCCAACACTGCATGCAATGTGCATTCATCTTCACCAGATATTCAAGTGGCAGGACTTTTTCAAGCAACAGTGTTTATAGAAAATGACTGTTTTGAAGCTTTACACACTAGAATTTGAGGAAACTTAAAATTTACATTTACAAACACCATCAGTCACCCTATCTGATAAATCAGAACAGAGGAATCTGGCTTAACTGCTATAGAAGGGCAGCAAACAGCAGTCAGTTTCTCTAGAGATTTGCTAACATGGGTTAAAATAAGAAATGTAGCATGCATCTGCTCACAGATAGTCTGAAAAAAGAAAAGCGCCAAATATATCAAAGCACTGATTTGTGAGGAATTATTTACACCGGTGCTCTTTCCTGACTAGGGGACAAAACTGGAAAATTTCCTTTCTGTTACATCACCCCATTTTGATGTAGCATTGAGCCACAGGATGCTCCTTTCCCTCCAGTGACAGGACTAAAGTGAAAATAAAGAACTTCCACATTGTCACAAGTTATCAATGAAAGTGCCATGTAAGCCAACAGCTCTGAGAGATGGGGGACAGGGGAACAAAAAAGGCCAGTTTGTTTGCTCTTTCAGGTGCCACTGCACGACAAGATGGTTGATAAAGTGAGAGTTTTTTTGACTGGAGCTTTTCCACAGCTGGGGGACACCAGAGAGCCCTTTGTCTCCCCCTTGACCCATCCTCTGCTTAGGATCCTCTGCTGTATGATAAGGAGTGAATTAACACTGCAACTGTTTCCTAATAGGGGTGCTAATTTAGTCTGTCATCCCCAGTCGACCAGCTATTCTCACAAAGCCTGTAAGAATTTCATATGTCTGAGCTCTTTAGGCTTTGTGGCCAAGTGAGTTTGAAGAAGTCACTTGGGGAGGAACTGAGAGATGCTGGCCTGATGTAGGATGTCACACCATTTGTCTTTGAATTCTTGGCTTGAAAAAAACACCTTGGATAATTTAAACAATTTCCACATCTATTGAGCAGTGGGACTTTTGGGACTTTTATAAGTTATGAGAAACCAATAAACACCTTCCTTCCATCCCCTGCAGATGCAGAAATTAGTTAAAAAGAACTAGGTTCCTCTAAACTCACGGCCCAAGAGGGTCAGTGCTTGCCTGAGTGTTAACTCTGTCTTTCTGCCCCAAAGGGTGAACCTCCCCAGCTGTCAGCAAGCGGTAAGCAAGCCATCAATCAAGGAGGAACGAGGTTTTCACACAACACTTTGATTAAACCTTTGGTTTCAAAGCTTCATCTCCTGTGCCCTTCTGTAGTCCTGGGCTCCACTGGCAAACAAATGCAGAAATGCCGCTGGGGAAAGCATGTTTGTGTGAGATTTCCAACCCAATTTTGCAGACTCAGATGCTAGGCAGTTTAGATAAGGGGATGATTAGAGGTCTAAGCCTAAGGTTTGAAATACCCAGACTTCCTGGAACCACTGGTGCAAATCCCAGCAGGGCTGACTCAGCCTCCACCTCCCAAAGAAGATAAAGTGAGCTCCATGCACAAGTGTGACTTCTGAGGCTCCACCAGCCAAGACCCCACTGGGGTGGAGATAACGATGGTGTCGACAGTGTAGAAGGGGATTCCTTACATGGTGGAGGCAAAGTGCCCTGGCTCTGTCCTCACCACAGCTCCTGCTGGTGCTCCCATTCCTAGGCTCTGCCACAAGTGATTTATGAATCCTAAACTTTTCTAGAATTTCACTCCTGCATGTCTTGGTGTGTATGTCCAGAGTCTTGCAGTGCTCCTGGCAAAACTATGGCCCTTCTTATCTTTCTGTTGCGCCACATATTGACCTCTTCAGAGGAGCTCTGTATCAGCACAGTTTGTGACTCACTCAGAGAAAAGCCCTACCGAATCATATTACGTTGCTCTTCTATCAATCAGTGCTGTGATCCAACAATTTTTACTTCAGAAAATAAACCAAATTCCCAAATTTCTGGTATGATCTTCACACAAATATTTAGTTTGCCAAGTGCAACTACCCAAAAGTTATCACCACAAACCTTTTAATAAACAATCAGAACTAATCGATATATCCTTTCTTTTCCTTTCAGCTACTGGACAATTAGCCAACATGACAAAAAATTCTAGCATGCATTTCCTCTTTGAAATTATTCATAATGTTCTCCTTTAATAATTCACAGAGTACTTGCAATTTATTCTTTTGTGCTGTGTTCTGAAAATTAAGTCATCTGATCAGGGGCTCCTCAGGAAGAAAGATAAAGAAAACCATACAATTTCTGTAACCATCAAACACAGCATTGATGACTGATTTCACAATGAAGCATATCATTTGAAATGCACTTTAGGAACGTATTGAGACAGCAGAGCTAATTAAACCTTTGCTTTCCAGTAGCATTCACCTCATTACAGCTCAGACATTCACAGGGCAGCAAATCTGCACAGGACACACATACTTGAATATTCTCAAATAAAACTGCAAAAAGGACAGAACCAGACCCACATTTTGTCATTCCTCATCCCATACCGAGACCAACAGATTGATCACACTGACCAAACCAGATAACAGATACTCAGTTCCATTACTCAGCCCAACATAAAAACAGCAGTAAGAAAAATTTAACCCATCCTCTCTCTAGCTCCTGTTTTCACTCTGGCCAGCTGGATGATGACTCATCAGCACCTCTACCCCCAAAACGTTCTCCAAGAGAGGCAGGAGATAATGTGCTCATTCATGGTTCTTTGAGCCGCAAGAAGCATCTCCAGACTGCCACCCACCCAATCATACAAGCAAATTCAAAACAAACAGGTAACTTCAAGGGAGGTGGAAATAAGGACCCTGTTTTCCTGAACTTCATGTTCCCATGGCTGAATTATCCTGTCTTAAAAGCTACAAATCTCATGTAGGCGTTGCGACGGAAACATCTCCAATGCCTGCAGCCACAACGGCTGGAGGACAATGCCTTATCCTTCTTGTCCTCTTTTCCATATCCTTTTACGCTAATTATACTGCTTCTGCATGTGCAAAAGCTTTTCTTTTGGTTGAAATAATCATTTGGTTTCCTCTTCTCCTAGTGTTTTATTTTTACAAAACAAAACAGGAACACAGTATTTTTGAGACCTCTACCTGCCTGCCATCTTTCACCGCACCTTGCACAGAGGCTCCAGTGTTACTGAGGGAGGGAGTGAAACATATTTCTTTTAAGCCAAGGCTAAAAATTACTCCAGAAGACATGCATGCACACAAGAAAAACTAAATTATTTAGTGGAATCCTTGGCTTTCCAAATAAAAGTGTCCACCTTCTGGTTTTTAATACAATGCAGCCAGCATTTTCACTCTGCCTTGGTCTGGCTTAAATTTAAACTCCCTTGGGGCAGTGTCTTTGCCTTTCAATTTGCTTTTAAAATGCCCTATGTGCCCAGCAGCTCCAAATATAAAATAATCTCTAGAGCTGCAAGGAGAAAACTCTCCAAGAAGATGTGCCTGAATTTTGCAATGGAGTTGTCTCCATGTTGAGATGTCCTGGTGCAGAAAAATTTCCTCAACAGGGTTTCACTAGCACAAATACTTGCTTTTTGTAAGTTCATGTTAGAATACACATGAAGACTGCATCTGAGCTCGGGTACGCATTCACATGAGAACAGCTTTGTAAGTGAAATTCCCGCTCAGAGAACAGAAAGAGTGATTTTTCTTGACCTGTCCCAATTCAGCAATAAAATTCAAATGTGGCAAACCAGACCATCCAGGCTTTTTATTTTTCCTTTCTTTCTTTTCTCAATCCCTCACCCCTCCCTTTTTTTTCAAAGCAACAAACATTTTGTTGAATTGTTCTAAATAATGACAACATTTGAAACCACTTCAGTCTGTTTAAGATCTCAAGGGGAAAATTTGGTGAATAAATGACTCAGGATAAATCAAATCATTTTGTTCTAATAACTGTGTCTCTCACTCTTCTTATCTCAATTGCTGTCCCTACTTCTATGTGCTCCCAACTCCTGGGCATCACCCTTTGCTCTGAAGTCACCGCACTTGTCTCCAGCTCTGCAGCGGTCTTCAGACCACCTACTCTCACCGAGCTCTCAGGCTTCTCCTGTCTCACCTTCCACTGCAGCTCTTCGCCATGCAGTCCCCAGCCTCCATCCACCAGCCCCACTCACCTGCCAGTGCCTCCTCTCCCTCCCTGCCCATCAAGCCTGCTACACAGCTCTCTCTATTGTTGTCTGGCTGCTCTTCTCCCCTAAAATCAAGTTTCACACAGGTACAGCCCCACCCGGACCAGACTCTGGTACTTCTCTACACCTCATTGCAAAACTAAACCAACATCCTCCGCTTCTCCCCTCTCTCCCCTGCACCGCCACCCCCTCCCCACGCTGCTGTTCACCGTTTGACACGGTAGCTGCCAAGCTGACAGCGTCCTTTTCCACAGCCTTTGGGTAGGGATTGCATGGGGAACGCCACACGACGCTGAGCCGCCTCCCGTGCCCAGGGTGTGTGGCAGAGTCAGGAGAGGTCAGGCCGCTGGCTTGACCTCCTAAGTCCATCTGCCTCCACGCAGGGGAAGACACATGCCCTAAACATGGATTATCTTTTCAGGACATTTGTTTCGGGAGCGAGTTGCGCTAAGCAAAGGTACGTCAATTGATAATAAACCTGCTCCACACTGTCATTTGTGGGTGATTTGAGGAAAACCAGACCATGTAATCAGGTCTAAGGGGTCCCTAATACCAGAGACGCTGGTGCTGTCAGCTATAGAAAATAATTAGAACGTTATCCCTGTGGCAAGGAGAATGTAAATACATCTAAAATACGACATAATGACATTCTCCTCTGTAAGCCAGGGGATCTGCTTCAAATAAAAGGGCCATTAACACAACAATTAAAGCCGAGGGGGCCGGTGAAGTAGGGAGCTGGCCTGGTGCAGGGCGAGGCGAGCGAACCCCGGCGTAAATCTTTCGCCATCCCAGCCAGGAATGTGACTATTAGCCCTCTCATGACCCGAGGGCTTCCCAATAATGCATCTGCTCTCTGTCAGGGCCAGGATTTCGTAACGTGCTCCAGTTCGAGCCCAGGGCTGACTCCACGGTGCGGCGCCAAAGCGGGAGCCGGCGGGAGCGGGCAGGCTCCGCGCTGGACCTTGGCCCCAGTTCAGCAAAGCACTTAAACCACAGGCCCTGGGCATGTCTCCTCCCAGGGATGTTGGGGCACTCGGAGATGAGTGATGGGTGGGCTTCACTCGGTCGCTTTCCCGGAGCAGAACTGGCCCTGTGGTCATCTTGAGCAGTCGTTCTCTCCATCTCCGCTGTGGGGATGTGCCCACGGAATGGGGAACGTCCTCGTGAAACTCCAGCTCAGGGAACCTGCAAGAACTGAGACACGGAGAGCACCACAGAAATTAAGGCATTTTTCAAAGGAAATAATGTCACTGCTTTCACCATCCAGACAGCAAACACTCTGAACAGGCTCCAGGCAACACTGAGATAATATTATCTATAAGCTCTTTGGCAAACTTTCGGAAATGATGGACAAGTGCTTGGAGAGGCCAGCAGTTCCCACCTTTCATCCAGTCTGAAATAGGTGATGATAAAAGTCCCAAACATATCAGGAACCTTGATTCCAGACAAAATGCACCCAGCACATCCCTGCAGGTTGTTGGCAAAGGAGGAAATATCACTGAACTGGCAAAATGAGCTTCCACAATAACATCAGGCTCAGGCACAAGTTTTCCTAAAGCTGACAAGTTAGGTCAAAAATAAAAATTTTATTTGCTTCCTTGTAGAGATGAAAGTCTCATCAGTTTCAAAAGACTTCTTCATCCTTTTTTCTCTGTTTTTGATTTTTAGTTTCGTGACTTTTTCTGGTAAATGCAAAATTTTATATGTCCGGTGGAAATTTGTAAATTCCAGAAAACAGGAAATTGTTGAGTTTTGCAGGAAGAGAACAGTACCAAATCCAGCTCTTTGGGAAAAATCTGTCAAAAGTCAGTTTTATTGCACCTATCCTCTTTTTCAATTCTAATAATGCTTCTAAGAGCCTGACATAGCAGGGTCTTCAAAACAAAACAAAAGCCCCAGAACTGCACTTTTAAGCCCCAGTGTTTCAAAATCCAAAGGTAACATGCTACCTGTGTCCTGTTTTGGGCATATGGACATTCCCACTTTCCACCCCAAATGAATAAATTTAAATAGCTGTAGGACATACAGAAACTTGTAAAGCTAGTTAAAAATGAACACTAATTTTTTAAAAGAAAATAATTCATGTCCTCTCCACTTTTATAAGTAAGGAAGATCTGAAAATGACAACTACAGAAGTCACATTTCCCTTATGAAATCATACAAAACACCCAGAAGACACACAGAGAGAATTTCTCCCTACATTAATGACTTTCACAAAAGAAGCCCTTGTTTAAGAACTGAGAAGCAGAATAACTCAAGGTACTCTAACTGAAAACTGGAACTTGGTATCCAGAAATATTTGCATCTCATGAAATAAAGTTGGGCTCTGGTTGCCAAGAAATTCAGAAATTCAGGCCCAGTTTTGGGGCTCAGCAAAAATGTCTCATACAGTCTGGGCTGTGTGGGCACTCAGTCCATCCCCCACTGATGGATACAGGATTGAGACCCTCTAGAAGATGGACAACTGAGCTAAGAGAGAATTATGTATGTCAAGGTAGAGCTCACAGCACAGTAGGATCTCAATATGGAAAAATTACATAAGCAAAAAATTATCTGCGTGTCCAATACAGAATAATCTTTGAAGATTCTCATTACAAGTAAACACAGGATAATAACTAATGGATAAGCTAATTAGTCATGCAAATCTGATGGATTTTCACTGCCTCCTTCCAGCCACTTGCTTCTTTAGAAGGCATTTAGTTTTCTGAGTAGTCCACAGTTTAGTATCCAATTCATATTGGTTGGGCAAAGAGACAGTCCTTTAATCTTCTGACACTTGGGTCCTCAGTGTGAAACACAGGGAAACTGTCCAACCAAGAAACAAAATGAGTGATAATACAAAAGAAAATATTAGCAAAAGCTCCCTTGGAACAAAATGAGGTGGTGTTCTCTGGCAGATCTCATGCCTGAGCATTGTGGACAGCAGTAACTTATAACCTGTGATTGCAGGGACAGCACCCGACACATGTGTCCCTTTCAATTATGTGAGCTGCCTTATACATAATAGAGCTGGTAAAAATGATCTGAAATAAACCACAGCCAGCCTTTATAACTGAGGTCACACTGGCCAAAAGGGTTGTGAATGTTCCAGCAAGCTAGGAACAAGTTTCTAGACAGCTGGAGACATTTTGAGCAAACATGGGCCAAATTAAACCGACGTGGGAAGCCAAAGTGGAACCAGTAAAAGCTTGCCTACTTAGATGACTTTTGTTTGAGCTGGAAGCTAAATTCAAACAAAATTCCTGGGATGATACTGCTTTGACTGTGACAGTGGACACCTGAGTCATGTGATAAGCTTTAAAAATTCCACCATGTCACTCCTGAGAACACTTGCATATCAGATCCTTGAGAAGCAAAAACGGGGGG
>VXBT01001894.1:611987-649849 GCA_013400235.1 Oriolus oriolus
AACTGTATGAACTAAGTCCCCTATGTCTCTTTCCTTCCAGACATTTGTGAAAAAACAGCTCACTGGAACCACAAAAAACAACAACTGAGCAGCATTCTAATATGGGACATCCTGCTGGACCAGCCTGAGCCAAAGGAAAAAAGAAAGCCACAAATGTCAGAACTCAAATTGGACACTCAAACCTAAGGCCCTACATTTTGGTGCACTTTTTTCATTTAAACCAGTGTAATCAATTGGTCACCATAACAGAGGCTTCAAGCAGCTGGCTCAGCTAGTTCCATCTGTGACGAACCCTGGAACCAAAGCCATGTGTTCAAAAGTACACACGCTTGGAAACACAAATAAATGATCAAGTATTGTGTCTTAAAATATCTACAGTTGACTTTGTGCATCGCCACTAATAAGTATCATAGCACACTGTGTAGTCCTAATGTTGTTGTTGGAGCTTCCAGTCAGTTCCCTAGAAATACACTTTATACAGTATTAGGTCCTAGGGACGGATTTCCTCTTGTATCGACTTAAAAACCATGGGTGAAGTTTTGTCAAGGGTCGTTGCCTTGTGCTAATGACTCTGTCTTGGGAAAGGCTGCAGTTCAGAGGGCACAAGAAAGAGTATGAAGAGATTATCAAGAAAGGAAAGACTATAAAAGAAGATAAGAACTTGGGAAAAGTGCATTTTTTTCCCCCAGGAAGCAGTAAATAACTGGGAAACTGGAAGGTAAAAATCATCCCTAATTAACTTTACAGAATTCTTCAAAAGCAGACCCTTAGTGACAAGGTGCACAATTAGGCCTTATCCACCTCTGTCTACGAGGTGGTCTCTGCTTCGCTTCCTCCCGGCCATCTGGGCAACAAGACTTCATGGCTCCCCTGAGCAGAGCATCTGTCAAATACCCCACTGGTCCCCCAGTGCCCACCAACCAGGCAACAAAAGGCTGCAAGGATGGAGCACAACTGAGCCCAGTCCCAGCACGGCATCAGATCATGGCTGGACCACGACTCCCAGCCAGAGTCCAGCTTGGACCCAGGAGCTGGAAAATGCTCCTTGGCCCCTATTCTACCGCTGGGATGTTTTTCAAAACTGAACCAGCTGCAGAGCCAAGGTCTGATAAAATGGAACCTGGGACTCGACCAGGCCTGTTTTTTGGATTTACAACCCCAAAATCCAATAGCTAAGACACCACAAATCCAACAGGATGCTTGACAAGTTGGGCTGCTGCAGGGCCCATGCATTTAAGGTCCACATTTGGGTTTATCGTATGTTCCAGTATGGTGAAACTCTCCCTTTCATGGCATTTTACTTCAAATAGGATCCACAGGTGCTCAGTTTTCCTGTCTCCACCTCCACTTTCTCTGTACTCTGCACTACTGCTGCCTTTTCCCATGTTTAGCAGCCTCAAAGATAAACTCAGTAAGTAAATGGCCAAGGGATGTTGAGGCTGCTGCAAGAACAAAACCAACCACTGACTCTCTTTTTATCTATTAAAGCAAAGGCTTAAATTCTCCTAAGAATAAACTTGGTTTTGTTGCAAAAGAAAGAAAAAATCCTAGCAACAACAAGAACAGAGATAAATGTCCTAAGAGAATATCATGGAACTGGAGTAAATTATTTTAAAATAAGAAATCCAGGGTAATGGGGAAACTCCCCAAAAGTGAACAAGTGCTTTCCACATCTTAAATAAGGAAAAGATTCCCTCCCACCCCCCTTTTTTTTTCTTCCTTTCTTTCCAGCAGCTAGAAGTCCCATCTGGTTCCTGTTTCTATTCGTCTGATCTCCCAGAAATTTCTAAAAGCCATAAGCATCAGCCAAAAATTCCCCAGGCATGGACTCCTTTCCAAAATAGCCCACAAAACGGCATTTTTTAGGTGGGTTGGTTTGGAAGGAGCAGAAGGGGGGAATGTTGATTTTTGTAACATTCCTAGGAATTTATTGCATCTGTTCTCCCCTGTAGAATTTCTTCTCTGCCTGAATTCCCCTTCCACTTTCTGCTGGTCAGCACCAGGACTGCCCACTCCCATGTGGCAGGATCCAGCTCTTCTTGTGGGAGCTCACAAGATGATGAGAGGCTTTTATCCCCAAGGAAGGCAAATAAAGTTGCAGTTCCCTTGCAGTTGAGGTTTCCTCTGCTAGGCTGGTCTCTGTGCAATCTGGAGGCTGCATAACTGGACATTTTCCCATGCTAAGGTGTTGTCAAGACAGGTTTTAACTTTTAGGTTTTAACTTTTATGTTTTTCAGATCCTGTACTGCTTAGTGTGTAACTCTCAAACTTCACAGAGCCTGTTAGCTACTGTTCCCTCATTCTGGTTAAACATACCAAACCCTCTCTAGGTCTGCACTTCAAGGACACCTTGCTGTCCCAGGCCCCAAAATATGTAAACTAAAGCCTTTGAATGGGGGGGAAAACTTGGGGTAATTACTTCATTGCCTGAGATTGTAATTGGAGAATTAACCCTGACATGCAAATGGACCTAACTTATAAAAGTGTGAAGAACCCGTGACCCAGGGTCCATCTTGGGTGCAGCCCCTCGGAGGCTTTACACTCCCAAGGTGTACCTTTGAAGGCCCTTCAAATAAACACCTACTTTTATTCTCTTATTCTTGTCTAGCCTCTGTTTTAAGGTAGCCACATCACAGCATCACAGGAATTTTGGAACTAGCAGCTTGGTGTAAATAAGGAAGATGGACAAGACAAAAAGCCCTGGATCAGCGCTACATGCTCTGCTTCATGGCCTTAGGGACAGGTGGAAGAGGTTTTTCAGGAGATCCCCAGCTCCCATCTCACCTGGAAGCAGAGGCAGTGGTGTGTGGCACCATCAGCTCTCATGGCTAAAGGGAACAGTGGCTCTGAAAAGCAACCAGTGTGTCCAATTTCTGTACACTTAGGATCTGATCCAAGCAGGCTTTGTAAAGGTGGTTAGCTCTCACTGACCTTGGCATGTGCTTAAGGGCTTCCCTGGACACTTTACATAACTAAGACCAAACAAAAACAGCCCCGTTTAATCCATTATGAGTACACCTCTTGTTGCACCCATGCTTCTTGGAAAGGTGCACAGACCTGTCATGGAGACTCTAAGCCTCTTGGTCTCCTCTGCTTTTGAAGCCTCATGATCCTTCACTGAATCAAACAAACTTTTACAGTCTTTCAGACAGTGATCCAGAAACAGAGGGAGAACAGAGGGCAGCTCCAGAGATGGCACGTGGACTCTAGAGATCTGTCCCCCATAAAAAAGCAGCCCAGGTCACTGATGACTATAGGTTGCTACTTTTAGACATCTGAATTAACGAAATTATTTTAACCTCACAAAAGAACCCAGCTGCCTCACTGGACCCATCCAGTATTTATAGTAGAGTAATAGAATAATCTAAAAGGTCACAGCCTTATCTCTACACCCTGCACTTGCTTGTGCTTGCTTAAGAAAATAAGCCAGAGGCATAAGGGAGAGCAGGCAGGCTCTAAGGCTCTGTGGCACAGCTCCACAACACAATGCCACGCTGTACAGAGTTCAGCACATTCTCTTGTGTTGTCAAAACACATCCACTCAGCAAGCCTTGGGTCATCTTAGCATCTAGTCCCATTTGAGAAGATACCACTGGCGTTCCCTGGCTCTCCTGGCACAACTGTGGCATGCCAGGGATCACCAAAAACCTGTGGCATCCCTATGCCCTTCCCAGTCACAAAATATTTCACCTAGCCTGGTTTTTGTACCAAAGACCAACTGGCATTTCTTGTCCATGCACAGTCTGAGATGCCGCTAAGAACATCTCTCAAACCCTCTGTACAATTAAATACTTCATCAATATAAAAAGTAAATACACTTCATTTTCTATTATAAAAGAATCTCTCCCTCCCCCCACAATGTTTTATTTTAGCAAGTGCACTCAACCATGTTCTCAATCTGCACTTCATTTCCTCCTATTCAGTTTTCTGTGGTTCACAGACAAAAATACCTGGGGGAAAAAAAAGCACAATACCAGATCCCAGGGGGCTCTGATTTACCACAGGATCAAAATGTGTAGTCCTGTACAAGTGGAGCCTGCTGCCCAGGATGGGAGCTGGAGACACAATGGGTGGAACAGAGAGCATTAAGCTCAGGGGCAGCAGTTCCAAGAGCTTCTCAAGTTCTCTCCCAGCCAAGGGTATCCCCAGGAGGGTATCCCTGTCTTCTTTATCTATCATTTATCTCTGTAGAAGTAGTAAAAAAGCAATGGGGTCTTCTTGTGCAGGTCATTCCTCCAGCCCAAGAAAAAGAGCAAATAAGAGCTTTAGTCCCTGTTCCTGCCGGACCAGGCTCTTTCATCATAATGGAGTAAATACAGAGAAGTGCATTTCTGCAGCCACTTCCATCCATGAGAACCCTGGAATGCTGGGTCTTTTGCAGCTGTGGTGGGCATAAGACATGAAAGCAGGCAGAACCTGACAGCAGATTGCCTTGGAGTTTATGGAGCAAGATGTACAGCAAGATGACACTGCCATTCTCCTTGCAATTTGGGCAGAAGGAGGTTTGGGAAGAGAGGTTTGGTGTTTTTGGCAATGAGGCTCTTCCCACCCAGCACAGACTTTCCTCACCAAACAGATGTTTCTGGCGCTGCTCCCTGTCAGAGAGAAAACAAGGGACACAGGTGAACCAAGCTAAAAGAATAATCTATCAAAAGAGAGCCAGCAGATCCACCTCCTCCACTGCAGCAAGTCAGGGCAGCCAAGGGATAGCAGATAAGGCTGGAGATGGAATTGTGTCCATCCCAGCGGGCAGGGTCCCACCCCACCCATTCCACTGGCCACAGCAATGATGGGAACCACAGCAGGGAGATCACTCACACATTTTATCACATCACTTCACCCCGAGTAATGTGCAACCAGACACTAAATAGGTGACACAGAATTAGAAACATCAAGGCTTGTGTCTGTGCTCCAGCTTCTCCTGCTATCCCCAGCGGAGAATTGCAAATTACAGGGTTTGCTGGAGTTGATGTAGCAAAGAGGAAAGAGAGGGACAGAGCCAGGCCAGAGAAGAAAAAGATGGAGAAAGGAAAGACTGGAGGAAGCAGGGGACTTGGAGCTAAATACAAGTGTTAGGGAACAGAGAAGAGTTTGCAAGCACAGGGATGGGAAGGGAGAGAGGAAGAGCCAAGGATAAATTGTTTTGATGAGTGCTTCAACCCTGAAATAAATATAACCACCCAAGGGGGCTGTGTGACTCAGTCTGACATTTTGGCTATTTTTTTTCATGCCACCAGATGTAATCAATTTAGCTGGGGGGGCGAGGGGGGAAGCACACACATATTTTTATTGCGTTCTAATATCCGCAAAAAAAAAAAAGTACGTGTTTTGTTTTGTTTGGGTTTTTTTCTAGTCATAGTATACAGCACTTTGTGCAGAACAAAGCAGAAGCAGAACTTTCACCTGCCCTTTACCATCACAGAAACTGGAGTTTTGGGGACTGGGTGCAGATCAACCCCCTCATCTCCAGTGCAGCAGGGAGAAAACCCCCGAGCTTGAAGGAGAATGTAAGGGGTAGCTGTGCAACCCTGTTCACATTCGTCTCAATACGCACGAGGGAACAAATATGGCCAATAACATCCTAAGATATTGTCGTGCTGAAATTCTTTGTTTACCAAGAAACGACATGTTGAAAGCCCTTGGCATTTATGAAGCAGATGATTTCTATTCATTTATTTGAAGCATTTTACAGTACTTACCCAGACACTTGGAGCGATTAACTTGCCAGATCTCATGTGGAGGACTGGGGCAGATGGGTGAGCTCCAGAAAAATCTCTCAGTGTCCTAGAGGAAGTGGTGTGGTACTTGGGTGGGTGGTGCTCACCCTTCCAAACCCATCCAGTACCAAGGTAAAGGAGGGGCTTGTTTCTTTCAGTTGCAGCTTCAAGTGGGCATTCAGAAACCTTGAACTCCTGTCCAAAACTTTGGGGAAATGTTTCTGTGCACTGTTAAACAGCTCCTGCATTCCTCCCAGGGGCTGATGCTGTTCTGTGGTAGGTGAATAATTCTCATATTTACTCTCTGCAAAATATTTTGGACTCCGGAGAGTTTTCGCTCAGGCAGACTCCTCCTGAATTAATAACAGCTTTGCCTGAGCAACAGCTAAGAAATGAGAAGACAGTGCTGCAGAAATCTGTAATTTTAATTCACCTTGGTCATGGGCTCTGCAGATCAGAGTGCTGGTGGGAAATACCTATTCCCCTCTTTCTGTTACGCAGCCGTCCCCCTCTACTCCTGCCCGTGTATCTTTGAAGGAGCCATAGGAACTCAGCCCGACACAGGACCTCGGATCACACATCCAAGAACTAAACATAACTATTCACTTAACTGGTTGCCAAGCCTCTATCCAATGACCAACATAATGCCCATTATATCCAACATCTAACCCATAATCGGACCTGCATTTATTTCAAAATCTGCAAAGATGCAGCAGTCCTCAAGAGTTATTTCCACCATGATTAGATTTTTGGGTGTCTTCTCCTTGGATGGCTACTGGCATGGAAAAGAAGCCCTAAACTTTCCCTTGCAGGGCCTCTATTTTTCAGCTCTCATTAAATGAATCCCCCTCTCATTTCCTAGGAGGCTCTGTGCTGAAGGCCATCAGGAACAGGGGAGTTCTGTGAGGCTGCCTAATTTTTAAAGATGGCCTCCAGTATATCTTAATTTTCAACTCTGAGCACACGTTTTTTTCTCTCTTTAGCACATCCCCAGAATCTTAAACTCTACTTCAAAATCAAATCCATCAAATTTATTTAAAGTGTCACAGTTGCTCTTATCTGTCGTGTTAATTATAAAGACTTTTTTTCCCTTTAAGAGGGAGTCGTTTGAAATATATATAAATGATTCCATAGCATGAATTCTTATCACCTATTCTAATGTTTCAAATCAAGTCCTTCATGGCGATGCATTTTGCGTGTTTTACAAATTAGCCATTTTGAATGTGTTTTGTGTGCAAGGAATTATTTCTTGTGCTCTGTGCATAGTCTACACTGATTCTGCACATGTATGTACATGTCGGAAAGTGCCAAATTTATATCTACCTCTAGGGATTTATATCTCTCTAGGGAGAATCTCTCAACATTCAAGAAGTTGCCCCATCACAATGAGGTAGAGAAGGGGATAGAGAAAATTTTACAGCTGCACAATGAGCTTGTATTAACTCTGTAATGCCATTAATCTTTGGACTGGAACTTGCTAACTTTCAAAGATTTAATTAGTGTTTATCTCACTATTTGGTTGTCCTAGCTTTCTAAGAAAAGGAAGGTTGTCTAAGGAAAGCAATCTTTAAGTTTGAAAATCCTGAAGAAAAACACATATTAAAACCACAAGCCTCCTGTAAATGATAAATTCAACCCTGGAATCACTGTTTCAGAATCACCATGAATGGAGATCTCCCAGTTCCCAGCGGTAATTTTTAATCCTGCAGTCCTAAATATATTTTTCTGCATTTCAGCTGTCCTTAAAAAAACCCCCAAACAAACAAACAAAAAACTCCACCACAAACTGAAAGCCTCCTACCAGAGATACCCTTAACTAAGTTAACACCAGGTTTTTAAGTCTGGCATCCTCGACCCAGATAGGAAGAAAGGCGAGCTGCAAATCCAATACTTGCACTAAGATACCCATTTTAAATTTCCACAACTTTATAACTGATAAAATGCTTTTCCTTAAGCTGAATAATTTTTCTAGCCTCCTCGCTAAGGAGATGGAATTGAAGTCATGATAAAAAAAAAAAAAAAGGTTGATACATTAGACGTAGGAAGTGGAGATTTTTGCCTTTATGTTTTTGAATCATCCTTAAAAAGTAGAGCAGATGAAAAACTAATGATCAAAATATTTTTTTTTCAATAGAAAGTGTATTTTTTACAAAATCTGAATGTTCCATGGAAAAACTTTAATTTTGCCAGAGCTGCTTAGTTTTCCACTGGGGAAGATCTAAACAAGAGATCTCCTTTTAAGTTCTAGTTGACTGAAATGTAAGATTTGAAGTAATTTTTTCAAATAAATAAACAAGTAAATAAAGTAACATCCATCCTCTATGGATTTTCTTCAGCCTGATGTCTCCTGAGACATGAAAAATGGACCTTTACCACGAGGCAGAGGTTAGCAAGGAGCTCCACAAAGAGGACTCCAACGAGCACAGTCCATACCTTCAGCAAAAAAGCATCACTGGGCTAAGACGAAGCATGGAAAATTTCAACCCAAAAGGAGCGAGCCTGAGAAAGATACAAGCACAAGTGGTGGAGGACAGGCAGGAATAGCAGTTGGAGCTCTACCTCCGTTCCAGCAGCTCTTGCCAACCATTAATAAATAACAGTCCCCCTGTGCAGGCCCCACGCAGCCAAGGCGAGATAGACGCAGTCACTTGTGCTGTTTAACAGCCTGCAGAGGATACCTGCTGTGGTTGCATGAACAGAGACCCACACCATCATCCTTACTCCCAGGGACATCATCCCTTGGGATGTGATGTGTTAAGGAAAATATCCTGCTTTTCTGAGCTTCCACGTATGGATCCCTCTGGATCCTAGTATTTTGGGAGTCTTGCCAGCACCAGAGGTGTGGTTGGGTACCACCACCTCACGAACACCTCCAGCACAGACTCAGATCCTTCTGCATGCTTTCCTTGAGCATGGGGCACTACGGCATTGCCGTGACTTCCAGGTGACCAGCGGGATGGGAGCCTGTCCTCTTCCACCTCTCTGCCTCCCAGGACTGGCTGTGGCCAACCAGGACCTCTGATGCAGAACATGATGCTCCTGTGGGGAGGAAGAGTTTCATAGAGCCTTTCCTCTGCACACCTGACCTCTCCTTGTCCTCCTTGAGAACCTGGCACTGCTGAGACCTGAGAAGAATCAGAAGCAACTGCAACCTGAGTCCTGTCCCAGCCCGAGACCCCCACGCAGCTTCTCCCCACCCATGTCTCTGCCCTCCCTCAGAGCAGGGCAGCTGTCTCCAGAAGGCAGCTCTTGAGACAATTTTCAGACAATCCAATACAAATGGAATTTGAAAACCTATTTCTTCACAGTTTCTTCCTGCCCTGAAGCACCTTTTCTTTTTGTTCACAATGCTGGGGCTCAGCAAAATGGAGGGTGGTTTTCTTTCTCTCTGGAAAACAGAAAGAAAAACAAAAAAAAAATCAGTGTTGCCAACTCTTGCAATTTTAGTCCCACAGTACTTGATGTTTTTCTTCACCCCCTCCCCAGCTTCTAGCTTCAATGTGTTATGCAAAAATCTCAGATTTCATTTTTAAAAGAGAAGAAAAAGGAACAAGCAGTTCATGGACTTCCAGGTTCTAGAAAAAAGCTTAGAAACTTAAACTCAGAGCATCTTAAGGCACTTCCAAACCAAAAAAGAAAGCATGGAGAAAACAGTATTTATCACCTTTTTTTTTTGAAGAGGTGAGTAAAAAAACCTCTCATGACCTGAAGGACTCAACTGATTTTTGAGCCCTTGGGATGAAGGATCAGCTAATTCCATAGGTACCACCAGTGGCTTGCACTGGCCAGATTTCAGCTCCCTGTGCAACAACATGGAGATGAGGAGATGTCCCCTTTTTTAGGAGCAGGGCTAAGTTTCTACCCCACACCTTGGCCTTCTGCAAGAAAAAAGGAATAAATCGTGGCTGGAAGGGAAGGAAGATTGCACCTCAGTGGGATTTCAGAGTTGCTCGGTGAGATGGTTCTGGGGTGTCTGTGGTTCCAGGAAAACAAGTGCCTGTGTCAGCCATGTTTTTTCCTGGGTAAATCAGAAAATCCAAGGGGGTTAAAACACTGGACAATGCTGAGAGGTACAGGGTGCACACTGGGAGCATGGGCTGCCTTCTCATGCATCCCATCATGTGCTGGGGGATCAGTCAACCCTGGGAATGGTCCCTCCTGTGCTTGCTGGGCCTTTGCACTTCTAAGAACTGTGCCAAGAGAGGCCACTTGGTCCCTGTGTCAAGAACCCGTTGCAGAGGGAGGAGATGCATTCAGACGAGAAGAGTACCTGAACTGCTTGGAGACTTTGCTTTTCCTCTGTCTTGTTCTGGCATGTAATATTTTTTTTTAATCTAAAACACAAGACATTCAACCTGAAATTTTGTGGCTGCTGTTTATGTATGGAAAGTATTTAACAGCTCAAGTCAGAAAGCCCAATATTCAGAAACTTAAGGGCAATCCAGAACTCCTAGGGTCTTCACAATCAGACTAAAAATACCGTGAGAACAGGCTTCCTTGGATCAGATACTTTCTGCAGCAGTGTGAAGGAATTAAAGCTGTCCTTAAGCACCAGCTGGGAACTGCCCTGACATTTTCATGTCATCTGCTCCCTGGTCCTCTTGAGAAGGCCATGCAGTGATGGGCTGGAGGCTTTCAGGGCCCTGCTATAATCCAGCAAACCTTGGCTGGTAGAACCAGCCCCAGAAGAGATTCCAGCTGGCTTAAGTTAGAGCAGCCACAGGGCTGCTCTAACTTAAACCACCTGCCAGTTCAGTCCTGGGCCAGCTCTAGGATCTGGGAGGTAGAAACGTGGACAAAAGACAACTTTGCCTGCTGTCTTCCTCATCTGTCCCAATAGGAGCTAGAGGTCCAAACCCCATTTAGGGATGTCCTTGGGACATAAGGCATCAGATGGACACCTCTGAGCTCCTGGTTACATCTAAAATCCAAGAATGCCCACTATTGAGTCCCATCTTCCTTCCTTACCTTCTCTCATCGTGCATCAGTGTGCTTGCATTCACAATATTGAAGCCTGAACATGAGGAAATGTGCAAGGACAGGTTATTTCCTGGAACAGCTGATGCTTTCTGCCCTCTTTTGACTTCCCAGGCAGCCTCTCCCCTGCAGCTCTGGTGCCTCCACTCCTGTAGGGAGCCAAGCGATACAGACCAGAGAGAGAGGGTTTTTTGCTCTTTTAAAGAGTGAAACATAAGAAAGTAAACTAAAAACCAAACAAACAAAACTTTCCCCAAACATCTCCAGAGCTGCTGATCCTGGCTTGAGCTTTGGCAGTAAGATCACAATGGATTTAAACAGCCCCAGTTCACCCTTTTACAGAAACACACACAATCATGTGCAATGGTAGGAATTACCCTGATAATACAGCCTGAATTGTCCTGCCCCTGCCCTTCCTCCTTCCCTTTCGCCCTGCAGCTACCAAAGATAATGAGTAACAGTGATATTAAACAGGGATTTGGGGTTTTTTTACCTTTTTTATTTTTCCCAGAAAGTGGATAACACACTACAGTAGATAGAAAAATCCATCCGACTTTATTTAACTGTAACATTTATTAAGAGCAGTGAAAAGGTCAGCACGGAGCTACCAGTGTATGGGCTAAACTCCTTTCCCCAGCCTTGAATGCGACAAGAAAGCAGATCCTTTAAGATGCAACTATCTTAAGCTCCCCTCCGATGGTTAAACTCTTAGTAATTCTAGGTTTTGGAGACAAACGTCAAAGCAGAGGGCTCTTCCCTTCATTATTCAAGAAAAGGCCCCATCAATATTATCTGTAATAAGAATCTGCTGTTGACATGGCTCACCCCGCAGTTCCTGTTCCAGGCAGTAGTCCCTGTCAATAGGATTAAAGTGGAGGAATGCCTTTGACAAGCCCACTGGCTGCTGATTCATTGCTGCCATCAGGCTGCCGGCTGGGAAAGGCAACGGGCACCACGAGCCGGTCCTGCCGTGGCCAGGCACGGACAAGTGCCCCTGCAGCTTTGATTTCTTGTGCCGGAGGGGACCTCCCTGGAGCTGCAGGGGGAAGCGGGGAGAGGGAAAGTCTGCGAGTGGTTTGCACTGCTGGTGTCCTACCCTGTTGCTTTTGGCTGAGCAATGGGCACGTCAGCTGATGGGAAGCCTTGAGGTGGCTTGAGGAGCAGTGTTGAAGCCGTCCACCATGTACGGGATGGGAAGGAGTGCTCCTCAGCCTCTGCCACCACCATGTCCTCCTTGTCAGCCTGGGAGATTGCACACTGAGGTGAAAGAGGGACTCGGCTCTCACGCTGGAGTGCTCTCAGTGCCAAGCAGCCCACGAGCAGTGACACCCAAGCAGTGCTGCCCAGGTGCAGGATGGAAGCTGACAGACCTGAGGCACAATGGCCCTGGGAACCCACAGCAAGAGGCACCAGCAACCTTTCTCTGACTCGTCTTTCTCCTGGAGCTTGGCCTGTGCTTCACCAGTCATAAGGATGCAGGGATGTGCTCAAGGGAGCAGGAGTAACACCATGGTGAAAATGAACCGCTGTGGGTAAAGTCCTGGAAGGAAAGCTCTGGGCACCAAGGTGTGCAGATTGCTGGTGCACAGTTGGGCACATCTGGTCCTTGACAATTCTGCCTTGTGTTTTCCTTCTCCTTGTTTACCACAGCTCCCTACACAAAGGCTCTCTCATCACCCCTTGGCTTGCACAGCCCCAGGTTTGCAAAGGCCCTGGTGCCCACGGTGGTGCAGCCCCTCCAGAGCCCACAGGGTCTGACACTGGCTAAAACCCAGCACCTGGCCACAAAAGTAAGGGGGAAAAGTCAGCTGCCAGGGAAAATCTGAGCCTTCTAACCTTCTACCTCTCAACTCTTCGAGTGGAGCATGCAGGACACGTGCACGCACACATAAGTATTAACACCCTCATCTTTTCCAGTGACTAAGCTCTTGTCTAATACATTCTGTTCCTGTCCCCTCAGGTGCTGAGGCCAGGTCAGGAAGCAGGCAGCCTAGAGTAAATAGATTAGCTCTTTTTAAAATAAAACCTCTATTATTATCCTTGGGAAAAAAAATAACAACCCTCATTTTCAGGAATTGTTACATTTAATTAGGCTGCAGGTTCCACTGCGCTCTACAAACGGAGCCAAGAAAGCACGAATGTCAAAATATTCTGCACACAAGATGAAAAGCCCTGAGCCGGGCGATCCGGTGAAAGTGAGCCCTGTCAGCCCTCTTGTCAACTGCACTGCAGATTTTTCAAACCTAATTAAAATGATCTTTAATTTTTTTTTTCTTCTGCTTTTAAAGAAACACATTTTTCTTTTCTTTTTTAAAATTTTTTTTTCCCCTTTAGTTTTTAATCAGTCTGATTTCCTGCATTGAGCCAGCCAGGAAGAAAGTGAAAGGGAGACTCACACAGGCATCCAGGACTGGAAAACAGGAGGATGGGTGGTTGTTCAGGCAGCAAAGCCTTCCCTGCAGCTCACCACGCACCCGCTGTTTACTCACATGTGAGATGAGCCCTAACAGGAAGAACAAGGTACCAAATTCTGTCCCTGCCTGTTTCCTGCCACCTTTTGGGGAATGGGACCTTTCGGTCCCTTTGTAAATAAACAGGAGTGCATCAAAGAGGCACCTGACCGCTGCACCCATTTTTGGAAAAACTAGAACAACTGACAGGCACTTGAATTTTTGGCTGACAGCTCAGACCAAAAAGGCCTTTACTGCCCTGGGATTAGCAGCTCTGATGCTTTGGAGCTGATAGAGGAAACCAGTTTGCAAATCCTGAAACAGGAGCTTTATAGGAGAGCTTGAGCCACCGATTAATTTTGCTCACATCTCTGCCTTGCCCCTGCGGGGCCCTGCCAATCCCCTCTCCCTCACTGGGTTCATTGTTTATATGTGTGAAGTTATTTGGATGGGCTGATCTCAGCAAAGTGGTCTGTAGAGTTCTGCAGCAAAACGGGGGGTTGCTGAGATGAAGGCTGCAGCACAGGGCAGAGCAAGTCATTAGGACTAATAACCAGCATGATAAAAATGGGCATAAATAGGGATAAAGAGATTTAAACCAAGAAACTAATGCTTAAGGGGAGGTTGGGTCAACAGCTATATAAACACACGCTTCCCCTCCCACCTCCCCTGCTCTGGTGTCTCCAAGAAACATATTTGCTTACTTAAACAACCATTTTTTTCAGCCTAGTTTCCTAGAGAAACAACTCTTTTGTGATCATGCTGTGGGTGTGTCTGTCTCTCTCCCTAATTAAACTTGTGAACTCCCTGGTTGATTTTAACCAACTTTACCAGAAGGGCAGAGTCCTCAAAGATACCAACTGCTTTCAAGTCTTGCCAGAGCTGGGTAGACAAGAGAACACTAAACCCACGCTGAGACAAAGGCTGCAGCATGGGCACTCCTGATATTAAACACCAGAGCATCCAACCTGGAGTTGCCTTATATGCTTCTCTGCAGGAAGCTGCAGTTCACTGAATCACCCTAAGTGCACTGTAGAAATGGCATCATTTGGGCTGAGAATTTAAACTGAGATCTGAGAAATGCCACAAGAGCAGTGTCAGCATGGGACGGAGTCCCAGCCAGGTAAAATGAGGTGCCTGCAGGTACAGGGTAGCACCAGCACTGCTCTCCAGCCACCTAAGCTTGTCCTCAGCCCTTCCTGCACCAAAGCCACCTCTTGGGCACCAAGGGGATCCAAGGCCAGGAGCAGGGATGGGGTCACCTTCTGCTCCATGCAACATCCCAGCTGCAGGGTCTTTCCTGCTGCTTGGGCGAGCAGAAGTGGAGGTAGGAGCAGTCTAGCTACCGTGGGAGCCAGTGACTCATAAACTGAGAGCATTTGACCCAGGATCAGCCAGAGGGAAGGACATTCTCGCAAGGTCACTCTCTTACAGCATCAATTTTCAGGCTCAACTTGCACTTCAAAAGCAGATTGGGAAAGGCCTGCTGCAGATGTCTCTCTCATGCAAGGGCACAGGGATGCTCTTGGTTGGGGTGGGAGCACAGCAGTGAGCTGGGACCAGCCATACTCCAACAGAGCTCAGGTGCTGATGGGGAGGAGGGCTTGAAAAGGACAATGGAATAAATTGAAAGTCCCAACCAGGGCTGCTCAGTGCCAGCACAAGAAAATGTCCTGACTAAGAGGGTCTCTTTTTCTCTAGGTTGGGTTTAGGATGGTTTAGTGCACTCAGATTTAAGATGCACTTACTGAAGGAAGAAAGTCAAGGGGTTTACCAAAGGTTTGGATGCAGCCATGAGCTCCTGTTCTCCAAGATGATGGAGACAACACAGGGGGACGCAAAAAGGACATTTCTAATGGGGAGGATCTCGATTTCAGTGACCTTACCCCTGCTCCCACATCATTTAAATTGGGAAAGCTCCTCAGAATATCACAACAATCCATTTTGTTGTGAATGTCCTGGCACTTCTTCCCTCTCATCAACTCCCTATTATCTCACTGGAAACACCCTGTCATCTGCTGAAAAACATAAAGTATCTCCTGGAGCAAGAAGACCCTTCAGCCAGAGCTAAAGGAAGCCTGGCAGGTTTTACACTGTGATTGCTCAGGGAAAATTCACCCATGTGACCTTCGTGTCCCACGGAAGAGATGAAATCGAGCCTTGCGCAAGGCGCTGCAGGGAAGGGACGGACGGGTGGGTTTGCCCCCCCGGTGACCAAACCGGGATCTTGCGTGCCTGGGAATCATGTCCGTAGGGGAACAGATGGAGCTGGCATTTTTGGGACCCTGTGACTGGCTGTCCAGCTAGTAATTTAGCAAAGGGTGAGCAGATAATTTCCTGTTGGACTGGTCTGCTGGAAGGGCCTTTCCCCTCCGGGGAGCTGCTGGCTACGCAGCCAAGCCTGAAGGCACACGGGAGCAAAGTGTGCTCCCTCCTTTTATAGCGGGACTGGTTTCCCCGCGTTGCCGTCATCCCGGGGGTGAGCAGCGCCGTAAGACATTTGAGGCTCTCCCCCACAGAGGGTAAAAAGTCAAAAGGGTATTAAGCTGTCACATTGGGGCAATTTATGTGTATAAACAGAGCCCTGTTTTGCTGATTTACACCCTGATAGCACATGGCCCACAGGTAATGAACGCAGCACATCCCCACATCTGCCAGTGGAAGCAGTTTGGATTGACTGACCCATAAAACTGCAAGGCCTGAAGTTATCTGGCTTCACATCTACATATACACACGCAAACAGCCGCAGCCAGCAAGTGCTCATGGAGTAACACGATATAAGCAATAAACGCTTTCCCCCAGCAAAAGTTAGGGGAGAGATTAGATAAGGTGGCTAAAACAAACTTTAACCACCACGGTGGGAGCTTGACTGGGCTGTCCTTTTACTCAGCTGAACAAGCCACAGTGTAGGGAGCCCACAGCACCAGTCACCCCGTAGGGCTGGTTTCAAAAGAACGCAAACAAACCAAATTAGCCAGCACATCTCCAGTCTCTGTGAAAGCACTCTTATCCCCATCATTATGAGAGAGCTGTGCTCCCTCCCAAGCTCAGGGTCCAGTTAAGTCTTGCATCCCACTGGAGAAGGGCCCCAAATCCTTTTTCCCATTAGGGAGTGCTCCTGTTGGGAGCTGGAGATGTGGCTGGCCTTGGTGGGCACAGGGGACAGGGAGGCGGCTCTGGTGCCATTGCTCCCCTCCCAGGTGGTGCAATACACCTTCAACTACATTGCACAACCAAATGCCGCTCCCTCCCACCTTTCCAGGGAAAATCATGTTGCAACTGACCGAGAAACTCCATCCTTCCCCCTTCAATGACACCAAGAAAGCAGATTACCCCCCAACCACCGACACCCAAAGATGGGACTGACGGACACACAGACGGGTGCCTGCTCCTGACATACCATGCACAGTGTTTGCTCCCCATCATCGCAGTCCATGCCTTCACATCATCGTGCCGCTGCGAGGATGTGAGCAGCTGCTACATTCCCCTTTTGCCCAGCAGACTTCAGTGTCAATTGCATGCTTTGGGCAAAAATAACAATTGGAAAAAGTAATTGCATTTATCATGTTGGCGACTCAGCCAGCTACATAAGAATGTTACATAGCAAAACCACAGAATTCAGCCTGTTTTCACACACGCAGCAGAACAATGACTGGCAGGAGTCCCCTGACATCAGACGCTTGCCTTTAACTCAAGCAATTCTTTCACCAACATCTCCAGTCCACCAACCTGGGATGCCACAGCAGTCCAGCCTGCAGGTGAAGCTGAAGCTGATGAAGGTACCAGCAGCCAGAGGACAGTTCCCACAACAACTGAGGAGGCAGGAATACCACAGCAGACTTATTCTGCTACTTTGTCAGTGGATGCTCAGAAAGATGTAGGATTAAACTTCTCAAGTCACACCATGATTCATAGGAAATTAAACTTCCCATGCTTGAGGCAGCAGCGATGGGTGATGGATTAGGGAAGAGGCAAATGATGGCTCTTCCAGTGTCACCGCAGACCCCACAGATCTGTGAAATGCAGCTGTGCCTCTTACTGTAGCTTTTCAACCTGCCCAGTACTGCGTGTTATTTCAGTCTAGACTCTCCTTCTTCGCTTAGCCCACTAACTCTGCCCCTGTGTAACCTGGTCACTGTGCTTGCACACTGCTTTCTTGCACAATTTGTCTCATTAGAATATGCTGCTAACCTGCTTTGCTGTTGTGAAGAGGGATTTAACATAATGTAATGCCCGTCTCAAAGAGTCCAAGTCAGAAAATCAACTGTTATTGAACAGGCTCCTTCACCTTCTAACCGAAGGTTGCCACAAAAACCCCACCCACTCTTTTGGACTGTAGTTACTGGGAAGCCACTCTGAAAGTTATTATTTTTCCAAGTAGATTGGATCCAGTTTGAAACCAGCTCACCAAAACAGAGCCTGCCAAAGCAGCAAGCAAATCTGGCTCCTCAAATGGTTGCATGGTCACTTCATCCAACACAAGAGGCCAGGTAGGGTGGGAAGCAGAAGAGCAGTTCTGCCCCTTTTGGATGCAGTGCCCAGCTAGATGGATTAGCCAAAACATGGATTTGTTCCCCAAAGCCTTGTAAGCAAATGTAAGTTAAAATTGGTCCCTCTTGGATTTAGTGTTCATTGGTCTTCTGACTCCAAGGTGTGTAAATTATCTCAGTTGAAGACTCCCTTGGATGTCATTGTGTTGGCATTAAACACCCCAATGAACCTGCCTGGGGCATTCTTCTGCTCACAGGATATAAGCAGTTGGCAGTGACTGATCTGCCACTTGTCAATGCACTCTCCTAGCCTGATCCTGCAAAATAAACTGCATTAGCCTAAGCTACCTTCAAGCTGCAGTAAAGCCATCCCTGGCATTAGTTTGTTCTTCTCAATGAAACATGAAATGCCTTAGATCTTGTTTAACAAACAACTTAAATACATAGCAACAGTGCAATTACACTTAAATCAGTCCTAGACATTGGTTCATGCTGTGAACACAGGTTTTGATGGACATCCTTGTCATCCAAATCTTCCTGTGCTAGCTGATGGTTTGACCACAAAGTGCTCATTGTCACCTCCCTAGAGAGGGTGCCACCCCACAAACCACTGATGGATATAATTTTTTCAAGCTGAGGTGGACAAGAACCAGTTGGTTGTGGCTAAGGTAACATTTCAGCTATCACAGCTGCTTACATTGTGAACACCTGTCTAAAGATTTGGAGTCACAACCAGCACCGCCTACAGCAGTTTTAAATAAATTTTGAGATGTTCATCCAAGAACTTGTACTGCATTAGTTTAAAAATACTTTAGTGTTTTTTCCACATTTGTGTGTAGACCAGGATAAAAAGGTGCCTAAGAACCTGCAAGGGTAGGTCTACCTTCCCCAAGCCACTGGCACTTTTGGTACAGGCATCAACATGAGCAGGGCTTCAGTTTTTACTTACATGCAGGTGTCAGTCACCAATCTGGCTATGCCAGTGTAGCCGTGCTGGTTTAATCTGGCTGAGATTCTGATGCCCTGCTCTCAGGTATGCCTGAGTTCCTGAGCCTGGACAAAGATGCCAGACAGCACAAATTAATTCCTGATCAGGCTGACTCCTTGAAGCCTTTTCCCCATCTGACTGCCTGCACACTCAGCTTCCAGTTGCTGTGCAGTGGTCTACTAGAGAAAAAAAAAATCCTAGTATTTACTTCACTCCCCACATCTGCAAACTGGGACCAACTCTATCCTCAACTTTGCTCTGGTGGCTTAACAAACGAGGTCACTCAGGGATTTGCCATCTTTCCCAAACTTTCCTGGCTCTTTCCTGAACCCTCTCCAACATTTTGATGCTTTTACTCACCACAGCAGCACTGCCATCAGGAGCAAACAAATTAAAGACACTCTATGCTCTTTCTATCTCCAAGTGTACTCCTGCTCAGTTGCAGCTCAGCACCAAGCTGACCATCCAGTCAGCTGATTTTGGCTGGTGAAAAAGCTTTTCCAAAAAAAAAGCTTCCCAAAAGCTTCTTCAGGATCCTTCTTCCTGGAGTTCACTGTCTTGTAAATACAGCTTTTATTCTTTGTTCACCTGCATCACCGTATTTGTTGTTTGCTTGAGCCTGGTTCCCCAGGCGCTCTGTATTCCTCCCTATCAGTGACCTCCCCTCTCCATTATTTACTGTTTCCTTCTCATCACACCATCAACAGACCACATCAGTGGTGATTTTACGTTTTCTTCCATGTCATTGATAAAGATATTAAAAGCAAGAATACTGGAGGGACTTTGCTACAAACACAGCTGGCAGATGATTTACAGTTACATTTGGAGACCTGTCAGGGAGCCAGGTTTTAATCCATTTAATGCACACCCTCTTGATTTTATACTGCTCTAGATCCTTAATCAAAATGTCATGTGATACCCAGTCAAATGTCTCACAGAAGTCTTGTACACTACTATCACTTTTATCAACTAAACCAAAGAGAGACATCACATTCTATTTTCCATTAACCCATGCTGGTTGGCATTAATTACAATTTTCATCCTTTAATTGCTCATGGACTCCCATGAACAAGGGCTAACTTGCACCACCCAGTGCGCCACTAACAGCATCCCTCTGACTCATCCTTGGCACAGCCCACGTGTATTTTGAGAACAGCAGTCCTGTAAAACCCGAAGCTGGAGCTGGGCACAAGCAAAGCTGGGCACTGTCTGAAGTGGCACAGTAGGGGGACCATGGAAACAATCATGGTCTTGGTGATGGCTTTGCCTCTTCCAGAGGGCTGGAGGGGAAGGTGAGCTGCTCATTTTGGACACTAAAGAAAGGATGTGAAGAATGCCTCTGTCAAGTGAATCGAACATGATTAGTCTTTGAGATTGCATTTATCCACACTGGAATCACCTCCCCAGGAGTGGTCAGGAGACCACTTCTTTTTCATGGTAGAAGGGGTGATACAGAATGTTTCCCTCATTGCAGAGACCAAAGCTGTTTATTCAGCATACACATGAGACTGAAGCATACTTCTAGCAATAACACAGCATGTGTTATCTCGTTATCACAACTATTTGGTTTTGTTCCTTGAAGGTTGGAAATAATTCATTAGCTCACCACTGAGTCACTGCCTTGTTTTTTTTCAACTCTCCAAGTGAAATATAGGAAGAAGTCTCACAGCACCTACCCATGATACTGACATGTCTATGACCCTGGATTGTTCCCTTTTTATCCTTTAACTCTGCAAATCATTGTCTAAGTGTCCCAAGCAGAAGTAATTCCTCACCAAGAAACTACAGAGAATAAAAGTAAACAAGAATTTTGCTTCAAACATCCAAATCATGTTGGTTTTCATTTTGATATAGTTGCCATTTTAAAAAAAAAATGAGCAGAATAAAAGTATTGGTGTAACTCTAAACTTTTTCTTTTTTTATGAGGGAGGTACTTTTTTATTGATTTAAATAAAACGGAAGGATATTTCTAGGAATAAATGTTTCATGTTCTGTGGGAGAGGACAGAATATAAAAGTTGAAGTCCTTCCAACACAATAGCACAGGCACATCAAAGTGAAGTCACTAAACATTTCAACATCACTAAAACAGCGTTTGTTTATTTCCTACAAATATCTTAACGGAGGGGTTTTTCCAATCACCAGTCTTGGTCAGTTACTACTGGAATTCAACTGCAGCCTATCTCCATTTCAAGTGTGCAATCCCCAGTAAAGGGCAGAGATGAAAACCACTACCTCAGAAAAGTAATTCCCATAACAAGACCTGCTCGGATGAAATTGATGTACCTGATGTAACTACCCAGAAAGCCCTTCTGAAACTTGAGTTTGGAGCCCCATAAATCCAAGCACCAGAAGCAGAAGAGCATGGGGGATGTAAGATTGCAACTCCCCAGGCAGGACCATTCTCAGTGGCTTTTTTCCTTTTTCCACTTGTCCAACACTGAAGAAAATTACTGTGCTGGACAGTAGGGACGTTTCTCTGCTCAGTGCTGATTATACACAGGCTCTTCTCTGTCCCAGGGAACAACACAGCAGACAGCAGTTTTCAGCTGTAAGACACTCCAGTTTTCATCTTTTCTCTGCTTAAGGCGAAATCTTGGCAGAACATGCTGGAAAAACACAAAGGATATTGTAGTCTTGGGGTTAATGCCTACACTGCTGAAAACTTTGCAGAGCCTTTGACTTATCTCATTAGCAAGCCAGAGAGCTGCTTTGGCATTAGATGTCACCTGTGCATTTGGAACAATCCCCAACATCAATAAATCTCAGCAAACGTCCCCTCACTGCAACCCAAGCGCCTGCAAGGGTGCTAATCCCCAGCCAACATTCACTTGGCTAAATTATTTTTAAAAGATGATGCAGCTAATACTCCTTATTCCAGAGAATCCTGCATTGTTTTCCTTGCAAATTGCTCCTCCAAAAGGATAAAAGCTACAGCTTCTCACTTTCCACTCCAAAATAACCCTACTCGGCTGGAGCAGCAGCCTGTGAATTTCCCCAGGAAAAGTGAGATGCATCTGGTGAGTCCCAGCCCAGTCCCCAGCCACGGCCGGAGTGATGGTCCGGGGCTGTGGCTGCGTTTTATCACCCACTGCTCTCTGTGCTGTGCCTGGCGTTTATGGCTGGCTTCCCTCCTGGATTTGGACGTCCCTCCCGCCGGTGGGGCTGGGGAGCAGGAGCAAGGCCACGCAGGAGTCAGAGGCATTGAAGGGCTCTGCGCTGGCAGAACAATGGGTTTGCTCCAGGCAGAGCTACTGACTTTTAACAGCTCTTTGCCAGTAACCCCATACGGGATTGCATCATGGAAAATCCTAGTGGAAAGCCAGGAACAAAGGAAAGATGTCAGGCTGCTTTTAAAAGGGACTCGTTCTCAGGGCGGAGAAAGCCCTTTGGTGGCCAGAGTGGGAGGCTCAGCCAGAGGAACCTGAGCTCTGCGAAAGACTGGAGGCAAATCTGGAGACATACACCAGACGGGAGAGATGAGAAAAGGGCAGTGCTCAGGAGGCGACAGCTTTGCCTCGCTTTGCAGCGTTCCTGCATTGTCTAGGGATGAAGTGTGTGTGTCTGTGTGGAAAAAATTCCTATGCAGACGTTGTGTCCCTTTATTGAATTGTCCCCATGGTTCCTGAAGAGTCCAGAATGCCGATCAGGACAGAGGATGCAACAATGCCCACAAGCTACTGAGCTCTCATCTCTGATCCAACATCCCCAGAAAGGGAGCCAGGCAAGAGTTGTGTCCCTGAAAAACAGGGCTTGGGACACTGCCTGGACTCTGTCCAGGCTTGGGTAGCTGAAAAGCACCCAGGGCTGATTTTATAGTGCATGACAAGAGATTTTGGTCAAGAGAGGCTCTGTTCTTCTATAGAGAAGCCCAGTGAAATTACAGTCACCACTCCATTTCTGAAGGGATCACAGCTCTAAGTGGTATCACTTTGCAAGCCCAATGAGAAACCTTTTGATGGGGGATTAGAGAAGCAACACTACTTCTGTAAGTGTGGTAGAGAGTGCTCATGAGAAGAAGGAAAACTCCCAAGGAGAGCCCAGCAAGGACACCCTACACTGCCCAACCGTGGGCTCACTGAAGTCTGCATGCTGTGTGACTTTGGCTCTGATGTGATATCTAACTTACAAAGACACACCTTCCCATCTGCCTTTCTTATTCTAAACTGGTCTTTCTTTACCCCTCCAGGGACAGCATGTGGAACGATAGTGCACAGCAGGTGCTTGAGAAGCTCTGCTTCCTACTTTGTTGTTCCACTCAAGACACTCCATTTCTCATTGGCAACACAAGGACAACCCCACCAGCCAGTGTGATGTACTTAGATCACACGGCAGAAGGAAGGACACTTAGGTGCCATCCATAGAAAGGAAGCAGCAGAGGCTGTAAGCAAGCCTTGAAAATGAGCACATTTGCATTCTCATTAGCTATATGGAAAACAGCTAGGAAGATTTTTTTTGGCAATACAGCTAGCCATTGACTTGCTTACTTGTCTGAAAGACTGATGCCAAGGAGCAGCAAAGCAAAGCAAGAGAGCTGGCCTTGAACCAAGGGATTTTCCAGAGCTCTCATTTTGCATTATTTTCCCTGAGTCCAGGGGTCTTAAGTGTTGTCAATTTTAGGGCATGAGCTGGAAACCAGATTGCACAGGGAGCTCTTCCCTATTTGCATATGGGTGTCTCTGCCTTTCCTTTCCACTCCATCCTTGGCCAAACAGTCCAGATTTTGGACAGAAAATCCCTCCCAAACTCCAATGCCCTCATGCTTGTGAGCGTACAGGGCTGGCTGGCTGGAGCAGGGAGCAGGGCAGGGCTGGCCCTGCTCTGGCAGCACGGTCACACCCGCAGTGCCCTGCCAGCTCTCCCCGCTGCTGGCTGGGGATGGCTCTGCTGCCACTCCTCACCACAAAAGACACACTCCTCGCTCAGCCAGCGGCGCTGGACACCACTCTGGGCTGCCTCAGTCCCGGTAATACTGGCAGTGCTGCTGGAGGGTAAATAACTGAGGGCACAGCTCCTGAGAGCCCCAGCACGGACTGGATATCTCAATCACCTTGTCCCAGTCGCCTCCAGAAATGGCAGCCACAGCAGGAGCAGCACACCCCTCTCCTGCCTGTGCCACACCCCGCGCTCAGGGACATGAGGGCCCCATGCAAACACTGTGGAGCAGCCTATCCCAGAGTGCCAGAGGACTGGGAACCCTCCTGTTTTTCCATTACTGTGGCATTATGTGGGCTTTGCTTGGAAGGGTTTGCTGCTCTGGGTTGCCCTGAGAAATGCTGACAAGAAATTGGAAAAGAGTGAATCAGATATCAGCTGTGAAGAGAAACCCTTCTCCCAGCAACTTCCTTTGAGGTTGGAGGTGGTAAAATATCTCCAACCTTTTTCTCCACCATCATTTCATAATAAATAAATGGTTTAAATTTGGTCTGCCTGCATTCACATGCTTTTATGTTTGTTTACCAATAATGTTCTTACAATGGCATTTACTGTCAGGAATATTTACCAAAATGGCAAATAATAGAAACCTCATAAACACAGCAATTCAGACCAGAATCTGGTTCTGAAAGTCATGTACTAGTATTTCAGGGAAGAAACAATGCCGTGTGAACATTCACCCAAGCCAAAGTCACCAGCACAGCTGAGATTTCAACCATTCACTAGTAACGGGTTCATTATCAAGATATATTGCCTGAATTATTCCTAGATGTTATTCAGAGAATTATTTCAAATAATTAATATATGTAAGAAAATTACTGGCTCTGAACAGAAGAATTGAAAGTGTCACATTAGAGCTGAATAAATGCCCTGCAACTATTCACTCCTCTCTTTTGGATACACTAATTTCATCAGATCCAATCTTTAACCCCATTGGGGCTGAAGGAAATGTTCTCCTGTAGCTCTGCTTGCTGTGGTTTGGGACACAATCCCCAGGAGCACCATCCCTCTCTGTAGGGGGACTGTGGCCTTGTCTCACGGGCTGTCCATTGTATTTCAGGAAGGAGAGTCATAGTTTTACCTTTCACTTACCCCAGGATAATTTCTGTGGTCTTCAGCAGAGCTGTGGTTACACGTCCATGCACAGGACAAGAATTGCACTAGGTTTAATCTTGTCCACAGTTCATTGTTTCAGCATCTCAGAGGAGGTGCAGGAAATGCCACAAGCAGAGGGAGGTGCTGGCAGGAGCTGGCAGGACCTGGTGGTCCACGGCCACATGGTGGGGACAGCCAAACCAGGGCAGGCTGGAATCTGTGCTTGGATCTCCAAGAAACACGGGAATCTTGATGCTATTTGGCCTGGCCTCAGGAAGAGAAAAGTGAGCATGAGCAATATGCCCAAACATAGATGTGAGAGGAATCAGATCCAGAAGCTGCAATTCCCAATTTGTGCCATCACAGAAAAAGGCGGCGGTAAGAACCGCAGATCCACAGCAGCCATGCATTTTGGTAACACCTTCACCAAGTGATGTGGGGTTTTTTGGTTGGTTTGTTTGGGTTTTTGCGCCTATGGCACCTTCCAGACACCAGAAACTGCTGTAGCTCTCTGTGCCCACAGAGTAACACAACTCCACCAACCTGCATTTGCACCACAGGTGACTTGTGTCCCATAGTTTCTCTCTTTCACAGTCACACAATGAATTCCTCTTACCTGTAAGAGCAGCCTTGTCCCTAGATTCCCTCCAGCACCTGAGATGGAGCTTCAGGATTAAGGATGCAGGATCAGGCTTCAGGTGGAGAAGAAATAAAAACATAGAGAGACATATAAGACAAGTAGAATAACTAAGGGAAGAGGCATATTTACATGCAAGTTGCTAAATAGGTGGCTTGTTAACTGCATTGTGGCATTGTTCCTTGTCCTGTTATTCCCAAGAGCTTGATCCCTTCTCATGCAAGCCCAAGACAGGCTTAACTTGACTGAGGGCAGGGTCTAGGTTTCACCGGGCAACAGAGGTCAGTGTGGGGAAAGAGTCTGCCTAGCAGGGCTTGAAGAGGGATTTGTGTGAGGAAGGGGCCCAGGGGTCACAATGGGATCTTTTGCAAGATCTCAATGATGCAGCTCATGGCATCCTGGCTACCCAAAAACATACAGGGTCTCAAGAGGCAGGAGAACTTTTCTGCATCAACAATCAGCACAAAAAGTAGTAGCAATAACTGGGAGCATCTGAAAGGGGTTCTTTGCTTCTCTCTCCCCCCCTCCTTATTTTATTTGCCTGACTGACAGAGGATTTAAATGCAAAGTGGATCTAATGCACACCCTGAAGTCGGCTGGCAGTATGCAAATGACCTGTCAGATTAAAATCTGAATGAAAGAGATAACAAGCTTATCTTCATAACAAAAGACTCTTACGGGCAAACTATTTGACGCAGTGTTGATGTTTGTTTTAACCCGCGGACTTTGGACAGTGCAATATTTCAGGGGCTTCGCTCTCCTCACTCCCCAGTGCTTGCACGCCTGTGTGTGGTGTGTGTGTGTGTTTGTATTTGCACTGGCAACAAAAGGCAAGTGCTATGATAATAAGAAGAGGGAGGAGCAAAAAAAAAGGAGCCTAGTGAGGGCTCTAACAGTTGATTTCAAAGTCTTTTTCGGGGGGGATGGCTCTGCAGAGACAGTGCCAAACAAACCAGCAATAGGTCAACTCACGCTTGCGACCAGCACTACAGCTGCAGTGAGAATAAGCAAACACAGCAGCGGGGGAAAGAATTAAAGGAGGGGGCTGGGGGCGAGGCGGGCGATTTATTCTTCTGGCACGTGCAGAGGGGCTGGAGATGGATCAGCTGTATTTATTCTGTGAAAAGGGGAAAGAAAAGAAGGCAAAAGAGCAAAGCAAGTTTCATTGCACCAGAGAAAACAAAGATTTTCAATAAACTCCCCATTGCCACCCCCTCCCTGGAAAAAGGGGGAGAGGAAGGAAAAAAAAAAGCTGCAGGTGTTTGCGAGGGGTCTGTATAGAAGCTGAGGAGTCTGTATAGAAGCCACGCAGGGAATTAGCAACTGAGGCAAGTTGCCTTTGGAAAAGGAATCTGCCCTGAATAGATTTGCATTTCTTAATTTAGGGATCATCAGCAAACAAGAGCCAGAGAAAGCACCCCTCCGCAGCACCAGGGGCTTCAAAGTGAGCGGGGCCGTGTGCCGGGCGGCCTGGGAGGCAGCCGGGCTGGCTATTGAGGCTGGCCGGGCTCCCGCTGGGGCTGGGCTCCTTGGGCTGGCGCCGGCCGGACCCCGAGCCCGAGTCCCTCCGGCCGCCCCGCTTTATCCTCCCCATACAATGAGGAGCGTGCGAGCATTCAAGCGCTCCTCGCCCAGAGGAAGCGCCACCAAATCCTCCCCTTTCAGGTCCTTCCCAATCCTCTAAAGCCCCTCAGTTAATGCCCCACCGCTCTGCTCTCTCCCTGCTGGCCTCAAACCACCGAGCAGTATTTACAAGGTTTTCCACACGTTGCAGTTCACCCTGCTGCCGACCCCTTTGCTGCAGGAGACAGCAGAGATGTGCCCATGCCACAGGGGCCGTGGCAGGAGCAGAGTCCTGGGATAGAGCCTGGACCTGCACCACCAAGCCAAGGCAGTGCTCTCCACTCCTTGCTGCGACAGTGAATCCCAATGGCATCCACACCCAAACAATTTCCTATTATAAATATATGTTCTCGTGTAAGGGCAGTCTTTACGCAGGACACCTTCCCACACATGGTCTGCCATGCTCCCCAGGCTCAGTCCTGCACTACAGAAATGTACCTGCTCCCAATTGCTCTGTGGGAAATGGGCTGGAAGAGGAATCCCAAATGCAGTTGTATTGGATGGGACTGCAGAGCATGAATCCACAGGCCAGGGAGAACACTCCAGGGCAGGTCACTGCGCTCCGTGAAAGGGCCTTTCAATTCTGGAAGGGAAAAGCTGAAATAAAGGTTACATAGATGTTAAAACAATGAAGGAGGGATTTGAGCACTGTGAAATTTAGCTATTACATCCCTCCCAATCCCACTCAACAGCTCTTGGATGGGACTGCAGCAGATAAACCTGCAGATGCAAGAGAACAGATGGAGTGAAGTATGTCAGAGATACAGAGCCACGGAATTCTTTAGGATGGAAAAGACTTTTCAGATCATAGAGCTCAACTGTTTACCCAGCACTGTCAAGGTCACCACTAACCCATGTCCCTCAGTGCCACCTCTACATATTTTCTAATACTTCCAAGGACGGAGGTTCTGCCACTGCCCTGGGCAGCCTATTCCAGTGCTTGACAGCCCAGCTGGTGAAGATTTCTTCCTAATATCCAGTCCCATTGTATCTCCCCTGGTGCAGCCTGAGGCTTTTTCTTCTTATCCTATCGTTTTTTACTTGGAAAAATCTGCACAACAACTCTCACCAACTTTTATGGCTATGGAGCATCTTATGGATGAACTGGGATTCCTTGAAATTTATTGGTGGCCATTTCCAATTCTCACTTGCACTGTGGCTACTGATGCGCTGCTTAGATGTGATCAGGGTTGACATGGGCACATGAAACAACTTCTTAGCTGGGTAAGCAGAACTCCCTTTCAGTTCTATGGGAAGGGTTGAATATTCACTGATCTCAAATCTACTTGGCACAAACAGTAAGTGCCAGTGAAATGTGTTGGTACAAACAGACACAGGAACCAGACAAGGGTAAAAATGCAGTCAAAAGGGGTAGTGGAAAAACCTCCAAATTTCCAATCTTAGAACACTTGCAGCCATATTTTCGATGTTCTGGGAAACACCTCTGCTGGGCCTTCTCTTCCACTCCAAGTTTTTTGTAGCTGGCTTAAGGCCACAAGCTCACAGTGAGCTTATACTACACAAGGTTTTTCCTGCAGCTTCAGTTTTAGCTCTCAGAGGCAACAAATGAGGGGAAATCAGAGGTGAGGGGTTGTCACATAAACTGTGACCTGGGTAAGTAACTCTGGGAGGTTGGTCTCTAAATGCTCCTTCCAGAGGAGCATGAAAACATTAGAGTAGTTTCCCCACTCAGGTACCTAAGACAGGTGTCTCAAGGTGAGCACCACAAATAACCTCACATTCCTCAACTGGTAAAAAGAGTATGTAGCCTTCACTGCTTTGGGAAAAGGATGAAAACGTAATTTTTTAAGTACTCTTATGGTTTCAAACACAGAAAGCAGGTAAGAACCTCCAGCAATTGAATCAGCCTTTGAAAAACCGTCTTGCTTGCAAGCCAAGGTCATTGTGTTGCCTGAATGTTGGATTGCAACCCCATAATCTTGGACAGCGCCACAGGAAGAAAATAACATATTTTTAGTGACTCAACCCAAGGATTTGAAAAAAAAGTGTAGACCACTCTCTTCTGAACAGGAATCCTGGAATATTCACTGCCGAGATTAATCCTGGGACAAAGTAACAAGTCCGAATGTACGGAAAATTTAGGTCTAGGTTGTAGGAGGCTGTTTGTGTTATGGTATTTCCAACAGCAGGAAGAGCAAGTGTTTAACCAGCGTGTCTGAGTAGCCATAGGTCCACTGGGACATGCCCTCGCTAAAGAGAGGCACCCCAGCCAGCACAGCTCTGCAGTGCTTAGGGCTCATGCTCACCATCTGAGGCTCCTCCAGGCCAGGACCTTGCCCAGCAGATCCAAATCCTGTTGCCTGCTGAAGCTCTGTTCAAGGCAAGAATGACCCTTAAACCAGGAACTTCTCTGGAAAGGGCAGTCGTGACTCCACTCAAATCGACAACAAAGCTCCATCTGGCTTAATTATGTTCAGCATTTCATGCCATCATGTCTGTTAAATGCCTTAGAGTGCCTTACCCAGCTTTGGTGCTATATAGACAGTAAAAAGCCATTAACACAGCATTTCTGTCCTTGTCCCTTGCATAATTTGTCTGTTAGTGGTTTTGGTTTTAAGAACTAGCAGTGAACAAAAATCTGTATATTAATTAAGCCTATGGGGCACATAAGGCAGAACCTCCCTTGTGCTGGGCATTCACTTTTGGTCTTTTCTCAGCAATAAATCCGAGCAGCAGGATCCTCAGCTGGCATGACTCAACACAGCTTATTTGAACTCACACAGTGACACGCTGCTCCTCTGCAGCACAGATCCTGGCTCCAGCTACATAAGCAAGAGCCTGTGTTTGCTCCAGAAAGGTAAGATAGGATCTAAAGAGATGACACTACTAAAATGAGGGTGGGAGGGTAAAGCCAGACAGCTGAGACAAGGCAGACAGTCCGTGACAAGCTGGAATTAATATATTAATTTCAAAATTTTTTTCTTTTCTTTTCCTTTTTTTTTTTTTATTTTTAAAGGAAGAGACTCCACTGATGGGACACTGATGTGTAGTTGAGACTGGAGTTCTCTTTGTCAAGAGCCCACGTGGAGAGCCCTTGAAGATTTTGGGTGTGCTCATCCAAAAGGAGATTTAAGATGAGTTGCTTCCAGCCATTTTTTTTCTGAGAAATGATCCAAGTCTGGAGCATCCTGCTCCATCAGAGACCAAGCTACAAAACCTTAACTCATGAGGCACACTCTCTTCCTCCCCTTGGCTCCTGTGGGCTGCTGATGTGTGTGGGCAAACTCCATCAAGTGAAGAACCTTGGGGCTGCTCTCCCATGATCCTTGTGCATGGGGAACATCTGCCAGTGCCATGACGTGGGAGCCCAGGGCCCTCTTTCCAAATCCTCCACTGCTTCATAGGCTTTCTTCACTCTCAAACATCCATGACCTCTCTGTGCCTCAGTTTCCCTGAGTATAAAGTTGACAAAAAAGAAATTCCCACTTCCCCATGCTTTTTCTTTAAATCACGATGTCTTCCTTTTACAATGGCAATGAACAGACGCAGCCAAGATAAAAATCACAGAGTAAAAATATACAAGAAAAGGCAGTCCTGCTCCAGACATGGCTTTGAACACAGACTGCAGTCAATTTGAACTGGGTCTGTTCGTGTTTTTTGCCAAAACATCAGCACTTTGTAAATAATACTGTGATTCCCCTCTTCATAGGGTTGTTTTAAACCCTCGGTCATCTTGTGTGGAAGAGCAGTGTGAGCATCAGCCTTTCCCATGCAAGGTGGTTTATACTGTTAAATCAGGGCACATGGGAATAGACTCACAAGCATTTTACCTGTAGCTTCCACTGACTGCTCTGTTTCCAGCCAATGCCTGTCCCCCGCTTTGGTTACATAAGGGTAGTGGTCAGGGGGAGGTTGCTGGCAGTATAGGAACAGCTAACACACAGAGCCAGAGATAAAGAGCTTTATGAAATAAAAAACAATACAGAAAGTCCCCTTGCATTCCTGAATCATCAGGAATTGACTGACTTACACTCTTAGGTATACAAGTATGAAATAAATAAAGACAACGTTCATTTGTTCATTTTGTGCATGTGTCTAATCCTATATTCTCAATAAAATGCATTTAACCTTGTTCCTTTAAAAGGGCTCAGGACAATCAGAATCATCTTTACAGAATCATCTTTACTGCGCCTGCTTTTAAATTAGCTTTTTAAAACGCAGCCATTCTCTCTTTCTCCTTTTCCAATTCCCATTCACACTTGGCACAGATAAACACAGGCCAGAGCTAGGAACTCTCCGAATGTTTAAATGGAAACCACACTCTAGAAGAGCAGTGCTTTTCCCCCACAGCAAGTACACAGTTTGCTGTCTGCCCAAGCCATCAGAGATTCAAAAGCCTTGTTTGTCAACAGCCCCTCAAATACCAAAAGCTTAGATAAACCAGCTTGCAAAACTACTACAGCAGTCCCTCATAACTCACCTGGGAGATGGTTTTACACTCTAGTAATACCACAGAAAGCACCTCACTCCCTCAGAAACATTCCTATCAGGTGCAGGTCAAATCTATTTAACCCAATTTTTGCCTATCCTGGCTTTACATCCAAAGGTCAAGTCCAGCTCCCAGCCACATGGGGAGTTGTTCACGACACTGACCTCGGTGTCAAGCACCAACTTGGGAACTGGTGTGGAATTTGACCTGTAGCATTTGTTAATAACCTCCTTATTAATCATCTTTGTCACTTCTCCAGTGCCTCCCCTCTGTGGATGCAGGAGCACCTTGTGAGCCCTGGTGAACTAAAGGGATGGTGTGGGTTAAGAAGGGTATCTCCATTTTCCACCTGGGAACAGAGGAGCACACGGGGCTGTGCAATTAATGTGGGCTTCTGGCAGAGCACATTCCCACAGCTGCAGATAAGTCCTGCTGACACACAAAACCCGCTCCCACCATGATCCTGAACACACAGGGACGTCCTCCCACTGCGGGGCTGCAGCGTGGGAGAGGAGCCACAGTAGTGCTGTGCTGGGTGGCTGGAAACGACACAAGAAAATGAGCACATTTGTGGTCAAGGATGGTGTGTACTGGGTGGGGAAATCACAACACAGAAACCATCAGGGAAAAAGTTTCCATCCTGCAAATGCTGGAATTGAACCACTCTTATCACCACCGGGGCTGCGTAACGGTGTGCTTGAATGATCAAATTACTGTTCTGTCTGTGAGCTCAGGTTAAAATCCCAGCAGAGGTGATGTCTGGCTTTAGCACAGAGTTTTGCACTACTTACAGGTAGCTCAGTTCAGGCAGGCACCGCTGCTGTGCAGCTCCGCTCCCGGTGACACTGGCACAGCTGATGAGACTGATGCAGAAGGATGTGCCTTGGTGACGTGAGCGGGGAGCCAGCAGCCAGGACCTCGGTGTCCAGGGCCCCTCCTGGGCTCTGTCTCTGAAGCCCTTGAGCCAGCATGTTTGAGTCAGAGCCCTAGACAGAGCCAGGTAAAAGGTAGTATTATATCCAAGTCTGTAATCCCAATTTTGCCACAGCGAGATTCCATCCTAACCCTTTTCAGTCCCCTGTAGCTTTGGAAAATAAGTATTATTCACTTGGCGTATTTCATCCTCACATTCAACAGCAAAGCAAAATCCACATGGTGAGGTTTTCCCTTTTATTAGACCAGCTGGAAGCACTGGAGGGGAAAAAACAGACAAGTTATCGATGTCTAAGCTCCTCTTCAAACAGGGTGTTTAAGAATATTCTGAACAGTGGTCTGCAACTGAAATTTCTGCTGATTTAATAATATCCTAGACAGATTTCTTACATTCTTTGTGGAATATTTGTAGATCAGTACTGTTTTGCATGTCTCAGGAAAACAGCCCCACAAGTTAGCCATGGGGAAAGTGCAGAAGGAGCCCTGAGTGGTCACACATTACATTGCACAAAACCATACTGGGAGTGAGAAAAAAAGAATTCCTTACATGACAAAACCAGCTTTTCAAATAAAAATGCTTTTTGAACAGAAAGTTTTCAGTAATATTTTGCTTCCTTTTCAAGAAAAAAAAATTAAAAATTAAATGAAAGCGTTTTCTCAGTACCAATTCTGGTTTTTAATCAATAATTGTTTTTCAGTACTAGAAAGTGCTTTGCCTTTTTCTGAAGCACTGAAAAAATAAACATCCCTTTAAACTTTTAGGGCAAATGCAGTATTCTCCCCCCCACACCTGCCCCCAGGCAGCAGTTTTCAGCACAATACATTTCTTAATGAGGGGGGAAAGCATCAGCATACTTCAGCAATGTGTATTTTCAGTAACACTGACTTGATAGTTCACCTTGGAAGCCTCAAACTGCAGCTCAGGGCAGCCTGGATGGCAGAGCACCGACAGCAGGGGTGCCACTTGGTACAGACAGGCTGGATCATATATCAATCAAACTGGTCTAAGTGCTCAGACTGAAACACTTGTAATACAAGGCACGGCAGGGAGGAAAAGAGCTTCTAATAGCCGTCAGTATTTAAGAAAGGGCAGATGATTTCGCAGGGAAGATGAGGCAGAGTATGGGCAGGGCTCTCTGACTCACCTCACGCATCTCTGGGCTCTTCCACCGTTTACTCCGTGAGCTCCTGCTCAGCACTGCTTTAAGGTGGGGTTTTTCCACCCTGGAAGGTACTTTTAGTACAGCAGGGTTTGCAGAAACCCATGCTTCGGAGAATGTGAACAGCTGTCTGTTTTTAAGGGTTGTTATGGTAAAACTTGGGCGACTGGATGGGTTTGATGAGCAGGGTGCCAGGGCGGTGTTCGGAGACCTGGATTTCATGGCTGAGTGCACGCGCAGCTGGGGGATCCCAGTCAAGTGCACGCACTATCTCTCTATCTCACTTTCTGCAGCAGTAAAATGAGAGCATTTCTCAAGACCGTTAAGAGGCTAAATTCACAAATATTTGAAATTTGTTTTGAGATCTCTGAGGGACAGCACTGTGGTGTGCCAAACCACGGCAGCGGTGTGCACCTTGGAGGCACAGTGAATGTTAGCCAATTAACTGCAGATTATTATGTTTAGAGGAATTAAAATAAACTCCTGGATTCTGACTTGGTGCAGCCAGGAGGGTGTAACAGTCCCTCTGCTGTGTCAATATCATCCCCAGGTCCATTAGTGAGGGGTCTCTGTGGCGCAGAGAAGCCAAGCCCCACACCAACACCATTTAACAATTGGTCATCAACAAAAACTGTCCCCACCAGAGGCTGTCTGGGGAGAGCTGGGGGCATTTGCCTTTTATCTGACCTGACTTTGAGGCTCTTGTTTCTTCTCACCCCCAATGTTTCCCTTCAATATTCCCTTCAGTATTGCGGGAGAAGTGAACATAGCAAACAGCACATCTGATCAAGAACTCTGTCACCCCTAAGTATTTGCTTTCCAGGCTGCCTGGCCACAGTGGGAGCACTGGTCAGTTTCCGAAGGACTGGATATCTCCGACTCTGGGAGCAGGAATCAGAGCCATGCAGATAAGGCTGTCATCAGAGATAACAGCAGTCAACAACCCTCAGCGTCATTATCTCAGCAAAGGGAAAAGGCAGGCAGCTCCCCTTAATATACAAAGTGCGGTGGTTATATATGTCTCCTTTACAATGATAGATGGAAAGGGATAAAGGGGGAAATCTAACAGAAAGCCTTCAAAGCCAGCCTGCTTCACATCCTCGCGTTCCCAAACTGGAGCATGTTTCCATAAAGGCAGTAAACAGCCTCCCCCCAGCCTGCACCCATGCTCGCCCAGCAAAGTGGCTCCAGCAAAACAATTTCACCTACACGGATCCAAGCGAGGGCTGTTTTCCCGACCTTTGGCTAGCGGAATTTCTTAAGACGGAATAATGAAGCAGTGATTGTCAAACACGCCTTACTGGAAGGCAAACAAATTGGCTGGATCAGGTCTTTTTAATTCAAAAAAATAAATAGAATAAACGTGGATTTATTTGCAACGGTTTGATTGCAGTCCGAAGCCATTACGCTGTTAAGCTCCTTTTTACCTTATAATCAAACTCCAGGAGCATAACACACTCCAGTGTGTGACTGTGCTGTGTGAGCTGCCCCAGGATTTACTCGGCTGCATCCTCCCCACGGCACACACAGACATGTGCAGTACAGGACCCAGCACTTCGCTGCCACAGCTGGCTGCTTCCAAACAGGGACCTGCATGTCACCACCACCAACACCGAAACCCCAACACGCTGCAACTGCCCCTTTCAAACATGCAGGCCGGTTTGCAAAGCCCCAGACGAGCTGATCCCCAAAGAAACACCTTAATCAAAGCCCAAGAGGAAGCAGGACAAATAAATGAGCAAAGACATAAGGAAAAGGAAAAGTGGCAAAATCCTAAATAAAATGTCTGGGTCTGATTTCTTTATGTGCATTTCTGAAGTGAGAAGAAGCACACAGAAGGGCATTTAATTAAATCAAAGAGTAAAGGAAGGGGTTGCCATGCAGCTTGCTATTATGTTACAGTTCACTAAAATGAAAACTTATTTTTAAACCTCTGGTATTAATTTGAGATTATTCAGATACTTAATTAAAAGTGCAGCATGTGTTAAATATTATTTCAACAAAGATTATCATCAAAACCCTATGTAATAAGATCCTTCAATGCTTAGAGCGATACTTTATGCAAATTTTCTATGCCACCAAATGAAGGTCTCTTCAATTTTTTTCCCCCCTTCTTCATTTGCTGCAGGAAAATATTCCAGGCAGGGGAAAAAAAAAAGGTTTTTAGAATAACAAGGATACTACAGATAATGCAGTGCAACAAATAGCAGCTCGGTGGTAGTCATGTTTCTGTGCTCAGCTCCCTTCCTGATACCACTTGGCAATAAAGGACGAGATCAAACAGGCTCCCATTAGAGCTAAAGGGCTGAATTTTGCTCCCACTGAGGTTACAGATGGCGTAAGCCAGGAGTAAATTTGCCCTGGCAAAACCCTGTCAGAGTAAGAAAGGCAGGAATTCACCCTTCATGCATCGGGAATGAACCAACAGTTCATACCTGGAACATATAAGATAACGAGGTTTCCAGGGCAAAGAATGTGTTTTCCTGTGTGGGATTTCTCCTGTGGCCTTTACTCCTGTGAATGAAGTCAGTGAAGTTGATGGGAACTAATCCTGTAAGACCAAGGTTCAGTGCTAAGTTTTCAATGTTGTTTGCAGAGTTTCATTTTTTTTAGAGGAAAATAAAAAAAAGATTAAATACTTGCTCTAATTGACACTATTCTGCCTGAAAACTAGCAAATGAAACCCTTAAGAAAATAATCAAATACTTACATGGACTTCCCTCTTATATAATGGCCACATCAGTCCTGCCACAAGCAAACTTCATTTATTGATTGGGGCCAGCATTGCACTGATTCTCTAACAAACCCAGGACTATTCCCGAGCAAAGACCTCATTGTTTAGAGTGAACGTAACAGTTGTGAGGAGTTGCACGTACTGGTTTGAACATATAAAACATTGATACTCCACAATGCAGAGCAACTTCAAAAATAGTTGTTCTTGCTATTCAGCATGTATTCAATACACTGATTTTCTAAACATTGGGAAGGACTTCCATTTATTAGAGGCTGCTGTCAAAATATACGAAAAGCAACTACTTTCAGTTTGGGGAATAGTTCAAGCCATGATCAAAAAAACAGAACAAAACTCTTCCAGAGTACCAAAAATCAAAAATAACATTTTCAGTGTATTAAAAGAGTCTGCCCATATACAACACCCCCAGCACCACACACACACACACACAGAGCCTCTCTCACGGATTCCTCACTTTCACAGCTGTCACGCAGTTTGAAAGCTCCCACGGAAACGACAAGCTATGTATTCTGCTGAAATCACAGCCCTAAAAATCTAGGGATGGGAAATGCTGAAGCTGCATTATAGCAACTGTTAGCCAGCCTCATACTGTGGTTGGAGGTAAACTGCACCAGCAACACGATCAAGAGACAATATGGAAGAATAATTTAAAAATATCAGAGTCAACAAATCAGAGCAGCAGAATGCCAGCCACGGCTTCAAGCTGAGAGCCAGGAGGGGGATTCCTCTGTGCTGGATAAGGATTATTAGTGTGGCTGTCCTCAGAACAAACTGTGGGAAAGGTGCAATAAAGTGCATTTAAGACGAAGAGAAAATTGTGGAGCCGAGGAGCAGCGCTCGTTTGTAACCATTTGCTCCGTCCCTCCTGCGGCTCGGTCGGTGCTCCGGCAGCAGCAGCGGCTTTGGCTGCAAACTCAGCCGGGCAAGCAGCTCGCCCTTGTACTTGTCAGAAAAGTTCAGAACTGGCCACTGATGCTACCAACATCGGAGTAACAAATCCACATGGGATCTAGAAGGATTTTGGTTTAGTTTGGTTTTTAAAGGATCTTGTTAACTGGGAAAGAGAGAGTTAGAGAAAGTAATAATCATGGAATTTTAATACTGAATGTGCGTGTGCTGAAAATAGCAAAGTTAGAAGTGATGAAATAAAAGTTAAAAGATGTTCCATCGTGAAATCTACCTATAGCTGTATCTTGAAACAAAGATCTGAGCATAACGCGATGTATCATCTTGGGTTTCATACGGACCCACATGCAAACAAAAAGCTGCTTTTACAGAACTTACATATTCTATATACATATTTACTCAGATGATCTTCGGGGTGTATTTTTGCACAAGCTACACAATATTGTTTCTAGGTATTTAAGTGGTTTTTGGTTTTGTTTCTTTTTTAATAGGTGTTTAGGTTTGGGTTGGCTTTTTTTATAATTATGGGGAAAGTTACCACACCAGAGCCTCCTCACTCTGCACTGAAATGGTACACACACACACAAAAAGAAAGAAAAAGCGAACAGCCGCAAAAACCCCCCTTCTGGCAGGGGGCTGTTGCTGTGAGGAGCGGGGGTGCGCGGGGCCGGTGCGGAGCGGGGTGCGCGGCGCGGGGCCGGTGCGGAGCGGGGTGCGCGGGGCCGGTGCGGAGCGGGGTGCGCGGCGCGG
>VXBT01001894.1:650602-826417 GCA_013400235.1 Oriolus oriolus
AAAAAAAAGAGGGATGGGACTTTTGACCACCAAAGTGGTGGGGGGAAAAAAAGAGCATAGCAATGCACAAATATTGACCTGTGAAGCCCCACAGTTTGGTGCAGTCATTTCTCACATGGGCTGAAAGCAGCACCCTTACCTCAGTCCCTTACACAGGTGTGTCCACACGAACGCTCACCTTCAAGGAGCGCAAGTGTTCCTCTCAATCATGTCCTCACTTCCACTGGTTATGAAAATCTGGAGAAAAGCCACAAAATTAAGTTAAACCAGCAGGAGTTTAGAATCAGATTTCCAAATATAGTCATTTTAAAGGGTGAACTTGTTCCTCCTAATAATGCATTAAATGTTGGTGTCAGTCCTGTTTCCACTGAAGCCCTTATAAATACGCATATATAAATCGTGAATAATATGATGTGTAAATAGGAAGAGAATCATGTATGTGTGTGCATCCAGATTGTATTAAAGATAATAAATATGCATATTCTCTCTGCACAAACATGCATATTGGGGTAAACACTGAAGCATACAAGAAAGTATATATTTTTTTTCAGGCATTTAAAGTAGTTAATGAGACCAGGCAATGAAAACTTACAGAGAAAAATTTAAGATTATAATTTAAAGCAACTAAGATTAGATCAATCTTTTCAAAAAAGAAGTCAGACATCAGCCCTAAGTTGTCAACATATCCTGTCTCTCAGGTAATAGCTGAGAAAAATAAACCAGGCTGTGGAGTTTGTACTAATCTGAATGTGTGTGGGTGCTTCTCTGGTGGGGGCTCGTAACTGCCTCAGTCCCAGAACAGACACAGTTCAGGATGAACTGTGAGGCCAGTCAGAGCTGAACACCCATCCTCTACCCAATACTGTATTTCATAAAAACCAAGTTTATTCCCTTCCATAAGGTCTTTCAGCCTTACCTGCACCAATCTGTTAGTTCATAACCACTGCAAGGGTAACGGCTGCTCTTAATTCCTGTGTCTGGTGTGGGGCAGAGGACAGAGCTGGTTTTAAAAAGCAAGTCACAGTGAGAGCATGCGGTGCAATGAAAACTGAACAGGGCCAGTAACACTTTGCGATACACTTTGCAAACTTTATCCCATCTTTTCATTCTATTGCATTTAGAAATAAATTAGCTTGCAGAGAAAGCAGGCAGTGACGTGCAGCTGGCCTAGGTGGCATGGGGAAATTTAGTATAAAGTCACACTAGTCAGGATTTCCATCAGATGGAGGTCAGTGTGCAGTGCACAGACACTCCGTGAGCAGGTCCTGCTGATCATGTTTTTAACTTCCTAAACGAATGCATCTCTACAGTAACCGAACATTTGTTTGCTTGTATGGAGCTCATTAACAGCTGGGTCATACTTGAAATCCCAGAGTTTATGGCATATGCAGGGGCAATTATTTTTCAGATGATCTCTGGTCCTGCTTCTCTGCAGACGTTTAGAGCCACCCACATAGCCGACACCCCACTGCCAGCCAAGCCGCCTAACACCGATCAGTCACTGTTTTTAAACTACCCATGTCCATAAGCAGCTTCCCATTGACCAAAATGATGGCTGTTAGCGTACATCAAATGTAAAGGGATACCAACACATCAAAAATACATTTGTCCTTTTTTTTTTGTCTGAAACAAAGCAAGGAAGAGCCACAACTCTGTTCAGAAAGAGAGAAAACCTCCAAAACAGCAGCATATTGGTTACTGACTGACAGCACAGTGTGCCACCAGGTACCCAAACCTGCTGTCCAAAACCTGCTGTGTTCCTACCATGTCTATTAATTGCACTGAAAACCCCTTCAATTATTTGAAGCCCTCAGTTATCCAAAATTCTCCCCTTCTCCACCATTATGTTCAGTTAATTGAGCCTGTGTGGAGCACACTTGCAGCCAGTAAGAAGAGCGAGCATTATCTTTCAGCTGATACAACTATCAATAGCAAGTGTACAGCGTATACTACAAAGGCTTTATTGTGCATATGTAGCGAGATAGAGATGAGATACGGTTCTGGGAGGCAGTTTGTCTAGTGGTTACAGTACAGAGTTGGGTGTCATGAGACCAAAGTTTTAATTACTACCTCTGCTACCGACTCTGTTACTCAGATAAACCGCTCGCGGTCTCTGCATGCCAGCATCTCACCCTGCAAAAAAAGGGCACTGTGAGAATTACCCACCTTTGTCAAGCACTTTGATATCCTTAGATAAACAGCTTTTTATGTGTAACTGCTGAGTATTACTGTCCATTTAATTGCATTTCTAAAACTCTTTGGAAAGAAAGGACTGAAAAAAAATAGCTGAAAACATTTGAGAAGCATAACTTTAGTTGTCAGAGACTGGCACAAAGTTCAGCAGAGCTGTGCTGACTTAAATCAAGGCAGACCTGGCCCTTTAAACACAGTTTCCCGAATGTGACGTGACCAGTGTGAACAAGCTGTACCTGTGCTAAGTACAAACTACCAAATGCAGGTTCATATGTATTGCTGCAAAAATCTTTATGTCTTACCACAAACTAGTACCAGTATTTGGTATTTGAACAAGAAGAATTCAGCATTCATTAAAGCAATAATCTTTGTGTTCAGTATGCTCTGAACAAAGTAATTTTGTTTAGAGAGTCTCAAAACTTTCCGCATAGAAGGATCGGCACCAGTGTGTGTCCTCCCCTCGGCTGGAGCCAAGCAATGCACAGCACATCACACACTGGCACCAGGAAAGGTGCCAGGCTCAAAAAGCACATCTTAAACTGTGGTGCCATTAATGCTTCCAGCACACAAAATGCACAAAGATAATAGAAAACAAAGGTCTTTGAATAGTGATAAACCTCCTGATTGCAGGTGAGGGACTACACAAGCTCATTGTACAAAGCTGTAACTGCACGTACAGTACACCCGGATACGATGCAGACGTATTTGTAATCACCATCTACCAAACTCCTTAAGAGCAGGCAGAACACGACCCTGGGAGGTAAGGAGAAGGCACCTGCTGCTCTGCTATCTTTCTGCTTTGTCTTATAAGCATCTGAAATTCTGTTTTAAGGCTTTTCCATGTGGCGATTTCTATAAATCGCCCTTCTCGGCTGGAGTGCTGAGGTGAGGGGAAAAAATCCTGCGCTCACTTAAAGCCTTTTATTTCTCTTGTAACATGGACATCTTGGAGAGCAGATTAGCCAAAGGAGAAAAAAAATAAAAAGCAAACGGAATACCGTGACCTAATCCTTCCTCTCAGAAAAAGAAAGGGGAAAGAAAGCCTCTTGTGATCTCCAAGGAGGAACTTGCCTTGTAAACTAGTCTCCTGTTTGAAACGGAAACAAGAATGTGAATCCTGATACAGAGAGGCTACCAAAGGCAGGGAACAGCTTAACAGGCCAGAGATTTTCCCTTTCAGTGCAACGCTGGGTATTACACTGGTCCTGCCTACATTAGAAAAACAGGCAGTGAAAACTTAACTGGTTACAAGATCCTTTGGCCACAAAGACATCCAAATGTGGTTATTTTTATACACTAGGCAGGAGCATAATCTGTGTCCAAGTTTATAAACTGTGGGCTTGTAGTTTATTAAAAGGATTCTATTACTGGCTCCCCTCTCTTCAGTTATTGCATCCAACCCCCGTGACACGCAGTTACAGCCCTCTCAAGCCTGCCCCTCTATAAAACCAGGAATGCTGCCCCTGCCCCCTACTCCCCTTAGGGAATGGGGGGCAATCAGCATTAGAGTAACTAAATATTTGAAGAAGAGATCCATTTTTACTGGCAAACATTATTTGGAATAAAAGTTTGCACTTCCTTAAGTGCTTAGATAAAAGGGCACGAAGGCAGGCACACTGGCAGCCATTGCCCTCTTCTATCAGGTAAGAAAGCTGAGATCTGGGGCAAGCTCATGGCAAAATTGAGAAGAACCCCTCAAAACCCCCCAGACCCCTTTGCAGCACCAAAGTGGACAATTGGCCCACTGAGCCCAGTCTCTTCTCCAGCTTCAGCCAGCCAGATCACTCCTAAAAGCCAGTTCTTGAGGCAAGTTTAATTTCCCCTCCTGCGTGCACATGCCCATGATTAGGCTACTTACACCCTCCATTTTATATTGTTCGGAAATACTTGGAGGGCTGAGGTTTTTTGTAGTTTCTTTGAACTTCTCACTCCATTCTCAAGGAGCACTGTGAATGTGCTCTGAGCACCGCAGTGGCATCACTTCTGTTCCCTCCAAGCAGAGGATCCGAGCGCCACTGGCTCTGACACATGAACACAACCGGGATGAAAAGCTTCCAGGAATACTCACATGTTTATGCACTTGTTTTACTCTGCAGGAGCACAAGCACCACTGAAAACCCGAATGGTGAGGAACATATGCAAACAGAACGTCATCGTGGCAACAGCCAATTCATCTTTTAAATTCCAGGTATTATCTTCAGACTTCTTTTCTGGCATCCTTCCCCAGCTCCTATCCAAGTATCCGATGTCCAGGGCTTCCTAAAACATGGTGGCAGATGCCATTCTGATAGGAAACCAGAAATACCTTCCTGATCCAGCAGATTACGTCATGCCTCTGAAATGCAAGATCAAATCCAATCCAGTTACCTGTCCACCTCCAGACTGCCTATCAATTAGCATTAGACACTAATTTGATTAAACCAGTATGTTTAAATTTTATTTGATTCCACCTAAGGAGTGTAATTCCCCTTGCGTGTTCTCTCCAACCCACTAATTTTCCAAAGGAATGGGAAACACAGGTTGGGATTTGGAGGCTATTTCTTCTACTTGTTAACATGTGAGCTTAAAACTGCAGTAAAAAATAAATCCATGCGAGTTGGTAGAATGAGACTTGCCAGTTTAAGAGAAAGCGGCTTTCTACAGAATAACCCAGATGGGGAAAGAAAAGTATACATTTAACTCTGAAACCTGAAGTGTTCTTTGAGGGAAAACGAATACATTTTAGCCTTAAAGGGATCACAGACTGCAATTATATAATTCTTGTCAACTGATGTTAAAGATAGGCTGGAAAGAATGTATGCTGAGGCCCTGCAATAAAACGAGCTCCTTTACTCCTTTCAAATGTTTGCAAGCCTTGGAGGTTATCCAAAGGTCGAATACAGGAAAAGTCTTGGTGAACAGAAAACATAATCATGAGCTTTTTTAATACGGGCTCTTTTTGTAATAAAATAAAATTATGGTAAGGGAAGGGAGGGCGGGCTCTGTCTCCTCAGATCTAAGGCCAGGGGGGCTGAGTTTTAATCAGAGGCTGCTGTTCTCCCCTCCTCTCTCCTCCCCAGCCTGTCACTGTGCAGAGAGAGAAGCCAGTGGAGGTGCATGGGCACTGGGTGTGCTGCAGAGGGGCAAGGGCACAAGCCTGCATTGAAACCCCTTGGCTTTGCTGCAGTGCAAGGACATATTTCCCAAGAGGGAGGTGGATCTTCATTGCCAGCCGGCCTGCACAGGGCAGCAGCAGATCCTCAACACCCTCCTCTCCTGGGGTCTGTTGGAGAGCAGCTCCATACAGTGCTGGAACTAATGTGCTGCCCCTTCTGGCATGCACCAGGACAAATGGCATGTTTCCCACAGAAACACCCCTGGAAGCTGGAAGTAAGGTATATGGAGAATATCACATCCAGCTGCAACTAGACAGGAGTTTAGACATGGGTTGTCAATACACTCATAGATTTTGGGGCAGAATCCAGGGCAGCAGTCTTTACTCTTTCCAAAAGGGATATGGCTTTAGTCGTGACCACCTGCAGTCAGGGAGTTGCTTTCTGTTTCACTTGGAGTACCTGGAGGCACTGCCTGGTCACCCACCTGGGCTACGGCCACACGACACACAAGCGCTTGCATCACCTCCTGCATTTGGTTCAGAAATTTTCTGTCCAAGTACAGATTTGATCCCATCCCCTCAGTCTGCTAAATACAAATCTGAAGCAGCAAACCATGAAGTATCTGGAGGGAATTCATGAAGCAGACATTTGCTGAAGGTATCAGGCACTTCTGAGTTGTGATCATCCTCCATCAGATAAACCCGTGAGACACCCGCCAAGAGCGGCTTTGTTCCAGTACCACACTCTGTAGCACTTTCTCACCATTTATCTCTTATAGTGACTGCTCCATCATCCAACTGTTACTACAAACCTGTCTTACCTGTACCTCACAGGCTGAGAAAAAAATCTTACAACAAACAATATTTTCTCCTCTCAGAAATCAGAAGCCTGTTTTAATGATCCATCTCTACTGCCTGGGGAATGCCATTCATGCCAACAAGTCCACCACTGTTTTGAAGATATTTTTTCCTGTTTCTTGAATTTCTTCTCAACTTCCTCTGTCTGGCATCGCACCATTATCAGTCTGGATGGAGACACCTTTCCCATTCCATGCTTCATATGGATAAATAGAATCAGGAAAAAAAAGGAAAGAAAAAAGAACATACCTACCATTCCCATCTAGGCGAGAAACCCACTTCAGAGCTGGAGAGAGTCAGAGCAGTGTGTTACCAAATTGGCTGGTAAATGCACCTGCTCTGTTAGGATTTGAAACTATTTCACATTACCAGTGCTCCAATGGACAATCTCTCAGCCTACAGACGTGAAAACTTGACTGCATATTTAAAGCAAATTTAAGCCTTGGGGGTGTCCTGTGCAAGGCCAGGAGGTGACTTTGATGATCTTAGTGGGTCACTTCCAGCTCAGAATATTCTATGGTTTTATCAAAGTATTTCTTTTTTATGTCATTTCATGCCTGTAATATGTTTTCTGTCATGAACAGCACGTTTTGTTCTCCCTCATCTTTGAGGAAGAGATGCAGAGCTGCTTTTTGCAAAACCAGGAGACAAAGACTTTTGACATACCCTCAACACTACTGCGTGTCCAATATGCCATATATTTATTTTTAATTGTATAGTGAGTCACAAATGAGATGTGATTGGCACCCTGTTGCATTCCAGGAGTGATGGTACAAACCCCCCATTAAGGAGGTATGACCCACAACATCACCCCTCCATTTCATTTCACCTCTCCCTCTTTCATCCAATCCTTTTCCTGCTGAGTGGCGTTCCTTGGCTTTATCCACAAGTTTCTCCTCTTCCCTTTGAGCTGAAAAGTCAAGAGAAGAAATATGTGAGCACTGGAAAAGCCACTAGAAAGTACATTTCTGAATTTAAAAATAAAGGTACCTATTCACAGCCTGATTTGGAGAATTGTTTGGGTGTGTACCTACATCCAGCAGAAGTTTTATGTCACATGACATAAAAACTCACCAAAACTCAGACTCGAAAACTCAAACAGACATTGAGAAGCCCTTCCTGAGTGAAGCCAGTCGCCCAAGCTGAGGGACAAGTTAAGATATCCTGCAGAAATTCCATGTGCTCAGGACAGCTTTGGGGCCCAGGAAACAGTGATAGCAGCAAGCTGACCCTGCACACCAAAATGAAATCAGAGCCCAGGGAGATGAAATCCAGATTTTCCTGAAAGCAGAAGGTGGATGCTCGGTGGTGCTGCAGGCAGGCAGCTCTTCAAACGAGCTCCACACATGGGAACAAACATGTCCAAAGGCCTCACACCCAACGGGAAGCTGCTGGGTGCCGAAGGCAGCCGAAAATCTGGCGCTTGGAGTGGGCACTGAGCCCTGGCAAATCCAACCCCCATCCCTGCTGAAAATCTGTCACCACATAGTCAATGTTAAAAGACAGGTTTTTCAAACGGGAAAAGTGCATTTATCACCCTCAGCAAACTCACGAACAACACAAGGCATAATTGCTCGAATGTCAAATAAAAATTCTCGGCTGAGCAAACACCATGCATGGACCTTTTTTGATCCCCAAATATGAGTGCTTTAGAACAGGATGAGCACATGGCCAGCGGGGCTGGAATGGAGAGTGCTTTGTAACCTTAACTATACCAGGCGTGATAAAGTGCCCGCTATCATGGAAAAAAGCTCATCTAAAAGACAGAGGGAAACCAGATGGGAAAAGAGCACAAACTCTCAGCAGGAACTTGAGGGATTTTTTTTTTTTTTTGACATTGCTTTCAGTTTTTCCAAAATAAAAATCTCTTCCCATTGCTCAAGGCCAAGTAGAAATATGGTCTGATCCACCTGAGGCATTCTGAGGGCAAGGCTGAAAGGTCAGGGTTAGGGTTAGGGTTAGCTGCAGCCTCCCCCTCCCATGCCATTGGGATCTGTGAGCCCAGCCCAGGGGAGCGAGTACCCCCAGCCCCTCCACCCCATCAAGCACCTGGGGCTGCAGGAGTACCTACCTCAGCTATTGCTGACTGCAGCACCTTGGCTACTTCTGATACTGCAGTTCTCTCTGCTGCCCTGGCAAATGCTTCAGCAGCTCTTTCTGCTGCTGGGTTTTCCGATGCTCCCACCGCAATCGCCTCAGGAGTGACCACCTTCCCACCCAGACCTGTTCCCACTGGGCTTTCCACCTCCGGCATTGCTGCTGCTTTTTCTGCTCCTTCCAGCTCAGTTTGTGACTCTGTTGCATCCTTCCCTCCTTCCTCTGGTGCTGTGACAGCCAGCAACTCCATGTCCCCTGCCAGGTCACCGGCAGCCAGTGCAGCACGAGGACCCTTCCCAGGGGCCAGCACAGGCCAGCAGTCGTAGAGCTGGCCTGGAACCTGTTGGTAGAAATAGAGAGTGTGAAGCAGCACAACTGTAAAGAAATGTGTTTTCTGGTGTCACTGCAAGTGGACCAGTGACAGGTCCTGGAGCCAGCAAGGACTGCTTTGGCGCAGCCTGCCTTGTCTGTAGAGGCCCAGAGCAAGGGCCCAGGACCTGCAGCGCTTGTGCAGTAGTGCAGCTTTGACTGTCATGTCCCAGCCCCATGTTCTCCTGTGGGTAGCAGCCACTTTCGCAGCCTGAACTGAGGCCAAGCTCACAACTGTATTCCAAAACATCTCAATGCCTCGTATCAGGTGGTTTGCGTGGCAAAAAGGAGAATAAAAGGAAGGCTGTCTCTTTCCCAAGATCCATTTTTGCTTAGTATCCAGGAAAAAAACCCAACATTCTCTACAGAGAAAACAGCATAAAATCCATGCAAGTCAAAGTGTTTTTTCAAATGGTCATATTCTCCTACAAAAAGAATCCAAGGGTCATGCCCAAAGGTAGGGAATAGCAGGCTTGGGTCAGACAGACGTGGTGTGTCTTGTCCCAGAGTTTCTGCTAATGCATCTCACTTCTGACCTGCACCAGCCTCCCTGCTGCAGTCTGTGCTCCCCATCCACAACTTGGCTGCTGGGCTTCAAAATCTCTGCAGTCACACTAAGTTGTCAACTGGCATGCTCCTCCCAGTGCCATGGGAGGTACGAGTGAAATTTTGACAATCCAGTTATCTTTTCTGGTAAATACACAAGGGACACTGGTAGAAGAGATCCATAACTATCTAATGTGCATGTACTGACTCACTTTTGTATCAGAAAGATCCTCTACCAAGTGTAGCTGCTATTAGGTCAAAATATAGGTGGCAGTTAAGTAAATGAGTAATTCCCATAACAAAGTGTGAGAGGTGGTGTACTGTAGATGTGGCTAGTCCTCCCTAGTAACACCTACTCCAATCCAAAAGTCAGGACAAGTCTGAGAGGTGATGCTGGATGCACTAAATTGTATGAATTCAGAGTACAAGTTTAGGAGTCAGAAAGAGCCATTGAATCTGCTCATACCTGCTGACTTGAGCAAAAAAAAAAAATCACCATTTAATTAATTCCCGCATGTTTTGTCCCATCTCTCTTACAGAGACCAGCACAGGCACCAGATTAACACACGAGTAACTTTTTGGCATCAGACTACACAGCAATACAGAGAGATTCCTGCAGCGTGGAGGCATCCTCACGCTGGCTGTAACCCAGCCAGCACAACACCAGGGTTTGGCGCAGCTCACAACCCCCTGCACACCTCCACGGGCAGTCCCAAGAAAAGGACAAGTAACACTTGACAGATGTGCTGAGAAACTGAGATCGGCGGGGGACCCTGATGCAAGCACACGGAGGATACTGGCTGTTCCCAGCTCACACATGCTCCATAAACCACTGGCAGGGAACTTGGGCAGGCCTGATGAAATAGTGATGACACCACTGCTCAATGCTGCTTTGCATCAGTAATTAAAAAAAGAGGAGGGAAAAATAAGGTGGAGAGCTATGAAAGGACAGGGTGGAATAAACAAGAGGTGCTAGGGTTGGAAAAAAGAGGAGAATAGTAGAGAAAAAAGGTAAAAAGAGAGCAGATAGGAAAAATCACAAAAACCGGAGAAGGGAGAAATGGGCTACAGATTGTCACTGCTAAGAGTTGTGCCCAACTACACTTAGAGACACGACCAGGGGTCGAAAGCCACCTGTGCTGAAGTGTCCTGTCACACACACCTACATCCTTGTGGACACAAGTCAGTCACTTGCTCACTGAACAAGTTACCTGCATATCTGCTTCATTAAATAGTAACCCTGTAGGTCCGCTGACAAGAACATACTTCTCTCTCCTCTGGTAATTAGCCCTGAAGGCTGGTCATGCTCACTGGCCATGAAACGCTGCAACAAGCAGCCTTTTCATGCCTCGAGCTTTACCTTTGTCCCTGTCTGTTCCCGTCAGGCTGGTAGAGGCAGGCACGATGCCCGCCCGACACTGGTGCTCCCCGGCTGCATTCATGCTCTCACCCCGCCCAGAGGGTGCCGGCGTCTCTCAACAGGGCAGATATGAGCTCGCCGGGACAGTCGTGACCGCAGAAACTGGGAACTTCCAGCCTTTTCCTTCTGCTTGGAAAAAAAACAAGGGCAGACTCAGGAGCAGCAGTGTGCTGCCAGTCAGCTTGAGACAGCTGCAACTCGATATGCTGGGAAGAGGAAGGGTCTTACGAGGCTCCAGAGATACAGGAGAGGAAGCACAGGGTTTTGTGTCAGGAGCTGGACAGGAACTGGAGGCTCAGCCCTTCTGCAGAGGCTGGGCACGCTGTTTGCTCAGCAAACCTCACCCTGGGGCTGAGCAACTTTCTCTCACTTTTGCCACCAAGGGCAGGACTTTGCCACCCACTGTTGTGTGCCAGCTGTGGCACAGCTCTGGCCTCAGTCAGTGACATAGTCATAAGAGCAGTAAGAGACCCAAACCTATTTTAATAAACATAAAATGCCTCCTAGAGTTCCTGCAATGTGGGTTGAGTTAAGCTAAAGCTGACATGAACTCAGTGTAGGGGATTAAAATGGTTTTGGGCTTTTTGGTTTTTGTTTTTCTAAATTACTCTCCTTGTCAAAAAACAAAGGAGGCAGGTTACTAACACTTACTCCTTTCAAACCCGTTAGGAGCCTGAAAAGAAGCAAGCATGGCCCAAAGCTTTAGCTTTATGATCACATTTCCCCTCCAAAATATTTTGGAGATAAATTCCAGGCACTTCAGCCTGGAGAACTTCACTGGAGAACAGTGCAAAGATTAAAACCAAACATATTGCCAGTAATTCCTGGCAGCCTGTTCCAGCAGTGAGACTATGGACCTGGGAATGAACCTTCAGCTGTGCTCTGACTCCAGATAAGACCTTGAGTAAGTCCCACCTGTCTCTCTGGCCTACGATACTCTGCAGGGGTGATGACTGAGAATTAGCACAGGTTATTCCTTATTTTATCGTGTCTGAGGTCTGGTCACTGCAAGCATGATTTTTCAAGAAGCTTGCTGCTTGCCTGCAGTTTTTGTATATGTACATATTAGCATTTTCACCTACATTTGCATGGGGGCCAAATTCACCTCGTTACCTCCAGTTTAATCTCATAAATTGCCTCTAAGCCACCAGAACATTACCCTGCTGTTCCCCCAGGAGAGCAGGCTGGCAGGATTTTGGATCAAGCCACCACTCAGCTGCACCATGCTGTCAAAGTCCATCACCCTCTGCCCAGGTCACTCCGATGCCAGACCTGCTCACTAAGAACAGTCCCAACCTGACCTCCTTTTCCCAAGCACTTGCATACCTGGCTCAAGTAGGTGAACTCCCTTGTGCTATACAAGCCCTGCTCCTTCTACCAGAGAGACCATTTCAAGGCCTGTTTTCCACTCTGCAACGATTCTCTTCACTCAGGGACACAGTTTGCAAAGCCCCTCATTAAAAATCTCTCCCACCATTTGGCGCTCTTGTAATTTGCCCCCAGCCCAATTGTTAATGTCTGACTAATGTTCAATGCTTCAAAATGAGTTTGGAGCTAATGCTGTGTCTACCAATTAAATGTTTGATGGAATGACATCAAAATCAAAACAGACAGAAAAAAATATTTCCCTTTGATATGCTGACCACATTGTACAAAACTCACTATTATAAGACTCAGGTTGCTTAGAATTTTGCCAGACTTTAATCTTTTGAATTAAACCTTTCGATGCTGGTTGTCTGCCCTGCTGGAATTTGGGGTGAAAATTTCAGCTAATGCGTTCATCCACTACAGGAAAACTTTTTACCCCAGTTAAAAAAAGAGAAAAATAACAAACAACTGATATCTCGTGCAAGCTTTTGGTTGAATAGTCTCAGTGCTATAATTTGGAGCACTGCTTTAAATTTTGGCAGGAAGGTCACAATGGTGCCAGGGAATAATTTTTTACAGGAAGAGTAATGCAACTTTAGCCAAGCTATGAGCCCCTGAAAAATCAGTTTGCATATGCTCTGTAGTGATTTGTGATAGTTAGGCAGCAAAAATATTTTTCAAAGTCCTGATTTCACAACCTGAATATTCTTTTTGTGCAGTTTTGGTTTTCCTTAATGTAATCTATAAAAATAGCCAGTGACCTTTAGTGACATCTAAACAGGCTCCTGGTTTCCTTCCATGGTTTGAAGCCTTAAACAATAGCCCCAAAAAATGACTCAGTACCACACACACATGTACTTGATGCCTGGGAAATTGCTGGTTGTTGGTCAGCAAGAACAAGGAGATTTATACAGCTCCAATGCATGGCAGGTTCAGGGAATTTGGGGAACTCAGGCATCAAAGGCCTGAGATGCAGGAAGCCAACATGCCCCCAGCCACCACTCTGCACTCCAAGCAGTGTGAGGATGCCCACGAGTTTTGAGTGAAGGATAACGAGGGTAAAAAACCTTTTGGGATTCAATGGGATGTGGTGGCTCCACTCACCGAGCTGCTGGCACAACACTTTCTGTGTGCTGAGCTCCCAGCTTCTTAGCACAGGCTGCTGAAGCCTTTCAGTGTGGCAGAGTGGAAGATTTCTGCTCCCAAATCAGTATATTCCTATAGTTAAGGCGGGAGCATTAAGTTACCCTTGTTCTTAAAGGAGGAGGAAATTTCAGAATCCTGTTAGGCAAAATTCACCTGATACCGGCTTTTAACACGTGTGTGTGTAACCTCAGCCAGAAAGAAACCTTTGGCAACTCAGCTGGTGGAACTGTTGCCTTTAGCCCACAAGCAACGTCTGTGAAACCGGAGAGAGGAAATATGCAGGTTTCTGAATGAATCAGGATTCTGGAAGTGGGGTCAGCCTTTGGGCTGACAGTCACACTATGGCAACCACCAGTGTCCAAGGACAGTGGGCAGTTTGCAAATGACTTGCATCGTTGCTCTGAAACCCCTGTGTCCTAAGGGTTTCTTTTCTCTATACCTGCCAAAGCTGCTATTTACCCAACATAGCCATAGCATTGGGTCATTAAACAATACTGATGGCAATGCCCGGAGAATTCCAAGCACCTATTGTACTATCACTGAATTCCTCCTTTGATCACCATGGTCAGAAATATCTGATTTTTATCACTCTTTAATAGCTCCCAATCAACTTTAAGAAGTTACCACAATGCTCATGGTAGAACCTTTGTCAGACCAGGCTAATCATTGACAAACTGAGAACAGCAGATCTCACTAGCTCCCCATTGTCAGTCATATATGACCTTCTCCATGGGCTTGAAACCCCAGTGACAGGGTTTGAGCTTCCATATTGAAGATTACTCTGCCTGTGTCAGAGCAAAAAGAGCTGTAAATGTAGAAGCCTTTTTCCAAGCTTCCTGCAAAAGCCCACAGAGATTAACAGGGAAGAAAATTTGAAGTGCATTTGAGCGATCTCAGAAGGACACACACTCCTAAGCATGAAATAGGAACTTCCATGTTCATGTTGTTATTAGATCACTCAAGAGAAACACATCTTTCTTATTCTTAAGGCACAACAAGACTCTTCCTTGTACAATTCTGCCACCCTTCACCTGTGTACCAGACAATGCTTACAAATAATCTGGTAACACTTCCCAGTCGCTGTTATGACCTAGAGATACCTGCACTCACCACCTTCCCTCTGCTGAGATGGCCTAATTCACACATATCTAACCCCAAGCAGCTGCTTATTCAGCATATGCTTAGCACTGACAGCTTCTGCTTCAGATTTGGAGGGCTTGTGTGCCTCAGAGTTTGCCTGAGCTCTCCAACCATGATGCTCCACCTAATAAAAGACACTGTCTCTAGGTACAAGCCTTGTCCAGCAGTAATCAGAGAAGCGTATCTTGTCTGATTCCAGAGTTTGTCAGTTGAAAGGAAATTAAAACCCAGTGCTCTGATGAACACTTCTGAAAACAAAATGGTCAAAAGAAAGGAATCTGAAATCAAGTCTATAAATTATAGAAGTTAATATTATTTTACAAATCCCTGCTTTCTGTATGCTGCTAATGTTGCTCTTGAGAGGCTTATTCTTGAAACCTAGGAAACCCTCAAGAATCAAAAACATTGGAAGTGAGTTTAGGACCAAGACTTCTCTTGGTGAAGGCGACACACATCAACACCCAAGACTGCTTGTTTCAGTGAAAACAAAAAGGGTTATTCTTGGTTTTGGATGCATTCTGTGAAACTAATGAAGATTATAACCCAGTTGCAACATATTTAATGAATCACAATGTGCAGATGACAGGTCATTTCAGCAGAGGAGAGAACAAATTTGCAACAGCCATTTGAAGAGGGAGCATTTTTAGGTAATCATAAGTTATGTAATTACATAATTAATGCTCTAGTTTGTAGGTAGTCAAAACATGGCAATAATACATAAAACAACATGTTTAATCCAGCTCCATAATGTGCAGTTGTAACCCCCTGTTCAGATAAGAATTCCTCTCTTTATTTCCTACCTGGTGATGTACACCCTGGGAATTCCTGGATTGACACTGAAGCATTATCTAGAGGCAATACAGTGGATTCAAGGGAGAGCTGTACAGTGTATTGGCCAGTTTGGGTGACTTTCTAAAGAGTTAAACAATAATGGGAATTTGCAAGAGTTGCATGTTCCTGAGGAGTAAGAAAAAAAAAAGGAAAAATCACATATGTCTAAATGAAACTTTTAGAGTAGGCATGTTGGTAGAAGCTACCTGGGGAAGATGAAATAAAAAGCGTAGATTTTATTTACCTCACCCAAGAAGCAGCTGCATATTCTGGTGGAAGTGTTGGTTTCCTGCCTCTAACATGTGCACACATTCATGTCCCTCAGTTGCAGATCACAAAACTATTAATCCAGTTACTTGATTTGTATAGTTTATGAAATCATAAGGTTTTTCACTCTCTGGTGTATTTTGAGAATTCTGCAGACTTTTCAGTGCTCCTGCTCAAGTCAGCCACACAACCAGATGATTAAGCTAAATTCAATTAAAAGAAAATCTTTATTTGATACTTAAGCAAAACCACTGAGCTCTAAAACACTGAAGTGTTATTTAATGACCGCTGTGGCAGTGTGAGAGCCAGATGCAAGCCGCTCTGTGCTGTCCAAACTCAGCTCCCCAGAGGTGATGCTCTGCATGACACGAACCCTCCTAGCAATGAGTCTGACAGCACAGAGTAGCTTCACAGCATCTGAGTCCTTGACCCAACACACAGCCAGGGAGAACATCCATCTCCCCTTGCTCTGGGAGGGACAGAGGGGCCGAACTCCCCTTCAAGCAGCCTTATGTTACACTGTCCACTAAACTGCATCCATCGCTCTCTGCACTGGCTCACAGAGCTGCTCTTGGGCTCTGTCTTTTCCTACTGAAGCCACTGGGCATCTCGTAAGGAGCAAATGGCAAAAGGCCTTGGACTATGCTTATGCTGTATGGCAGCACAGCCCATACAGAGCGTGCATATAGAATAACTGAACCTTTTCCACAAAGCAGCTGTCTCAGGCTTAGAAACCAATGTCTCTTTGCTAGCTAGCCAATAAAAAGATTAAGGGTTAATAAAGAATAAACACTTATTCTCTCAGGGAAACCTTTATATGGATGTACCAAGCTTTTCATTCAGTGAGGTATAATTACTGAAAACCCCACAGATGCAAGTAGCCAGAGCGTGCACACACTCTCAGAGGGACACCTGAAAAGCTCTCTTCTAATCACCACACTCCATCAGAGAAGCAGAGTTGGAACAATTCAAGCAAATCTCTTCTGGATTCTCAAAGGAAGCTCTAATCCAATCCTACCATCTACGGAGAAATTCTGTTTTTGAAGGAAAAGGACCTGTCTCCCATCATGAAAGTTTCCTCCAGCATCTGAGCTGAGCCAAGTGCAAATGAAACCTTGAACTTATGCCCAGAATGATCATCAAGAACTGAAACTTTTGAATGAGGACAATATAAAATATGCCAATAAAAATTTCTTTACTGCAAGTGCTGTTTTGATGTATAAATCTTGCCTCACATCCCTCCCAGCCCAGCTAAAACCTGGGCTGCACAAAAACCCCAGGGAGACCCCACTCACGGTATTTCTGACACAAGCCAGGGAGCAGTTGAAATTACAAAAGACAGTTCTCAGATCAAAGAAACCCACCTCCATTTGCATGAACTTTTAGATAAACACACAAAAAAAAGTTAAAAGTTCACAGAGGGACTGACCCTTTTCTGCAATCACCCTCACACAAATCCTGTATTTGCCATTTGTCGTGATGGGTGGTAAGGTCTTAGGGCAGGCACCACGACTTCCTCTGCATTAGTAAAATACCAGCACCATCAGCCTCTGGTTCTAAACGGAGCCTGTGAGTCCTGCCACAGTGTAAATAAAATTCGTAACCTGTCCAAGCCCTAACGTGACTTCATGAGGACCCTCCCCTCATTTATCCATGCTGCTCTAAGTTACTGAGGTCAAATTTAGTGAGGTTGGACATGTGAAAGGGACTCATGCGTGGTATGTCCAAATGATCAGAGGCTGGGAAACAAGACACATGACCAGGTCATACCAGAACAAATCTGAAAAATTCATAACAGAACTCATCTCTCTCTCATTCCTGCTTTGCTTTAATCACCAGATGTTCTCCATTCAGCTACCTGCTACCCTCTCTGAGATTTAAGTTAGGCACAAAGTACTCCCAGAGACATGATCACAGCACAGAAAGGTTATAGGAGAAATACACTTTTGCCTTGGCATCCTACAACTGGTAAGAGATATGAAAAGAACTAAAAATGCTGTGATGACAAGCTAGCTTCGGGCACCCTAACTAAGAGCTCAGAAATCTCACTCTATCCCTTGTATTAGAGCGAGCAGCTTCACAAAGACTCAAACCCTAGATTATCTTCAGGGTTATTGTGAGGTGACTGTGAAGATTTCTCGTCAGGCTGCCAGTGGGGGGAACAAAAAAAAAGCTTTCTGAATCAGGCCCTTATCATTTATACCACATTACAATCCAAAATGAAAAATGACGTGCTCCAGATTTGATAGAATAAAGCATCTTGAGATGCCACAGAAGTACCCAATTTTCAATAAAGACATTAAACCTAAGCTTCAAAAAAAGGGAATAATTACATCGTTTTTTGCTTTGAGTTCTAATGTTAAAAGTGTCAATTTATAAAACTAGGTGAACAACCACAATTCCTAAGCAGACTGCAGCTAATTAGACCCCTTTTGATCTTTTATTTTGCCTAGAAGCTTATTTAACAACTTTACACAAAACTCAAGGTTTTGACACACTAGTGGACTGGGGGAGGGAGGAGACCACAGAAAAGAAAATTTTTCTCTGCTGCTTGCTAAGGTGGGAGGCTGGTCTCTTCCTGAAGCACACTCACTGACAGCAAGCCTGGGAAACTTTCTAGCCGTGAAAACAACTGCCTCTTATTTGAGCCGTCTTGATGGAGACATGATGCAGAACAAAATATTAAAAACTAAATCAAAGCACAAATCAAGTTGTTACAAATGCTCCAGCTCTACATGCACTATTTGTGTGTGTGAGTTACTCGTTTAGATGAAGGATTACAATGCAGAGGACTAAACATCATGACTCCAGAGTACTGGGAGGGGTTGTCTTTACCTGCTACTGCAAATAAACTGGGCATTGCAGTATTCCCCAAAGGGGCAGTGCAGCACAGAGAGAGGAGGGAGCTGCAGTTTCCTACCTGAGCAGCATCCACCTACACTGCAGAGCAGGAGTCCAGCGGGGTCTGGTGGGAGTAGGACAGGCAGAGCTGGTCAGGGCAGCAGAGCCCATCCTGTGCTACGCTGCACCAAAACAAATCTTCGAGCAAGGTGACTCCATCTTGGGGCAGTAGAAGGCACTAAACAGTATCTCCATGTCCCTTCCAGCCCTCCTTCCCATGAAGAACTGACATTAAAATAACCATGAGGATTGGGTGACACAGAAGCCACTAGGACTTGGGCACTTTTCACTTCTGTGACCACATCACATCCCCCTCCTTTCTGTAACTGGAGAGACAGACATCCCTCGCTCCCAGGAACTTACCACAGCAGCAAAGTCAGGAGTGTTAAGGGCGAAAAGCTCCTTGGCCTGTCCTGAAAGGAAACAATATCATTAGACTTGAAGGACTCAGGCTGCTGGGCTCATGCACACAGACAAAAGCAAAGGACACAAACATCCTTCCTCCTCAATACAGCTGGGAGACCGTTCCCCCTGTGGATAATCCCCGCCCTGCCTGGGCATACCAGTGGGTGTCTCTGCAATCTTTCCCAGAGGATGACAGTTCCACAGCATCCACCTATACTGCAGCAGCCTTCCCACTGCCCTGGGGCGAGGGCCAGCCCTTAAAGCAGGAAGCCAGGCATGGAGAGGGAAGAGTAAGAGAGGGAAGGGAGAGAGGGAATGAGCTGCTTCAAGCAGCATAGCTGTGTCTGCAGTGACGTGGTGCTGTCTGTAAGAAGATCCCAGCAAACAGGGATCTGGATAAATCTGAAACAACCATAACCATCTTGATTTACTGATTTAGCTGTGTTAATCCTCTGACTAACAAACCTGGGGCCCTGTGCAAACCTCAGTCCAGTGTTAGTAACAGACCTCCAATGTTTCCCTGTCACCACTTAACTGTCTTCAGTCTCGAGGTGGGAAAATCTGAGCTTACCTGATAGCTGAATTTACATAAGATTCTTTGTTCAAGCAGGAATAAACATGCTGATGGCAGCTCTCACCCCCACTGAGCTGTTACAGCCTCCCCACACCCACAGCCAGGTACCATCCAGAGGATTCAGCCACAGCCCTTGGCTGTGTTCCAACTCCCCCACCCCAGGCTCACAACCGCTAAGAAAACTTAAAACATTGCCAATTTCTTGAAAAATTGCCCTTCCTCACCCAGTTCCAAGGCTGTCCTGGCTTGCAACTTCACTTCCTTTTCTCCTTGGTCTCCTGCAGGTGCATCAGCTGAATGATGGTTCAACAGAGGAAGGGAAGAAGGAAGTGATCAGAGGTGGCACCTGCACAGCAGCAGAGCTATTTCACCCTCGTGCTGCACGTTGCAATGTTAATGACTTCAAAGAAAACCATCTGCAAAGCTAAAAGCTTAATGTAGGCACAAAAATCAATACTGTGCTCACTGAAGTCCCCTGATACTGGAGACTCTAAAGCATCATTCAGGTAGACAGCACTGGGCATTCCCTCCCTAACGACTGCCTGCAGACCATTAGAGAGGGGACGCTGCTTTAATTTATTCTCTTTGTCATTCTAATATAGATCTTCCCTTTTTAAATGGTGTTTTAACTTTATACTGCAATCTGGGTTCAGAAATAGAACAAGTCCTAAAAGCTGGGATCAATACATCCCACATTGCCTTTCAGAAGGGACGCAGAGAGCACAGCGAAGAGGAGAGGGCCAAATGCCCTGCTGGCATAAATAGTGAGTTCCTTGATGCTGCTGTTTAAAATATGAGTCAAAGTATGGACTCAAACTTAGCTAACTAAATGAAAAATAAAAAAGGGAATTAAACAATTAAAAAAACTGAACCCAAACAAAAAACTGTTCATCTTTTTTTGCCCAGAACAGCTCTCTGCAAATAAATTCAAGCCTTTTCCAAATGTTAATAATTTATAATGTATCACTGCTAATAACACTGGCACACAGTAGTGTTGGGATGCAGAAACTGAGCATGGAGTCTGACCCACCCAAGGCAACAGGCCAAAGAGAGGAGCCAGCTCACCTCCCTGCTGCCCATGCTGCCTCTGGCACAGAAGGATCTTGTCTCCTTTCCCAATACTCCATGCTATCCAGACACCTGAGAATTTTAAGTAATTGTCTGGAACTATCCACAAGCAGAACAGTAAACATAAAGGCTCCTTTTGCCTGCAAGGGCAAATGCTGTTTTAAGGTACAAAATCTTAAGGTTCTGTGAATCCACAGAAATTATGATCCCTGGTTCCAGGAAACTTCAAAAGCTGTGAGTCTGGACTGTCTCTTTTTAAGAAAGGATTATTCCCAAGGCTTTCTTGTTTGTTTTTGTATGCCAGACTCCTGCCCTCTGAGCAGAGGTGGAGCATAGGAAGGCATTTCCCTGTGTTGGCCACAGTGGGCTTGAAATCTTCCGAAAGGAAGCAAGCTTAATAAACAACAGCAATCAGTCCAACAAGCCTCCTCCTTGGGTCCCAATAAACAAGCAGCCGAAGGAAGTAGATTGAAAAAAAAACCACACACACCTCCAAAAAAATACTGGAGGGAAGATTTTGAAAAAGTGGCCTGTCAGTGTTTCAGTTTGCTCTGTCCATCAATGAAATTTCTAAGAATTTACATGTTGTAGGGAAATTCCAGAATGAAAACTGATCCATGCATGCAAGTCTCATGCAGCTGTAACAGTTAAACAAGAACTAGCTCTAGACTGTTTATAGACACTGGAATGATGCTCAGGTGTGGAAGATGATCTCCAAAAGTTGCAGGGACAAGAGACAGGTTATTGCACAGTGTTATGATGTACACAGGTCACCCCTGGGTGCTCTGAGGTGTCCCTGTAACCCAAGACCATTCATGCATCCTTAGAGGATAGTGTGCAACAGGCATAGAAACTTACCTATAATTTGGTTTTTTCTGATCTAAGTGATACAGGTTTCTCAATCTGACATTGCCCTAAGGGTCAGAGATTCTCTCTACTTTTATTACATACAGATGCCAGATCCATGTAGCTCCATTCAACAAGAAAGAAATCCCCAAGGATTCCAATTGTTTTAAATAAAAAACCTAAGCAAATGAAAAACAAACCCTCTCCTGCCACCTACTCAACAAGCACATGCAACCCTACCCAAACATACTGCTGCTAATGCTTTGCAGTAACACTTGCTCAACACCAAACAAAAGCACCTATAAGTCACCAAGTCAGTTGGTAAAATCAGATCTAATATGTCAAAATATTTCAGTTTCACCCAAACACTCTTGGTTAGTTAGTGCTAAATATTTGTTCCATCTCTTAATCCTTCTGCCAGGCAAGCCAGATTTCCTGCTAGCAAACAAAGTCAAGAAATGTGTCTAAGATCTCAGAGGAATGTTGCCTGGACCGAAATAATAACCAACATCTCATCCCTCAGTCTGCCCTCCTCCAAAAAACAAGGGTCCACTCCTTCCACTTCAGTACATTTCACCTTGGCTTTTATCCACTGCTTATTCATCTTATTTCCTCTTTCCTAGAATCCAAATAAATCTTCATGGTGCTAACTGAGCTCCTGCAAAACAAATGGTGGAAGAAAGGCATCTCATCCCCCAAGTTCACTGTACAGCTCAGGTAAGCCAGGAAAACGAGCTGCCACGTATTCCCTGGGGCCCTGCGTGCCCTTTGAGGTGATTCCTTTGGGGAGCACCCACCATTTCCTCAAGGAAGCCCCTGCAGCTCACTCACTGTCCCTGCTTGAGCACTGGGGCTGGAGCCTTCAGTTTTGGCTTGCTGCGCTGCCTCCTGGGTCTGATCCAGTCCCTGAATCCTTCCACCCGCTCTTGGGAGCTGAGGTTCACCAGGGAGCATCAGGACACGTTTACAAAGCGATGGCTGAAGAGTGTCCAGAAAGCTCTATGAGTACAAGTGCTTTTGTTTCCACAGGAGAAATGTCCACAGGGCTGCGTTTGGGGAAAGGGTGAAGAAACATCTGTGTGCTCACGGCAGCAGCAGCAGCACAGGCACAAGTTGCAGCTGCAAAGCCCCTCCAACTTGGCTGGTGCTGTCTGCTAACTGCTGGCATAAATATAGTAACAGGGTTGCACATATGGCAGGCTGTTTAATTTTAGAAATCAAAACTATCGAGTGATTAAGTTAGTCATCCTTCCTCAATTTGGGACCAATACAACACTACCAGAGGCAGTGGTCATAACCACTGTGGTTTGCCAGAGAGAAGGAGAGCGCATGTGCTCCCACGGCAGCAGGGAACACCAGAAACCCCGTCCTGCTCTGCCCAGCCTGGCTTCTCAAAACAGGATCAGACAAAAGGAAGAAAATCCAACTTAAACCAGCCTTCAAATGAAAATGAGAGCCTGCAGATTTGCACACATGAACATGCACAGCCTGCAACATGTTCTGGGTGGGGTATGGCAGAACCGCTGCCCTGAACATGGTGCTTCCAAAAGGTGAGGTGAAAATCACACTGGGCCAGTTTGCCTCTGGAAGTGAGATCCATTCACATCTCAGTCAGGGATTTGAGTTTCCCAAAGGAAACTAATGAAGAGAGAAATGGGAGCCCAGTTCAGCCAGCACGGCTGTCTGGGTGCAAACACGCCTGGGTCAGGAGTAAGAGCAAGCCGTGTGCTGGGACACTGCACAGCCCCTTGCCACCAGCTGGCCGAGTCCTACTGCGCTCAGCAGCCCAGCCTGTGCCAACACACGAACCCAGCCCTGGCCAGGAGGGGCCTTTATGCACCCCAGAAACAGCTGCTTCCTCTGCAGAGCCTGTGGCTTATCCTCAGCTGCAGCATCAGTGGCACCAGGAGGATGCAGCCCTGCAAAGCCCGCCGGTATCTTCCCCTTCCAGTGAAAACCAGCGAATGGAGAAAGCAAACAAGTCATAGAGGGATTTTCTGTTTCTCTAGACAAACACTCTAAGAACAGTTCAAAAGAGGCTAATTAAATTCCAAAATCCCTGAGCAAATACATTAATAATGATTTTGAAATGAGCAGTTAACCAAGGAAGTTTTCAAGGTGGGAAATGTTTGATACAGAAGAGCGTGTGAGGAAGAGCTGCCCAGCCTACGTTAGAGACAATCTCTCTGGCCAGCACACGTGTTCAGGGGAGCGGGCATAGCAAATGCTCCTGGGCCCAGGAACAGCAGTGTCCCCAGAAGCCAATCCCCTTCATTCCAAATCACCAGGAAGCCACGCAAGCACTAAATGACATGGCCATGAGTCTGAACTGTCGCTGCATAGCCTCACCAAAGAGCTCCTTTTACCCATTTCCAGGATGGAGGGAAAGAAAAAGACCTTTTTTTCTGTCCTGCTATCATTACAGGAAATTTCCAAACATCAGATAAATCTTTTTTGTCTTCCCACACAATCCTAGGCAAATCAAGAGTCTGCCCGCCCTGTGCATGAAGCATGAAACGATGAAAAATGGATAACTTGTTATAATTGCTCATATGGAGGTGGAAAAATCCAGTATTGTCGCATGGTCTGCACTCTCACGGCTCGTGGAACCTCTCCATGTTAAACGCCATCATTCTCACAAGCAAGAAGGACAATAGTGCCATCTTTCATTTAATGATGGCAAACCAAGAAAAGAAGTGATGTGAAAAAAACATAGAAGGGAAGTGATGTGCCCTTGTAAAGTCCATGGCAGAGCAAGGACTTAAACCCACTGCCTGAGGCCCTAAGCACCAGGTCACCCCATCTTAGTCAAATCTCCAACCACGGTCACAAGATTCTCTCTCCTATTCTTTTCCTTTTATTCTCTACATGTCTTTTCCCAGCAAAATACAACTATGTTTTTTTCAGGTAAGATCTCATGAGATACTGATTCATATGCTTGTTAAAACCCAGATCCATTATACCTCTTTTTGCTTTCATTCACTAATTTTATTGTCCCATAAAAGAAAAGATTTTCTGGTGAGATACATTCACTGTGCCGCCACTATTGCTAAAGGCACAGAGCTGCCATCGTCTTCCGGAAACAGGTTTGTTTAGTTCATAAATCCTACTTTCAGTATTTTGCTAAATACAAGAATTATGCATAGGATAATAAATTCCAGGATCATTCTTCCTTCAGATTTGACAAATAGAACTGCAGTTCTTTCCCCAGCCCAGAGGTACCTCTTTTAAAGAGCAGTCAGCAGTCTGATAACTTTAGATAAACCATTTAATTTCCAGAAGGAGCCTTGTCTGTATACACAGAGTCTACTGGGTGTTCTCCTTTCTCCCTGACTGCTCCCTGTTGGGAAGCAGAGGCTTTGGTTGAATAACTGGCAGTCTCAGGTTTTCAAAACTTAAGAATCACTTTCATGAACCATAAGAAACTGTGTTATTTACCTCAGCAGCAATCCAAGTACGCTGTTCTACAGTTTCACAGTCTAGGAGAAGAGGCTCAACACTGGTTTTTTTTGCTTTATTTTTATGAAACTAGGAGGGAAAGTGGGAAATAAAGATAATAAAAAATGACCAAGAATTGTGAGAAAGGGGTTTAGGAGGGAAAACCATGAAAGAGTGGAAAAGCTATGCAGCTCTGATTCCTGTTTGAATGCTCCAAGAAAGAAGAGTAACTTAGAGGTAAATCCAATTGGTAGACCTAGAAGAGAAGGAAGGAAGTTTACTGCCAAATTCAACTAGATCACCAGAAAAAGCCTCCAAGCAGTTTGATTCATTATGCCACGGTTAATCCTGCTTAGGGAGAGATTTCACATTTAAAAGCAGCTCAGATAAAAGAAACCAGAAGTGTGCTCACCATGCATGAGCACACATAAGCTACCTTTAGCTAAAACTTGCACTCTGATAACAGCAAAGGCAGCAGAGGACAGCTCAGTGCAAACTGGTCATCAACATCTCCACAACTTCAGACAGAAGCAGCCCTTCCCAATAGACACATTTCTGTCAGAGCTCTGTCTAACAAAATGCATGGAAGAGTCAAGATGGCAGCAGAACTCCAGGATGTCAAATTTATTTCCTTGTAGCCATCTAATTCTCTTTCAGTCTTGTCCTAGGGCTGAGGGAGCTGAGCACGAGAATGAGCTCTGCCCAAGGTACTCAGGGCAGCCATTCCCACTCACACCACTTGTGTCCTCTCTTGAAATTTCACGTGGGTAAATCAACCTTGTTGCACAACTGCTGCAGCACACACCTGTCCTTCTAATGTGGAGCTGCTGATCACCCAGCCAGGAAAGCCAGTCACCTGGAGAAGGGCTTGCACCATTTCAGTTTGCACTGGGACTCTTTGCAGGGAGCACAGAGATCCTCCATAGACAGCAGCTCACTGCCAGTGAGGGAAGGTGGGCAGCAAGATTTCTGAGGGTGTTAATCTCTCATAATGGCAAAAGCATGTTTTGCCCATGCTAATGCTTCTTTTTTTGTCCACCTAAAACTCTCTAGGAAAAGCCAGTGTTAAAAAGTGCAGAATAAGGCCCCATAAAACCTCCTGTCTGGAATCTAGGGACTATTAATCAAGAACATTGGTGCTTTTGCACAGAAATGTTGTTAGATTTGTTGTCTGTACTTTTTCATGCATCCTTGGATAAGGATTTCCCCCCACTGCTCTCACAGCAGGACTGAACCCCCGAGAAGGAATGGCCACAGAGTGAAGATCCTCACTGCAGAGATTTTACAGTCTTTTCTAAATCAGTGACCAGAGACATACTAGGTTAATCCTGATTAGTAACAAACACCTTTGTTGTGATTGTATTGATAATAACCACTTAAGGTTTCTTATGTCAGGTGGACCTCATTTCATTCTCACAGCTGTGTCTGGTATTTCAGCCACTTCTCCATCCTTTTTCTCACTTGTCCATTCTTCCACATACTGCTATAATTCAGGAAAATAAAAGAGGAAAGAGCTAGGAGTTATTATCAGAACAGAAGACACCCACTACCACTAGTTTTTCCTCTAGCTGAGGATTGCATTCCTGTTGGCTCTCCCTTTCCCCAGCTGAGCTTGGGAGTGCTAAGCCACCCTTAAAATCCTCCTTGTTAGAATGGATCCATCACATTGTCTGGGATATAATAGAGTGAAGAAAAAAAAAAATCACCAACCAGCAAGGCTGAGTTGCCGGGAGAATGGTGCTATGCAAACATTTCAGGTACCTGCACTACACAGGTATTTATACACCTTATGGGCTGCTCCTGGAGGCAACAACCCCTGGCTAAGTGCCACTACACAAGGGTTGGGATGACAGGATGATCCAGCGTGCAAGCACTCAGCTAGACTTTGTGGGATAGCAATGGAAAGAGCTGGCACATGCAGAGCATCAGTTTTTGGGGAACAGAGACAACTCCTTGGCTGTGCTAAAGGTTGCCATACCTCAGTAATCCCATTTGCAAGGCAGCTTTCATCATATGTGACACAGCAACGTCAAATCCCAAGAAACACTCCGCTTGTCTGCAACACGCTGTAATGTGAAAGAACACAGAGGTTACTTGCAACAGACACCAAGCACAAAGAAGCTTCTGCTTTAACCAGCTGTCCTTTTTGTCACAAGAGGCCTGATGTCAGAGCTGAGATGCCTGAAGGTCAGCAACACTGGTCAGTGGGCCAGAGCAGGGTATTCTGGCTCCCGTCCTCTGCTTGGAAGGGTGCTCTATCTCAGAGTCAAAAGCAGGTGAACCAAGATGAAGGTTTTGTTCCTCATTCAACACTGACTCACTGCATAACCTTGAACAAGATCCCACACCACACCTTCCCCACGTGGAAGTGGTACAATTTATCCATTTCCCTGTGCTTGTGTGCCTGGTGCTGCCAGTGCCCAGGAGGTACTCTCAGGTCACTGGCTCAAGGGTGCCAGGCAAGAAGAGAACCTGGCTGGTTTAATACATCCTGGGCTTGTTCCACACAATGCTAGAGCCTGGGTCAATGTATGTGAATTTTTTCCAGCACTCCATGAGTTCTTCTGTATAGCAAAGTTAAAGCAAGCGAGAGAGAGAGGTTCCCATTTGATTGGCTGTGACTAGCTGCAATTAAAAACTATAATTTATTACCCTGGATTATGAGTATAATTTCAATGCAGAGAATTAAGGTTTTCTTCTGAGATGGAAATAAAGATTAATTTTTAATTTCCTTTCTCACTGCACATTTAAGAGCAATGGACTCCATAGAAAACTACAGGTCAAAATAGTTTTATGGAGGAATGACAATGTTCCATTGCCGAATAATTTAATGCTCTTGCTGCCTTTTTAATATTTGACTGCAGCTCCCTCATGCGAAACAGCGGCAGCAGACGCTGTACACGTTTGCTGCGGCACTCGGGTCAAAGTGACTTTGAAACAACAAAGTTCCACTGCTCAGGACGTGGGCAGCTTTTGGAGTTCCCTGCTGCAGGCAGCTGCCTTCCACAAGAAGGGCACAGGCAGCCCTTGCATCAGGGCAGGTCTGGGGATGGGGAGAGCAGAGGTGGAATTAAAGCTTGAGGAAAGAGAAGGACACTGGAACCTGTCAGGAACAGGTGCCCAGCAGGTGCCTCCCAGCTCAGACACGGACAGGCATGCTCAGATAAAGCAAGGGAAGTATTTCCACCCTGGAAACGCTGCCGTAGGACAACAGGACTCTGTGGGTTTGCCCGCACACAGACTGTGTTATTCCAGTCTGCACAGCACATCAGCAGAACACAGGGGAAAACTGGGAACCATGAGGTCAGGAATTCACTTGGTCGTGGACCATGACTAGGTCACTGCTTGCCAAAACTGCTCCCAGCCCCTGGAGAAAACAGCCTGGGAAAAGCTGGGAAATCCACACAATCACACAGTGCTGCTGGGTGACCTGTAAAGGAGAATCCAATGCAACACGAGGAAAGAGAGGGGGGCAGTGTGCATTCATTCCTCCCAGAATAAGCACCTCTCAGGACAAGATTTTCTGCTGGTGTTCACAGCAGGATGATACAAGCACATGCCTTAGGCCTAATACTTCACTCTGGGCAACTGGCAGTGAACAAAAATGTCACTGAAATTCAGGAACACTTTAAATCCTTGCTCTGGTAGTAGAAATTAACCAAAAAAACCCCAACAAAACCCCAAACCAAACAATAAAACCCTGCCATACTAATTGCTTGGATCCCAGTTAATTGAATAACCCAGTGCTGACAGAACTGCATCCTCAATGGCCTGGTAATATATAGTATAACCTTTCCATTTCAGGGGTTTTAAAATTTATTGGCATCTTATACCTGGCATCTTGGGTTATAAATGCAATTAGATGCCTAAGTGATGCAACTGCTGAGCACTGTGCAGGGTCACCAGGATGAACATCCCCCAGGGACACCATGGTGACAGTGCTTTCAATGTAGACCAGATCCTCTGAGTGCCAAAGATCCCTAGCTCTCTTGGTGGCCTTTAGAGGAAGTCTGTTTAAGGAGGGGAATGAAGACTTTTTGTGAAAATCTTTTCCCTATGTGAAATCTGTTCACAAAGAGATCTTAGGGGAGATTTGGATAGAATAATGAAACAAGTTCTCAAAGTTTTGGCAGTCCCTCTCCCTCCAGGGCTTCCAGGAGGCATATAAAGTGGATTCATTTTCAGTGCAGAACAACAGCACAACTAGGAGCCCAGTTTAGGACAAGTAACACCTGCCTGTTACTCACATCTCGGCTTATAAACTGATCCTGTGTAAGATGGCAGTTTCATGAGGCCTCTCCTCAAAAACAGGACAAAAAATCAAATGATGTTATCGTTCACCCAGAAGTCTCTACACAAACTATATCTCAACCTTTTCATGTTAAGTCTCAAAATAGAAAATATAACACCCACAGACACAGCTTCCCATAACCCTCAATGCCCAGGCAGCAGGACTGCTCTGAGTCTGCTGCTCCTGCATGGACTGCTCCAGCCATTTGATGTACTTCTGCTCATCCATCCAGGGAAAGACTCTTCTGAGCTCTCAGGAAAAATCAAGATGAGCAGTTATTTGGAACCCCTCTAGAGAAAGCATAGAAGCTGGAAGAATTAAGGTGACTGAATGGGGAGTGCTTCTTCCTTCTAGTCAGGACTGCTCCCCAAACAAACCTCTTGCTTTGTGTGAGAGTTTGGAAAAGAACTCCAGCCAACTGCAGTGACCAGAGCTGCCCCAGCACTTCTTGAAGCGAGGGTGCTGAGTAACACCTGGACTGATTTCTACCTCGGGCATTTATCACATCCTGACACCTTACAGAATTCCCTGAAGATTTCCAGTTGCCTACGTTATTTTCTTGCACTGTCTGTCCTAAACAATTGTGTCCAGACATTGTTCTCTTTAATCAATCATGTTTCTATTCCCTTGTGGCTGCCTTTCAGCAGCAACTGAAGCACTCACTAACTACAACAAGTTTTCTTCTGATGGCTGATGACTCACAAATCCTGCAAAGGGGATATACACACGTCTGGATGTGACCAGACTTTAGGAGGGTCCAGCTTTATTCAGCCCAAAGCACACAGAATTTTGGTGAGTCTTTCAGAAGTACTTCCCCCTCCACCGCTGGGATGCTTGTGGCCACCTTTGCCAAATACCCCAGATATTCAGACCACTTGGGACTCCAGTTTTGGAGCTCCAGGGGAGCAAATGAGACATGGAACCACCAGGTACAATGGAGCATCTTTCTCACAAGCATTCATCATCAGCCCTGTCTCTGGCAGCCCACCCCGGTATAACCATTGCCTGAGTGCAAAGACTGGTGTGTGTCTCCGGAAATGGAGTTTAGATGTTTGTCTTATCTGAACAAGTTCAGTGACTGAACATGCTGCACAAAGAGCGTGAGTAACCCTGACAAAGCAACTGCCGCCTCCTTATCACGGTCTCCAAAAGGACTGAAAAGAATCAAGCATCAGAGACTTATCTCTCGAGAGATGTTCAGTGCCCATGCCTGGCTTACCAATCAGCCCTAACTCCCTTTGTCACTAGGGTTCTTTTGCCTTGTTTTTGGCCACACAGGACAGCCTTGCCACTTCCTGAGTGTGGAGGAGTCGTGAGGGGAAGGGGGGTGTGGAGGATGGGCCCCTTTGCCCATGCTCTTTTCTTGTATTTCTGGACAGTGGGATGTTTTTACCCATGACAAGTTTACCGTTGTGATAACCATAACAAACGGCCATCCTGGTACCACAGAAAGGTTCTGAAGGTTTGTGTGATGACAAAGAAACAGAAGCCGAGGACAGATTTTCTTGAAGCCACATTAATCTGACAGCCCACCCCTGCTCAGTTTGGGGTCCTGCTGCCAGTGTGCCAGCTGTGTGAAGAAGCACTCGCCCTGAGACGGGAGAGGGCTTCTGGTTGTGGCCTCCTCCCAACTCCATATGAGCCTTTGGGGTTATGGTGTTACTCAGCAAAAACAGAGCCATCACAAGGGTCACTCCAGGACAGTGGGACACATCTGCCAGCTGACATTTCTACATTTTTGGTGCCTGGATCTAATGGCTGAACTCCTTATGTCAGAACCTGCCTGCAAGAAACAGGTTGGAGCTGGTCCCCAACCAGCCCTGTTGGGAATACTGTTGTGATGGTCATAACCCTCAACTGATCTCCTACATTAACAATGTTCAAGATGGTAGAAATTGAAATGCAGAAAACATCAGCTCTAGAGGAGGAGGATTCTGATTTTTACTCACACCCAAATCTCAACCAAAGTGTGCTAAAGCAGGTCAGAACAACCTACATCTACACCTAAAATTGTGTTTGATCTCCTTTCACTGCCTCATCCCAAGTTCTCAAATTTCTACAAGCAAATGTGTTGATTTATACAGACCTATAACCTAATATACACTCTTGAGACCACTCTGAGTTTTGATATTTCTTAAACAAGAACTTTTTCTTATTGTCCCTTCATTCTGAATGCAGTAAAGGTGTAAAACTAGCATCATGTTTTATCTTTAAAGCACGAGCATCTATCTCCTCAAAATCTCAGGGTGTAAGGCAGACACCATGAGAAGGATGGTGAAAACACCACAGAGAGAGCTACAGCAATTTTATCATTAATTTACAGGGCTATTCTTATTTGTCATTTGCCCACATAAGCCTGGGGGCACAGCAGTGTTTGAGGTCTGGGCAGAGCCAGAAGAGCTGCAGCCTGGCCCAGCTTTGTTCCTACGCTCTTGCACGCAGCCCTGAGCAGGTCACCTTACCCCTCAGGCTCGCCCTCCCTCTGCCCAGCTGTCTGCCCTGGCTGGGACTGTCTCAAGCTATTTGTAGCAAGGTGTATCTCCTCAGGCATATTCTGTACCTTGTTCAGTGAAGCCCTACTCTGACCTAAGGTCTCTAAGCACTTCTCTGGGACATATATTCAATCATAACATGAAACGGATGCTAACCAGTTGTGCAAATACCTCCATTCATTTCCATATTTTAAAATCTTTCCTCCAGAAAACCCACATAATCAACACAGATGTCTGCCTGTAATCATGCAAGGCTGAATTCACAACAGATGATGTTTGTGGAGACGTCTCACCGAAGGAGCTTTGCACAGCTAAAGTTCTTTCATCGGGCAGTCCCCAAGCAGCCCCCCTCTCACGCTGTGCTCAGCTGAACAGATACAACAGGGGCTGGAGGGGAGTTTTCAGCTGGCAGATAATAACCAACGCTTGAACCCTTCTTTCCAAATCTGCAGATTTCAGAAGTTTGGCACACTGGTCATCATGAGCTCAACTTAGCTCATGGCTTCACCTCAATCCATACAGGACACAGTGGAGCTCCACAAGAGTTGCTCAAACCTCTCCAGCAGCTGTACCAGAACCTGAACTATAATAAAAACTTCTCAGCTATTTGTCATTAGGCTTTTTCTCTGGGAGGATAGGGACCAGGCAAGACAGCACTCCTCTCTAACTCCAACCCCATTAGGGCTGCTCATTTCCATCACAGTCTGCCACTTTTCATATTTGCCAGAAACAGGGTCCCTTAAAGAATGACTCCAGACCCACAGGGCATGCTTCAACATAAAATGGCCATCCGGCAGCCTTTGCTGCATGGCTCTGAAATGAGCTTTAGAGATTGGATAACTGAGAACTTCTACCCAAAAAAAAAAAAAAAAAGAGAGAGAGAATTCAGCAGAGGTTGTAGGTAGCACTGGCTGGCCACTGCCCATGGGGCACCCATGTTCCTTGAAAATCAACATGAGAAGAGACTTTATCACAGCTCCGATCTACCAAACAGAGCTCTGAAGAAAAGGACATCTTGTTTTCAAAGGTTTTCCTCTAACAGGCATTGAATGAAGGGAGGAAAGAACCCAACAAAAAACCCAAGCTCTGATGAGAAAGATAAATTCTCAAAAACAGTGGCAGACGCACAGAGCAGATACCAGAGGAAAAATGCCACCAAGATCCGATTAGCCCAGTGAATCAGCACTGTGGACAGTATCTCTAAACCAAACTACTCTTCCCTTTTCCCCTCCCACACTCTTCTTCCCATCATTGCAAAGTCCTCCCAGCCCAGAGCTCACACCCTGACCAGGGGCCTGGTGCCGTCAGTGCTGGCTCACACAAGCCCCTCTCTTGAGGCCAGTGAAGGCAATGCTGGTGTAGGCACTGGGCCCTTGGCTTGGGATAGTTCCCTCTCCACAAACACAGTCGCTGACGCCTGCTTCCAGCTTCCTTTTAGACTGCATTTGGGACGATTTTGGAGCTCACGCCGTTGGAAGGGATTGGGTTGGCATGCAGGGAAAATACCTTTATGTGAAAGATGAGAAATGTCTTCTTTTCAGCAAAGGAGGACAAACAGTTGTTAGACGGGTGATGTTCTGATGCATTTTCAGCCTGGGTGCACTCCCATTACCAACACAGGTTTCCTCCAGGGGCTCCAGGAAGTGCCTGAAGAAGAAGGAAATAAACCTTCTAGAAGGCTTGTTGGTTTCATAGCCTTAGGGTCTGGAGGCTTGAATTAAGAAGTGTCCTATTCCCTGTTCCAGCGATCTGGCCCTGTGCACAGGTCCATGATGGCAACTGAAGATATCACTGAGGTATCTCTACACCACCCAGTCTGCCATGGGCTGTGGTTGTTGGCTGGATGAGGAACCTGCACCAGGCTCTGTGGAGCCATAAGGACACAGGCAGATTAGTTCAGAAGAGTTATGTGATTCAGCTGCAGCTGAGGCAGATCTACCTCAAGTGCTTTCCATCAGCTGAAGTAAGAGAGGACAGCAGCATCCAAGTCAAGCAGCACTGGACAGGCTGCCTTTGCTCTCAGCCTGTCCTTGGGAAAGGGAAAAACCACAAAAGGTGTGAAGGAGACTGAGAGAATACTGCTCTTCCACAGCACTGAGTTTCTCCTTTTCCTGGAAGGAACAAGTAACAGCCACAGTGAGCCATAGCAGTGACTGGAGCAGAAGCTGTGAGAGGAAAAATTATCTCCAGAATAACCGATTGTGGTGAAAGAGCAAAGAGGCAGGAAGAGGAGTGGCAGGAGGATCCTGTCCTGAGCTGACAGAGGAATTCAGTCAGGTTTTAGCTATTTACAATCCCCCTGCTAATTAACTAGCAGACCTTTCAGTGACTTTTCCCAGCAGTGAGACAGTTCCCATACTGTAAGCTGCGTCATATCACTCCCGTGCCGGCCAGATCAAGTCATAGTTTCCAGACCAAAGGGGTACCATTTTGGTCGCTCCAAACTCAAGAGAAAAACCCAGGAACAAAGCCTGGAGCAGACAAATACTGCAGCCTTGCCAAACCACTGGCAGCAGCTTTACCATGTAAACATAAAGCTGGCCTCTCTTTGCCAAACTGCAAGGGGGCTGCTCGAGGCCCTGGCCACAGAGCAAGGCCAGTGCCACTAAGCACAACAGCTCTCCCAGGCCTCCTTCTTCTCTGTTCTGGGGCCAGGATCAGCAATATTTCTATGGAAATAAGCCCTAATAGTTGCTCTGGGTCCAGCAGGAGGAGCTGGCTAAACACACATTTTTGTCTTAATGTAGGGCCTAAATAAACAGTCAAATAAGAACTCAATTTTAAAAATCCTGTAGTTTAAAGGATTCCCTCAATTCTCAGAATTTCTTTTATTCCCATGGCAACTGATATGAGTCTGATCTGCAGCCCAAATATTTCCTCCTGCCTCTTTTGCTAGTGTAAGTGGAAACATACACAAATTTGAGGTTGGCTTGTACGGTTTTTGCAAATACTGTAACACATTTATTCTAAGTAATTGGTGGAAACACTTCACATTCTTTAAAAATACACATCAACTCCACTGATGTACAAAGCAGAACGTCTACGTAACTGAGAGACTCAGAACTACTCAAAGGCTTCCTATCCATAAATCTGAGGCTGCAGTGCAGGGACTCAGTTAACTCTCAGCTTCAGGCCATGGCAGAGTCCATTCAGGCAGGCAGAGGCGCACAGACCAGCCCCTTTGTTGCCCACACTAACCCAGCAGTAGCCCAGTTACTTCTGCACACTGACTGCAGAGCCAGTGGAGTTCAGCCAAATGTCATCAACCCCAGGTTTCCTAATAATCATCTTCCTTTCAGGCACTGCTGCTCCTGCCGTGTCATTTGGCACTTAGTGCCATGGTCGGGTTGACAAGGGGGTGATCAGCCAAAGGTTGGACTCAAAGATATTAGAGGTCTTTTCCAATTTCAATGATTCTATGATTTGGCAGGAACGGCAGTTTCTGGTTCCTCTGGTTAATGAAGGCCAAGTTCCACCACAATTCACTTGCCATGCAGGAGCTGGAACCAAATGGAAAGACCCTCACTTTAATTATTTGGTTTAAACAGAGATGTAGAAAACCATCATTTCAGGCTTCAGGTTATCCCTTATGATTTTGTCATCTGCTGGCCAAACTGCCATGCTGAATCCTCTTAAATTCCTACCCCATGCTAATAAGGAGCTTGCAGGACTAACTTTTTATTTGGCACACCTACCAATTTATTTAGCAGAGTTTGGATCACTTTTCAAAGGGTCCATGCTCCTGTCACCAAAATATACTTTTCTTAAGACCCTTTAAAAGCTTTGTAAAATATCTTGCTCAGCAACTCCACCCCTTGCACGAGTTCCACATCCATTAAATAACAATAAAACAGCTTGTTCCCAAGCTGGGAGCAGGCTCTTCCAGAGACTAGGAGGGAAGCAGTAAGGACTTTGCAAAATTGTCAGATATGTGCACCTGCTTATGAGTGGATATTTTGTCCCATATTTTTGTAGTAGAAAAAGAAACCTGAGGTTTTACCTGACAGCTTCTTACAATCCGGCCAGTGTAAGGTATAATACAGTCTTTTTTTCCCTTGCTTCTCAGATCTCAGGAGCGTTTGCCAAAAGACTGTCAACTTGTTAAAAGTACATTAATGCAAATTCCAGAGCTTTCAGTTATGTTTATGCTAATAGAAAGCCTCCCGCTCTGTGACAGGCCCAAGTGAAGAGTCAGTAACAGGAAAATTAATTCCAGCTGTTGAAATTGATTTAAAACTAGCTTATTCATAATAATAATAATAGGGGGGAAAAAAGAATTCCTGAAATAAAAATAAAAAAGGGAAATACAGAAAGCACAAAATCATGTTTACTGCATGAAAGCAGAAAGGGTTCTCCTGTTGGGAAGAAATCTTCCAAATTTAATCAAGCCTGGTTAGAAGAAAGCTCTTGCTTGTTATCGGGTTATAAGTGTAGATTAACATGAAAAGAATTAGCTATGTGCACAGCCTGATTTTGCAAAGGAAACACAAGGGTTTTGTGCATGTATTTTGTTTTATATTCCTTATGTCTAATCCACAGGCAAGGAGACCAAATCCAGGCTGCAGCAGGACAGGTAATATTTTAGATGATAATGGTTGCATACTGAGAACTCCAGAGCTCTGGGTGGGGAGATTAGCTCCCCATGACCGCTGCATTTATTCAGTGCCTTTACATACATTTCTGCTGACTTGAGTTCTGAGTGATTTCCGTGTTTAGACAACCCCAGTCTTGGGATCACATACCCCAACTTTGCTGGGGTTTCGGAGTTCAAACCAAGATCTGGTGGTGAAACTGCTGGCTAGCCTGCCATTTCTAGAATGGTCTCAAATGTCCATATCCTTGATCTAAATATCCACACCATTTTAATCTGAATTTTTCTTTTTCATTTCCCATCAGTGATCCCCCTAAGTCCTTGACTGTGTGTACGTGTAGCCCTAAAAGCTGAAGGAACATAACACCTTGCAAAATTCAGTTTTGGTGCGGAAGGGGAGGCAGTCTTTAAAAATTTGTTCATAAACAGACTTTCACTCATTCAACACCTACAACTAGAACCAGATTTGAAAATGCAAGGTACTCTCATTTAGCCAAGAGAAGAGAGTTTCCAAAGCACTGGTCTCAGACTGCTACAATCCTCCCTGAGTATGGGATCTGTCCCTTTCCTAAGAAGCACTTCTGAAAGAACTGGGATCTTATTTAGGGTCCTGCATAGATGCTAAGCCTTATCTTTTGCCACAATGGTATCATCTGATTAGGTCCATATTCCTTGCTGCTTTTGAAGGGACTGATCCAGAGTTCACTGAAATCAATACAAACCTCCCTGTTGGCTCTGCAGTTTTCACATCCTGCTTTAAGGGACAGTCTCGCACTTCATTACTGAAATGGCCTAATAAAATCCACAGACTCTGTCTTCGCTGTCCTCCTCCCTTAGTTCCATACCCCCACCTCGTATCTCTCCGCATTTGCCTCCGTTTTAAACTCCACACATTTTTCGCAGGGGTGGATGAAGGGGTAAAGACGAAGAGATGCCATGACTTCCATGGATCCTAACCAACTTTTGACACTGAGGAATTCACATGTGTGGGTGGATGTGAGGATAAAGTGTTGGACCAATTTCAGCAAGAACACTGAGAGAAGCCAAGTCAAACCCATGGTTGTGCAGGAAGTTAACAAAGGATGCCAGCCTTAACCCTGTGAGAAAATAAATGGGCTGATGAGTTTGCAGGAGGTTGCTTCCTTTAGAGGCGGAGGGGAAAGGGAAGGAAGTTTCTCTAGAAATCCTCCTAGAATTTCAGAAGTTTGCCCCTTTATTGTCAACTACAGGGAATTAAGACAAACCTCAGAGCATGCCACAGCTCAGCCAAACAATGAAATGGGCAGATTAATTGCTGAAAAGGAGACACTGTTGGTTCGGAGACTGACAGTGCCCCTGACTCATGCCATCAGAGGAAGGAAAGAACAACAATAAAGAAAGCAGGGGCTATTTCTCAGAGTGCACCCCATGACTTCTGCTAGCTCATGCCGAGAAAGAAGAACACTGCACATTTTCAACTGTGTGGGCAGCTAGAACCATCATTTGAACTTAAAAGGGCCATTCACTGCTTTATTTACCAACTATAGTTAATCGTGTGGGAAAACAAAGCATTGCAGTTTAAATGAAAACCTGATTAATAAAGGAGAAGGAGGGGATATCATACTTTGCAGGACTGAAAAATGAGGGAAGTGTGTGGAAGCAGGAAGAATTTTCTCTAAGGGCTGCTATTTCCCTCTATGGCACTCACTTGGTCCTTGCTCAGGCATTTTGCAGGCACATGCACACACCAGGCTTAACAGGCTCAGGCCATTTGCAAGCAAACCACCAGGTTCTTGCTTCTCTGTTCGAATGCGAGTCAGGCTTCTACCTGCCTTCAGTTCCCTTGGCCCAAAACCAGCAATGCAAACCCAGGAATTCAAATACCATCGGTTTGGGGAGGGGATGGTGGTGTTTGTTTTTAATAACAATCAGCTTTAGGTTGTTTTTCTCTGCCTTCTGGATCCTGAGTCTTTCAGGCATAACCAAATCACACATTCAAATTACATGGGGAGGTGTGTGGGGGTGTGGAGTTCACACAAACATAAGGACTAGAAACATGCCTTTGAAATGAGGTTAAAATTCTCAAGCAGTTATTTAATTCCCAAAGACCAGACACTAAACAATAAAAAATATCACTATCCTCACTGGAAAACCTGGTGCTGCAAATCCCCTCCTCCTACATATTTCTTATTCACATAAAGGAAGTTTGACTTGAGACCTGAGGAAAGATGATCAGGATTTAGCCCTATGACTTAAAAAAACTGTTACAATCCAAAATCTGTATTAGAGAGCAGAACCACAAGTCTCTTTTCCCCAAATAAATGGGGTTTTCTTGAAGCAAGCAAGAATCATGTGCTGTAAAAATTCAGGAAGAAATGTGGATAAAAGCCCAGAAGGAATATGCACACAAGTAATGTTAGGAGGGCTTCTCTGCCTTGCTTTTGCAGGGCTTTTGAGCCCACTGCTCTAGTCAGGATGATGATGATGATGACGATGATGGAACACAGGGATTTGAAAACACGGAAAAGTAACCATCACCTCAGCAGCGTCCTGGCTGGACCAGTCTAAAATGATCCCCGCAACTGCGGGAAGAGCAGAACACTCTGGATCTCACGTGCACAGGGTCGGAGTCAAATTCCCTGTGAGCTGCGCTGTTCCACATCCTCCTGCAGAAGGCCAGGCTGGCCGAAAAAGCTGGAACACTTCAAACAACCCTCACCCTGCCCACGGCTGATCAGCTGTTTCCCCAAAGCCTCCCGAGGCTGTGCAGCACAAATACACCTCCTGCTGGACCCGGCCTTCCATTCAAGGAGCCGCAGCTAGGGGAGAAAGAAGCTGAGCTCTTTTACAAGGCATTAAGTTTCATTTGCAATTACTTGGGATTTTATTGCACTACTGAATATAACAGGTTCCTTAACTGGGCCAGCAGCATTGTACCCATATGCCTTTTTAACAGAGCTTTTCTGTTATTGTTTCCTTATTGGTCTCTTCCCTTTTGCTACACACAACTGGATTTTACTGGCGTCCAGCTTGTGCAATAGGCCCCAGGTGGCTCCTCCAGGAGCCTTATTTGTTAATTTGATGGCTGAACCAGTGCATGAGGAATGAAAAATACTGAAACGCAATGCCCAACATGCTACTTCACAGCAGCGGCAGCGACCCAGGAAATGTTCCCCAGAGTAAGGCTGCTGGGGGAAGTGGTTCCTTGTCCAGTCCATCCTTCGAAGCGAGACACTCTTTGATAAAACACCTACTTTTTTCTGCAACCAGCTGTGACTCCAGTAGGATAGAAAAGAGCTGTAACAAATCACCCTACAAGAGCCACAATGGGCTGCATAGGGAGAGATGACAGGGCTCCTGCTCCTGCAGATGTAAGCTTCAGAGCACCGGCAAGACTTAAGTGTACCTTGGAGAGACAACAAGTAAGAAAATTCAAAAAGCCACAGCATTTCCGTAGAGAACACAATTTTTTGAGCAAAGATTCAGAAAAAACATCCTGGTTCAGTCCAACAACTTTCATTCAGAATGCAATGACCAGGTTTACAAAAGAACTCAGCACCCACCAGCATCAAGTGCTAAGTACATTCAAGAACCCCAGCTCCTTTGAAAACCTGGTTTCCTGAACAAGATACCAGCAGCTGATGGCAGAACATGAAGGGCATACACTTGCTCCTGCCTTGCTAAATAATGCATTTCTTTGTACAGTGGATAAGAACTGAAAAGCCTGTGGAAGGAATACATTTGAAGGAAGAATTGGAACAGAGATAAAACAATGGTGGAGAAGGAGTCCTACTTGCAGAATTCCAGGTCAAGATTTTTTTTTCCATGAAAAACACCCCACCCCTCATCAGAAATCTCAAATTCTCTCAAAGAAAATGTGTGTAAGAAAGGGTTGATTATACTCCTGGCTCAGGAGAAAATGGGGGAAAGGTTTCCCGGTTTTTGTTTGCCATGACTCTTCATTTCAATACTCCAATTTACACTTGGACAAGACTTGAAATAAAAATAGCAAAAATTGAAATTAAATGTTTCAGTTGTTCGGGTCATGCGTCACCTGGGCCTTTAGGTTTTATGGTGGGGAGAGCTATTTTGTTTTAAGATTTTTGAGTAGAGACATCACTACCCCGATTTAGGAGATTACTTGTTTTTGGCTGTTTTTCTTGTGATGAAAAATTCTCCTCAGATGGGAAATCATGATGAGCTCTGTTCTAGACCCAAGTACAAGGAACAATATCAAAAGGCATCACCACCCGAGAGTACTTCCTTTTGCTGAAACAGAATCCCAAAACATTTGCTTTGCCAAGAATAAGAGAAAGAATAGAAACAGGATGCTCTTGCTGGGGTTGCAAGCCACCATTAACAAATGCAACCTCCTCATATCCCAAAAGAGAGCATCTTGTGCAGCTTTAGTGACTCGGGGTTGCTCGAGTTGAGCAGAAGATGCATTCCTGATAAACCACAGCAGAGAGGAGAAAACTTCACTTCTCCTCAGCACTTCCCCCTGCCTTACCTCCTCAAGTTTTCCCTCACATTATGTCACAGATAACAGTGAAACACAGAAAAGTCTTGATCCAAGGAAAACCTGCCCTGATACATCCTTCCAGCCCTCCCCACAAAACCCCTTCCATGTAACTCCTCACCTCTCCCCCTTCCCAGAACCCAGTGGAGCCCTGTCAGCATCTTCTCCACTGGTACCCTGGGCACCTGAAGCAGTGCAAGGTATCTCCACATGCAATTCCACACCAAACCTGAACCCTTCAGTGCTTTCTGGAACACCCAGAGCTATCTTCAGAATCCCAAACAAATACATTAATTGCTTTCAATTTATCAGCCTGAAATCATTCTGTCTAATTACCATTCATCTAGAGTTTGTGTTTTTAATGGTTTATGGGTATTGTTGGTAATCTTTTAATTTCTCATTAAAAACAATATCTTGTACGCACTATGTGTGAAAAGCCCTAATCCGATAAATCAAGCAAGAGTAACACAGTTAAAAGGAAATCAGTGGAACAATATTTGGGTTTATATATTTCTGCCAGTCAATTTGTAATTAAAAGTTGCTACTTTAAAAAACACAGTTGTTGCTGTGAAAGCCATTATCAGTCGGCATTTTCATATGAATACTGCTTTAATTAATTAGCAAAAGTAAATACATTATATATCAAAAACCGCTTTCCCACTGAACCCATGCGTTCCAGAACAAAAGGCTTAATAAACCATACAAAAGAGGGACAAATTAGCTGATCCCACCCTCCCTTTTCAGGTTTAGAGTCTTTTAAAGTTCTCCAAGGTTTTTTTTTACCCCACACTTGCTTTTTTTTTTTTTTAATACATTGTTTGTTTTTCTTTAGAAGTGTGTACGGGGGAGAAGATGCTACACAAACACAAAACATGCCATTCAAACTAAATTATTTGGAAATCAGTTTAGCTGGTTCTTAGAAAACAGGAGTGTTTATGATTATTAAAACCCAAATGTAATTACGATCACATACAACACAGTCTCTTTGGAGCAAATTATTTGCTGAACATTAAGGGCTTGGAGTTTGAGTCACAAAAGGAAATGATGTGTCTGAAAATTTCTTTTGTCTAGGGGCATTCCAGAGACTGGAAACAGCAGAAGAAAATTCTCCATTTTCATCAACAAGCTGGAGAGAAAGTGTGGATGAGTAGTGTGGTTTCAGACTAAGACCTATGATAAGAACACCTTGAAACATCAATGGCATCTCTAATCTCACAGGCCTTAAACAAGAAACAAGGGTCCTGCCATCTGACTAGCAAACAAATCACTCACCTCATCCTGTCCCTCTCCTGCTGAAGTGCTGCAAGCAGCTCCATCCGTGGGTAAGGAGCAGAGGAACAAGTGTCTCAGCTGAGCAATGACTGTGGCCAGGGCTGGGCTCCCTCGAGACAACAACTGGGCCAAGGCAACCCAGTGGTGGGACCACTCACACAGGTGTAGAACCCGACCTAAATAAAGAACTCAGTAAAGCCCTGTCTGATGCATAAGACAGAAAAAGTTGAATTACACTTACCCACAGAGCTGGAGTTCACAGCAGAGTGATGAACAGCAACCTCAGTAGGCTGAGCCTCACCACCTTTTAAACAGCATAAACAAATACTGGTGGGCAGGTGAAGCCAAGGAGTGCAATTACCAGACCAAAAGTGCTCAAGGTCAGGTTGGGTGGGGCTCTGAGCAACCTAGTCCAGTGCAAGGTGTCCCTGCCCATGGCAGGGGCTTGGAACTAGATGACTTTTAAGGTCCCTTTCAACCCAAACCATTCTATGATTCTACAAAGTACAAAAGGACTCAGTGGAAAAAAGGGAATTACTCAAGGAACAATTTTTCCGTGAGAGTACTGGAGGTTTTCTACCAAAGGATACCTCCAAAAATAAAAACTAGCACTAAGAAGATGAGGATATTGGACTGGCTAATGGTATGGCTATGTAACAACCCATGCAGACATCCAAAATTCCACTACCATAGGAAAAACAGGGGTGCACTCACACAAAAGCAGTTTGCCATCACCAAGTCCAACCCTCTCCACCAAATTTCCTCTCTCATCAGGTATCTCAACACTCCACTCAGTCCTGACTCCTAGTCATCTTCCCACTTGCTGAGATGCTCAGCATGCTTCCTTGCAAAGTAGATGGCAAACAAGCTTCCTTCTTGAAGGAATTACTGAATCCTCCTCCTCTAATCTTGGATGTATGAAAGATCTAACAACCAGTCCCAATCCCTTATGTCCTGCTTTCTTATGCTTTCTCTTCCCTTGTATGCCTAGACTGCTATTCTTTGGAGAAGGGACAGTTTTTCACTCTGGCTCACAGCTTTGCAGTGACACACACCCCAATAGGATTCAGAATTAATGCTTCAGGGTGCCTGAAGTACCCAGATGATTTTGAAGGCTGTCCTCCTGCTCTGTCAGTTCCTTTACACCATCACATTGCAACAGCAAATTTCTTCAGCCTTTTCTGACAGGAAATGTTCATCTTTACACCTTGCTTCTCATCCAAGGGCTTCTGTGCAACCCTGTGTCCCAGCCTCCATCCCTCACGCATCAGCACTGTCTGAGGCACAGTTTGATGAGACACACACCTGCTTCTTTGGAGTCCCAGCATCACCTGTGCATCCGAACACTGCCACCATTCCAGGGAGATCAAAGTCACGCTGCCCATCCATTGTTGGCTTCTTGCAAGGGCTGACAGACCAGCCCTGCTATAATCCCACCGCAGTGGGATGACTTCTCATTGCATTTGGGTGATTACTCACCTGGACATATTTCTAGTAGGATTTGCACCTCAGTCAGTGTGAAGTCTCATTAGGAAGGTACCATTCAATCAAGCCAGAACCCTGCCAGCAAAGGGCACATTTGGGCAGACACAGAGGGATGAGGCAGCACGGGATGGGGCGCCCTGAGCAGCACTGTGCTGAGGGATGTTTCAGCACAGAGAAGCGTGTGCCTCATGCACAGGCATTCTTTTCCCTGCACATAACTGCATTGATTTTTATCATTGTTACATTTGGTTGAGCCGCCCATCTGGAAAGTTCTTGCCTCCCCCGGCCCCCATAAATAACCAAACCCGGCTCTAACCAAAGGCAGTCGACAGAATCAGCCCCGTTGCCCTTTGGCAGTTCTTCCAGGAATTTTTAGGGTTTTTACCAGTCAGGAAAAGGCTTTGATGCTTTGGAATCAGGATTTTATGAAGATCACTTTGTAGGGTTCAGCCAACTCATGAAGTGTCAAATGTGGGGCACTCTTTCATCTCTTCACTGGATGGGGAAAAGATCCTCCCTCTTACCGGAATGAGGACTGGAGAGAGAGAAAACAGAGAGATGAAGGTTCATCCATAGAGGGGAGGGTTTCTTTTCTCTTCATAGAGTCCACCCACCGCATTCCCATCATACTGATTGCTGCAGTCCTATCTGTCTGCTCTCCAGGCTCCATCAGATAAGGAGAACTGCTTGTTCGCTGCGATTCTGATCCTGTGCTGAGGGGCCTCCCAGCTGCAAGGCCAGGCTCTTCCTCACCCTCCTTTTCCAGCTGCTGTTTTCAATGGCTGCTGCATCAGGAGGGATGCTGTCAGGAAACCTGCCACATGCAAAGAATGAGACAGTAATTGAGACCAGCCTAAGGAAATTTCGTCTTCCACTTCACACTCATAAACACCCACCTAAAAAAGAGAGCAAGAAAATCCCTGTTCTCTCTCAAAATTTATGTGCAAATTCCTATCCGGCCATGCCTGGGCTGCTGAGGGCTTGGCTGCCACTTCGCCCTGAAACAGGCCCACTGTGGATGGCATTTACACACCGATGGGCTGTTTCTGAAGCTTGCAGCTCCACTGCCTCAATAATTGTTCAGAAGCTGCAGACACCAACTAATTTCTATTTGGCGGAACTTAAGGCTTCTGCAATGCTGTGAGCTACACAGCCCACCTTCATCCAGCAGCTGGTGTCATTCCACCTGCTTCACAGCAGCTGAGTTGCACAACAATCGCTTGCGTCCTCTCCCATGGATGGGCATGGCTGCATTGTCCCAGTTCACCCCAGTGTAGCAGGCTTAGGGGAATTCAGAGATGCAGCCACAAGCGAGTCCAGAGAGAGAATGACTCTTTATTATTGTTACAACACCATAACATAAGTGAAAAATACCAGATACGAGATTATTTACAAAAAAACTATCTTACTGTTTACACAGTTTGCATAGCAAAGTAGAAGTTTCCCACAGAAGTGAAGGAGAAGGAAAAATCCTCTGCCCAGGAGCTTTTTAGTATCCACACCCCAGTGCAAGTACAGCTTCTTTGTCTGGGTGCTCTGCTCAGGTCAGACCACTCAGACAGTATTTCTTTGTCTGGCAAACACACAAACACCAGATCCGTGTGCTAGAAGAAGAGTGAAAACAGCAAGCAGGACATCCTACACCCAGAGCTTCCACTCCTCTTCTGTAAAGTAGAAGCCAAAGGCAATGTCAGCAACAGTCCAAAGGGAAATGGCAGAAAATTAACCCTGATGATCTCCTTCATCTTGCTTCATTCATGTTCACAACCAAACACAAACGGAGGCCGGTCCAGGGTTCATCAAACTCACAGTCCAACGCAAGGCACACAGACAGCACGAACACACACACACTGAGCTTTCTGCTGTACCTGCACAGCGTTGCTGAGCTTTAAGTGGGGAGACCTGGCAGAAAATGTTTTAGGATGCTCACATGCCCCCAACATACTGCTTTCCAGGGGGACAACCTCCACCACACCAGAGAACATGAAACAGCTACTGAAAACAGCCAAGCAGTCTCACAGCCATTTCCTAGCCAATAAAATACCAATGAGAATCAGTGTGAAATTGCCCTTTGGTGCTGTTGCAAAAAATAGGCTTCTATATATTATGTCTTTTGGGTCTATTACCAAACGTAGAAGACTCAGGTACTTACAGGGCTGGAGTGGGTGTGCCTCCAGCTCCCAGCTCTGTGTATATGACCTTGAAAAAGTCATTCAACTTTTCAATGGCTGAGCTGTTCAACTGCAAAACAAGGCTTTTCAGCTTTTGGCTGTCTTGTCTGTTTAGACTGTAAGCTCTTCAGGGCAGGGACTGTCTCCTATTAAACAATCATAACTCTCACTTAATTAGGGTCTTCTACACATCCAGGGCCCTCACAAAAATGTCATAAAACAAAAGCTTTCTAATAAATTCTGGGGGATTCCAGATTGGGATCCAAAACTGCTCAGTGGTTTTCCCTGCTGAATATGATGCTGAATCCCTTGTTAGTTTGTGCGTGTGAGGGGGGAGGAGGGAGACTATAATTTAAAGAGATTGCATAAAAGACCGTTTAAGTCCTTGTGGCTGTATATTTCTTTTAATTAGTTTATGCACAGTGCATTTGCATGGGAAGCTGCACAGCGTGTGGACAGACTTAATTAGGAGAACAATACGTTCCCTCTTAAGATAATGACTTGAGGATTATGAAAATTATTATTCCAGATCCATCCATGGGTCATTCGAGGTTCAGTATCCAGCGAACTTTTAAAATGCATTGAGGTCAGCAGTTTGGATACTGTCAGTAAAGTCACTTGATTTTACTGTTGCTCAAATGATTAATTATGAACAGTGGCTGCAGGCATCCCCCAAGTTACACAATAGCCCGAGGACTCGCTGCATTTCACGTGTGCCATCAGCTCCTCCGGAGAGACAGATGTGCTGAACGGGGCTGTGAGATCCACTGCAGACATCTGCCAGCAAAGTCTCCTTGTAAGCTCTCCCCACTCTCTTTCACCCATCCCTTTGCCTTCATATTCCTGGCTGGGGAGGCAAGAAATTTCCATCTCCACTAACGAATCTTTGGAGCTGGAGAACCAAGACAATTAGGTGAGAGTTTTAGGACGCAGGTCAGTAGCCCACATGAGACGTCACATGTCCCATTTTAGAGCAGAGCACCATAGGCAGCTGAGCTGAAGACATCACCTGAGTCCACCTCAGCCTTAGCCCATAGTTTTGTGGATCTTAAAAAGGCCTTTTTTTTTTTTTTCTGCCTCTCTCCAAAGTCCAATCAATTTTCCTTACTCTTAGGAAAGCACAATCATCATGACAGAGGGTAAGAGCAGTCCTCTTAGAAAGAGTTTCCACATGGACTGTATCTCACAGCCAACTCAGTTCAAATAATCAGAGCACCCATCCTGCTCCCCCTCTTCAGAAATGGTTGCTGTTGGGTGAACAGATTCCCCACTGCAGCAGGGCACCCTGGAGAGGGGCAGCCCTCTCTCCCAAATCTCCAGCTCTAACTGTCAAGGCTGTGGAAACTCCTGTCCTCAAGTATGAACCAGCAGGTGCAGAACAGACAGCAGTCCCATCTTTCACCTTAAAAAGCAAAGCCGCATATGCAGTCGAGGAGGACAAGGTCAGCTCTTTCCACATCAAAATCCGTGACTCATTTAGGAATCGCAGCAGTCACACCTTGAGTGTCCTTTCCTTCCTCTTGCCCAATAATGATAAGACAAGTTTTCTACTCAAATGCAGTAACTGTGAATTAAATCAGGCTCTTTAGTAGCAGTGACAGCAAAACCTTGGTGAAACCATTATGTGTGATGTTGCTTTTAGAGCTGAGGAAACAGCAGTTCTGGAAGCAGATCGGACGTCTTCAGCTGTACCTCCCCCACTGAAAAACTTTGATTTAGGTTGATCAAAAATTGACATTTCATGCCTGGAGGTGAGAGAAAAGTAGTTCTGAAGGAAAAAAGAAAGAGACAGTTAAGGAAAAGAAATTTCAAAGGATCATTTTGTGGATTTAGAACAACTCACCCCAGTGATTAAATCCCTCACAGTCATCTTCTCCAAAACTTCAAACCAAGGGAAAGAATGAGGCAGCATCTCTGCACTCACACTGGCAAAGGGAAAAATCCGTGACTGGTCCCAGCAGCTGCAGCTGCAAACCTGTATCCCTGTACTTGCGCTATTTTAAGGTTTCTTGAAGCCACATTAGGTGCTTACGGCCAACTGTGGGGAGTGAGTAGCACGGAAAAACCATGGTTTGTACAGCAGGACATGAGGCTGTGCACAGGAGAGGGCACAGCTCCTGTCGCAGCACAAACACCAGGCAAGGGCTCAGCAGCAGCTCCAGCCCACCACACCTATGGCCAGAGGGCCCAGCAAGGTCCAGTTACCGGAGCAGGGGGAAGAAAACAAAAGCACTATGAATAACAGGATGAGGAGAGAACAGCTCCTCAGCTCTTCAGGGTCAATAGACACGATTTGAGAGCATCACCCATTACTCATCCTCTGTTTTGATAACATGGCACCCAAAGCACGCCAGGCACCATGCAGGGCAAACAGAGATGTCCCTGCCCCAAAGAGATTGCCATCTAATTCTGATTTTACAGTCATATTTCAAAAGCACAGTGAGATCAAAGCCCTGCGCTCCTCCCCCGGGCACTCATTCTCTCTGGTGGAATATATCTCGATTCATAAATCAGGGAAGCAGCGAGTCTCAGTGAGCACTGCCATTCAGGACACAAAAGGGAACACAGAGATGCCAGAGGTAGTCCTAACATCATGCTAATGCTCAGGAGAGTAATCTGGGGGCGCAAGAGGAGGGGAAACACAGCAAGTATTATTTTTTTTTCCATTACCAGAGCAGATTTTTTATCTGGCTGCAGCACAGACAGGAATAACAGCACATGACAATGATCCATGGCACTCTAGAACAAAAAATGTAAAAAAAGAGCTCATTGTAGAAATTAAATGAAACTTCAGGAGCTGTTAGGTGAGATGGTTGGAAAATACCTTAAGAATGAAAATAAACATCAGAATAAGGTAGCGCTCATTTGGGAAAGGACACTGAATTAGACAAGTGATCCCAAAGGCAAATCCCGATGTCCACTGCTTTCTGATTCATCCACAGGTAGTACCAGCAGCATCAGAGCACACTTAAGCACGCAGGAGTAAAGCCAGTTGTCTCCCAAGAACTATCCCCACTGCAATATCTAAGGGTTCCCCCCCCCTCCCCAGAAAAATCTGCAATTCAAAAACTAAATTTGCCCCTGAACTGTTTAATCTGCAAGCTCCAGCGATCTCCCTGCAATGGGTGCACAGGCAACAGATGTTCAGAAACCAAGTTGGCGCTTTGCACACCTGAACGTGTGACTGGGAGCAAGACAGAAAGGATGCACATTGCCTGGGAACATCTGATAAGGCCGTGCCCTTCGGAGCCTGCACAGCGGTGAAGGGGCAGGAGAGAGGCTTAGAAATAACCAGAAGCTTTCTTCTTCTTCCATGAGTCACTCCTGCTTCAAGGAGCTGCAGCTTTGATTATTAACTGGGCTAGTCAGCTAGATATTTAAATGATTCCCAAAAGTCATTAAGAGCCCAATCAGATATGCAGTGCTTGACTCTAGCACAGGAATGCAGAGAGGGAATTATTTGCATAAACTGTGCTTTAGAGAAAAGCTCCATGTATTTTATATTTCAGGGTACAGGGGAATCTGATTTAACTGAGTTAAAGAGAAGAAAAAGAAGCTTAAGCAATTTAAGGGACCACATTAAACATGGAAGGGAGTAAAAAATATTAAATAAAAACATCAGCTACCCCAGGGTTTAGGAATAAGAAAATATAATGTCAAAGCGCTCTTCCTTTCTATTCTCTAAGCAACAGGCAGCTCCTTTAGATTTCCCCTGACTTTTCAGAGAGAAAATTTACACTCAAAGTCAAACCACTGCTGAAAGGTGCATGCCTGATCAGGAGATCTCATAACCCTGCTGTCCTCTGTCCCAGACTGAGACCAGAGATGTGAGTTGACGCAAGAAGTGAAGGGATGGGCAGACACAGAAAGCCTACCTTTACTTTATATTTACCTGGCCTCCACTCCAGAGCCATGACACAGACTCTTCCTCAGCAAAATCTCAAAGCAAATCTTCTGGGGAAGTGTTTTTATAGGAAATATGGTGTGGCAAGAAACCCACCGGATTTGGTACTAGAAGACAGTACCAGAACAGAAGCAACACCAGAGTAGGAGCCATTTCAGAGACAGGCAGAGGGTCACCTAACTTGGCCACAGCTTTTCTGCTGGTTTGTAACTCACCTCACAACCCTGTATGCCCAACCTAGCAGGTGGTTCCTGCCACATCCAGCATGGAATCCAGCTCCTGGGATGGGGAAGTAGCACAGGACTCTGTGCAGGGGCTCATTCAGAGGAATCATACCCAGTATGTTGCATTCTTGCTGCTTCAGGTTAAAATCAGAGCCACGACAAGCAAATCTTCAAGACAAAACCAGATTCAGGGTCATTGGGAAGATGGACTAAGCTTGGGATTGTAACAAAAGAAGAAGGCAGGCAAAAGTGGTGCTTGCAAAATTCGGTGTGGGATCATCTCTTTAGAAGCAAAGAGCAATCAGCAGCTCACTTTCCTGCTTTTCAGCAGAAAACTCAATGTGTTCTCACAAGATGTCAGTAAACAGCATAACCCGAGGCTGGTCACTGAAAGTCTTTATCCATCAGTTCCCCCATCCATACATTGGGGCTTAAAGCATTTTACTTTCTTCTTTCCACTGAGGAGTGGGAGCTGGCAGATTGAATGTGCTCGTGCCTGCAATACCTTCCTCAGAAAGAAACTGCCCTAAGGAGGGCGAAACTGTATCGTGACTGCGATTAGAAACCAAAGTCCTCCCGTGAAGTTATTTAATTAAACCATAAATACAAACGGATAAGTGTCTAATGAGCCAGCTCTACACAGTGTATTTATATTCCTCTGAAAAAGAACAATGCTTAAACTAGTTGCAAATAATAGTCCTCTCTCCCGGCCTGGTTTTCCCTGCAATCAGGAATCAGGCCGCACAGTAGTTTGCTGACAAATTGGTTCATGTTATGAAGATAATGAAGGCATCAAATTACTCTGCACTCCTTCCCCCTGGAAGCAGCGAGGCTCTTGCAGACAGCGTTTGCCAGGGTTTTATTTGTGCCTGCATGTGTGTGTCATTTGTGAGCAGACGAGCCCCAGAGGCCTGTCAGCCAAGGCAGGATGGCTCCAGCCCCGCTTCCTGGCAAACTCCTGGTGCTGCTCTGACCTTCTGGCTGTGCACTTGTCAGGCTGCCAGGGAGGTGACCATGGCAAAGAGCCACAGCCCCTGAAAGGCGCTTTCTTCTCCCCGCACCCACAGAGATGCTCCAGGCTGTTCTCTGAGAGCTTGCATGGGTACCAGAACCATTTAGAGATGCTAGGGCAGCATTTCTGTAGCTCTGGTACACTCAGCTTTCCAGGAAAAAAGCCTAAAGCAACACATCCAGCAAAGCATTTAACCAAGGAGCTGAGCAAGGTCATCTCCAGAAGAAATAAAATACTTTGCCTTTTGGACACTGGCTCTGGAATTTTTTCTGCCTCTCTTTTCCTTTCTACCTTCTAAAAGGAGGTTTAACTCCTTCTTTGGAGAGGTTCCTGGAACTCAGGTGGAGAAGAATAGCAGAGAGGAAAATATTCCCATCCTGAGAGGTTATTAATAAATATATAAATAGATTCTGAACAGGTAAGATGTCACTAAACTGGATCCAAACAGCTTTTTAAACCCCTCCAGCCACTATGAGCACCAATAAGCCAAGCAAAGCTTTTTAGTGATCATAACAAATGTGTCAGGCTTTACCCTGCAATTGATTCGCTTTTGGGAACATAAGTTAAGCTTTAAATCTATATTTCATATATAATCAAGCAGCCAAATCGGCCTTTTAATATAGAATCCAGACCAGCTGCTGTGTCTTTATCTCAGAAAGCAGGAGGGCCAACAAAGCTACAGCCAGAAAAGTGACAGTTCTTCATTATTATCCTCCCTGATCATACCCATCTTCTCATCTCCTCTATCAAATTTCTGGGCCTTTTTGATAAAAAATAATTTAAGAGCGCGCTCCACAGGAAGCACACGAAGGTTACAGGTTGAGCAATGCCTGGGAACCCCTCTTTAAAAGGTGCAACCCGAAAAAGGGCCTGAGAACAGGGCTGCACACAGGGATGCCAGAGTCAGACACTCTGGGAGAACTCTCCTCCCTTCGTGGTCACCAACAGCACCTTCTGCTGCTGGAACTCAAATGAGGGAGGGCTTTTGAATCTCGCTCTCTGGGTACTCATTGGTGTTGCTTGTTTGCCTCGCTCTCTCCCCCTCCTGCACTGCAAAGCTTCCCAAAACAGCCCACTCCACACTGTTGAGTCAGGCTGAAGAAGACTGAGCTTCAACTGTTTCTTATGAAAAAGGACTTGGGTTGGGTTGGGTTGGGGTTTGTTTGGAGGGTTTTTTGGTTTTTTTCCCCCAAGTACTTTCTTCAGCAAAACAGATTTCCCTGTTGGTTGGGTTTTTCTTTTTCTTTAAACTCTTCACAGAATTTTTCTCTCCTGCTTTGCTGGGGCTATAGTTTCATGTTAGAAATTTGGTGGCAATTCCAGTTTGGGGGATTCCCTTCTGAGTGCCTCTGCCCTGCAGTGCGTGATGCCCTCCGTGTGCTGCTGCAGTGGTCCATGACATCAGCCTGGCTGGAGAACTGATCCACCGTAACAAGAAACACACAGGACACACAAAAGCAGGATTTTTCTTTTTCTTCTGCAGTTGGATCAGCTCCCTGAGGTACTTCACCGCACTGCCTTACAGAACCACACTGTCACCGTCACAGAGATGGCTGCTGCAGGCTGGGAGTGCCCCCGGACCGTGGTGCCAGTGAGTTCTGCAGATGAAAGCAGGGCTTGCCTTGGCTGGCTCATGCCTCGCTTCATTCTTCTGCAAGTGAATCAGAGTGTGGTGTCTCCGGATCACTAATTACATCTAATTATAAAACACAGCCATTTTGGTGAATCTAGATTTTTCTTCTAGACGTCTCTTGTGGGACATCTCAGATTGAAGCTTCCCACAAGGATCAAGGAAATTTGAGGATTTGGTTTAGACGCATTTCATAGCCAGCTACAGGAGTGACAAAGGATTCCACCCACCTATGAAAGATAAAATGGATTTATGTCCAAATTCACTGTTTAGCCCTCTGTGAATGCTCCACAAATCAGTGTGTTTTTCACTTACACAAGTAACCCATAAATCAACATGCAACAGGAAATTTAGTGCTCAGGCTGGCACCTCCATCCATAATTTGTGCTGTCAAGGGGAAGAATAGGAGGAAAAGACCTAAAGGGCATATTTTGTGTATCTGGAAAAAATTGGACAGAAGGTTCTGCCAGTCATTCACAACCTTATTCCACACGGACCATGTCTCTGTTACAGACCAGCAAACTACAGCACTCGTATTCAATGGGCTGCATTCACAAATGCCAGTCCCTGAAAGCCAGATCAGCAGAAAGACGAGGATTTCTGAGCTTATCTCTTACCTCTCGTGCCAATTTCCCACCACTGCAATTTGCTTCCCAGCCAGCACTTAAAACTGGGTTACTTTACAAACTTTCTACCTGAGGATAACGACGCAGTGCTGAAGTTAACACTTCACTTTGAGATACCAGGTGGCAACGCTATAATGCCCTTCCCCTGTGCTGCAGGGTCCCACCACAAATGTATGAGAAAAAAGTATTTTTCCCCCCTAATGAGAAAAAGGGGTTTGATTCCAGATTATTTTGTTGCAGAGGAACTTCGTTACAGTTTGAGCTATGCCAGATTCAGCCTGGATTCTTTAGTTAAACAATTTCACAAGATGTGACAATTTCAGCACTTCCTATGCCCCGAGCAAAACTTCCTAACCTGATATTCACAGAGGAGTGGAGTTTGCTTGGCTGTTGAAGGTTTTCACAGGTTTTTGTTTTGGTTTGGGTTTTTTAAGCATATTTTTAAGCCTTGCCTTGAAGTACCTTGGAAATGGGTTGTCTGGCTGATGGCTAACACCTGCGAGTCAGGGTGGTGGCTCAGAGTTTTCCAGTTCAAGCCAAATCATTTTGTAAAAGATATGAGCCACGATGATCATAAATGTATGGAGTCAATTAGCAACGTACACTTTTCTCAAGTGAGCTTGGATCTGGGAAACGTCCATTTTCAGGTTACTAATTTCAAACACTTTAAAATAGCCTAGCTGATTAAAAAGAGCTATTTTATGCCACTCTCTCAAAGGCACCCCATGCCAAGAGCCCAAAAAAATGAGTGAGTACCCAAAATCCCTAAGCATTGTTTAGAATCTTAGAAAAATTACGGAGGAGATTATCTTTTCTTTTTTGAGTAGGTAGTACTTATGGCCCATGTATTTGTATTTCCTATGATTCTACTCAGTGCACCTCCATCCTGCCCCTGCAGGGTATTTTGCTTTCCCAGCTCCAGCAGCCTCCCCACACTGCACCAGTGCTGTTTCAGGCCAGGTATATTCATGACAAGGTCTGCAAGTTCTTGGGAGCAACATATGGAGGAGTTTTTGCAATGTGCCTAATAGAATCTATTACATAAAAACCAATGAAATTCACTGCAGCTGAAATAAAAGAAGTAAAGCTTAACCCTGAAGCTTCAACACCAAAACAGGCAGGGGGGAACACAAAAACACAAAAAAAACCCCCAAAACCAAACAACAAAAACTAAAAGCAAAAATTACTTTCTTGGTCTTGCTGTTTACATGTAACGAGCACAGGACTGCTCAAGGTTTATCCAAGACTTTCTGAGAGAGCTGAGCACTCAGTCATCACACATTGCATATAGTCCAGCATTAATTCCTCTCCTAGGTGGATGATTAAAAGATACAAAGGCCATTTAATTAGCACCTCGTGTCATACCTTATAACTTGCAGTCATCATCTGGTAGCAACCAGACGGAGCCACAAACGTGCACACACATCCACCCACAGAGGCACGCTGTCACCCCCCAGGAACACAAGTTCTTCCTAAGCAATTATATCTGTGTGCCCCCTAATTCTGATCTCTTGAGCATTTAATGCGTTTGCTCTGGGGTCTACACAATCCTGCTCTAATTTTGCCAGGGGCCTTTGTATCAAAGGCCTGAGCTGTGTGAAAGGTGATTTAGCAGAGATGGTGTCGGTGATTATTTTCAAAGGAACTGCTGCAGCCCCACCACGAGGGACACTGCAGCCTCCAGATAGGGGGCCCTTATCATATTTTCTATTCTCAGATAAGATTATGTTTCCTTTTTTCATCCTCCTTCCTGAATCTTCTTGATAACAATTGGGGGCCAGTTTAATCACGGAGGCTGAAATAACCAAAAGGGTTCCTGGGGTAGTGGTGGGGAGGGCAGGGAACAGGGCCAGGTGGGTGGGGAGGAGGGAGAAGCCTCACTGGGCGGAAAAGTTGGGTAAGAGCAACTAAGAAATAAAGCCAGCACAAATGGAGTTATTTCAAAGGGAGCAGCTGTTAAACTGCAACTAAACAAAAAGCACATGCAGCCAATGTTCGTGTGGTCGCCCGTCAAAAACAAAAACAAAACAAGTTGTTCACGCACCCATTCTGTGGTCTAAACAAATTAGAGTGAAAATGGGACCAGGACAGGGAGATGGATGACCTTGAAACAATGGGGACAGGCCCTTTGTGAAACAGCCCTTTCTGTGCTGGTAGGGGGTTTTTAAACACTAATAGTATCTCTACGATAAGATGAATCACTTGGGCATGATGTGAATTGGTTCCAGGGAACCAACTCTGACCCCTGGGGTTTGAATCTACTTGGACTGAGCGTCAGAGACCGAAGAGAGCAGCGAGTGCCCTGTGTTACTGCCCCAAAAAAGGATTCAGACCTGGAGTCAGAGGGGTGCAAGGGGCTCTGTAGCTGTGGCCAAGACTGCCCATTCCAGGACAACACAGTAATGTTACAGCACAGTGAATTCCCTGGCATATATTCAGGGGGGTAAAAGCCCAGTCAGTACTTGAATGAGACCTTCTAAGAAACACCCATCTGAACTCCTCTGCAACAGCACCATGTCCTCCAAGTCTGGTCTGAATCAGCACGTAAATGTTGCATCAGAAGGTGCCAGGCTTAGACAGTGGCAGTTGAGGGGCAGAAGGTGGGGTGGGGAGATAACATATTTCACATGGGTTATAAATCAGAACTGTTCATCGCCTGTTGCTGTTTAGCACCCCCCTCCCATCTTTCTCCGTTGCAAAAAACTGAAAAATCCCATTGTGCCTTGGCAGCATTTCTCCCAAACAACCCCTCAATCACCAGTGTCTGTTGTGTCAGCGCCAACATCCCCACATGCCAAACCACAGGGGACTGTTGGCCCATCCCTGTGTGAAAGGAAACCGTTCCATCCTTTTGGACTGTTTGCAGTGAGAGGCAAAGTGCATCTAAGACACCAAAGCACCTCTCGAGGCATGTCCTGCTTTCCTGAGCTTGGAACCCTTCCCCAGGGGGAGCCTGGACAAGAATAAACCATTGAAACATTGCCACCACACTATGACACTGGCAGGGATAGGGCCAGCAAGAGCCATTCTGGCCATTGTCCCTGCTCAGACCTAACAGAAAGGTCTGTGTTTCCAACTGCAACATTGGAGGCACCTCGACCTGCCCAGGGACCAGGTCACACACGAGGCTCCCAAACACGGCTGGGTTGCAGGAGCCAATTGTCCAGCTTTTGGCCACTGATGTCAGAGCTCTGTTCTCTCCTGAGCCTGGCTGTTGAGGCTGGAACCAAATCGTGGACCTACCTTGCCCCAGTGACAACCAGTCCCAGCCGAGCTGCCTGAGCAGAGCACTTGTCCTCGAAGACACTCCCAGGCAGAGTTCAAAGCCAGGCCTGTGTGACTGTGAGGCAGCGGATGGCAGCTTACCACAGAGTTCCTGGTAACAAACTCTATTTGAAGACTCTCAGTGAAAAGTGTGTTCCTAATAGAGGATAACATTTCATGGTCATTATGCGATACACTTAACTTTAAAAGGAACAAAAATGCTGAGAAAGTAATTTTCTGAAAAGGGCTCTCGGATTTCATTACTGTGGGTCAAGTGCCTGGGGAGAAGAATTAAAGAAAAACACGAACTTGTGCACAAATTAATTAAAGATATTTCCACTAATAAATTGTCCCCATATCCCAAGGCAGAGCCTTCAGTTTGCAAAATGTGGTAATATTCAAGTTGTGGTTTTCTCCACCAGGCAAGCGGTTCAGCAACATTTAAAATCAAATGGACAGAATTGGGGGATGTGGAGTTTGGGAATGGGAGGGGGTTTTCATTCTACTTCAGCCCATATAAAATTTACAGTATTTTAGTGCATTTCTAAGAAAAAGAAAAAATGCCTTGCTATCCCCCAAGACCCCAAAACCATGATGACCTTTTAAATTCTTATTTTTCCTTGATGCAGCCAATTTCTCCAAACAAGATCCCCTCCTCCACATTCTTCCACCAAAATTGTGAAGGACTGCTCTTTTAGATGCAAAGGCAGTGCCAGTTGCTGTAACATGAGGAAATTGCAGCACAAGGAGAAAGAAAAGAAAAGAAAACAAAAATCCCAGAAGGAAAAACAGAATTCACTGTCAGCAGCTTTGCAGAATGGGCCCAATACAGCCCAGTGTTAGTGAGCCCCTTCCAGCTGCAGGAGCAGCTACACAAGAGTGGCAGTGTTTGAGCAGCTCAGAGCAACAGTAGGATGGCAGCGGAGTACCCTGGGTCTGAGCTGTTTTCAACACCTGGCCAAGGCTTCTTGGTTGTCTTGAGAGGCTTAATAACATCCAGATCCACTGACTGGACAAGGCACCTCCAGCTGAAGGTCCTGGGCTGTGCTGAAGCCAGAATGCATCACTGCATGGAAACTGTTGTGAGGTGGCTGGCACAAGTGGTAACAGCTGTGTGCTCAGGCCTGTCTTCTTATTTTTCCCTGTAATCACCAAAGAAAACTGAAGCTGAACTTAATTTTCTTTTATTCCTATGATACTCTCCCATTTTGTGGTGTTTTCCACTTGGAGGAAAGGGAGGTGGGAAGATTTGCAACCCTTTAGCAGCCCATCTTCTGCAAAGACCACCACTGTCTTAGATCACTACTGGCCAAGTGACAGATGGGAAGAATTTGCTCTCCAAAGTAGGTAACCAACAAATCAAAAGAATGAGTCTCTCAGATACACAAATACAGCTAAATACTCCTGTTCTAAGAGCTCGGATAGTTTATTTGGTTTGTATTGACCTGATCCCATTTGAACATCCCTGTTCTCACACTGATCAGGGGCTGAAACGGAAGGAAACAGCTTCAAGCTTCTCTCTTCCTTTATTTTTTTTTCCCCCTTCTCCCCCCCACCACTTAAATTTCACAGGCACCTGAATCTGATCACAACTTCCTCTGTCCAGTGTAAAGTTTAGTCTGAGAGAGTGCACATACCACGATACGTTGGGATAATATTAATGTATAGTATTTGAAGCCCCAGGGCCTGTATGTTTCATTAATTTCCTCCCCATTAAAGTAAAATGAGGATATCCTGTAGAGAATTGCAGTGAACCATTCGGACTGTGAAACTCGTCCTGACCTTGCTAAGAAAAACAGACAGAAGAGGAAAGAGCAGCTGATCGCAATATAGAGCCACCCAAATGAAACACAGGGGCTCCTTGCTCAGCCCTCTCTGCACCACCACCGTGCAAATATTTAGCTTAACAGGATGTGAAGAGCTGGTCAGCAAGCGTTAACAAAATACGCACTGATTTTTATTTGTTTAAAATGCAAAACATTTCCCCTACATTCTTTGCAGTGCATTAACCTCAGGCGCAATTTCCACTCTGGGATTGAGCAAGCCAGGGACCTGGGCTGCACACGAATAATTCAGATTACTGCATCTGTTTGTGTGTGGTTGGGGCGTGCATGCCGATCCTTGCTCATTAACCCAGTGCATCCGAGCTCTGCCAAACCCTCCAGGGCTGCCATCCTAAAGGATGCCACCTCTCCCAGCACAACCGGCCATTGTGGTGGCGAATGCCAGTCCATGGATGGCTGTCATGTTTAGGACAAATCCAGCACAGTCCAAGGCCTTCAAGAGCACAATGATATATCCACTCTACTCTCTTACCATCCTGGTTCTGGTGTTGCACCTCACCTAAACCCCCTGACTCCCTCTATCCAGTAACCTTGGTCCTCACACCCCACACCACAGCTCACCTAACCCCCAACTCACTTGGCAATGAATAAAGGAGAAAAGTTCCCCCTTTGGACTTGAAACCCCAGGTGTAAGCACATGGATTTTATAAGCAGGAACGGTTTCTTTGCAGAGGACAAGGGCAGCCATTCAGCCAAGGTTCAAGTTCTAGCAGTTCCTTTTATTCAGCTGTTTCAACCAGCCCAAATGCCTGAGCTCCACTGCTCCACCGCAGCCGGCAAGACTGGCGAGGTGGGAGGCAGAGCTGTGACCCCTCTGAATATCACTGAACAAGTGAAGAGACCCAAACAGAGCTTGCTGCCTTCATTTTTTGGCAGGCACCTACCTCGCTCTGCAGGTTTTCCTACTTGTCCAGCAATCTTCACGTCATGCCTGAAGTGATCCCTGGGAAGGCAGGGTGAAGCCTGGGGACCAGCCCTGCCCAGGGTGCCTGCCACAGACTGCACAGCCAAGGAACTTGCACACAAACTTGCAGTTGTTCTGGGAAACCAAGCACCCAGATTGGTCTGAATTACCTTCCGCTGACACGGACATGCTTCAAAAACACATCTGGGAAATGAATATTTTCTTTGTAGCCCCTTCCAAAACCAACCCTTTGAAGACCTAATTTCAGTCCCAAGTAATGGCACTGACCTGGTCCCAAGGCTGCAGGTTAAAACACATATTTCGGAGGCAGTGTGTGTCCTGCCCTGGGGGAAGGAGGCAGTTTGAATTACCCTGAACCAGCTACTCTGGACTGCTAACAGATCTGCGTGGCCAGGCTGCAGAGGATGCCCAGCCTGTGTCTGAGACCACAGCAGGTTTGTGATGAATGGTATGGGGTGAATCCAGATAGGGGCAAATCTCAGCAGGACCGGGAAGGTGTTCCTTGCCCTCCCTTCAGAAAAAACAAAACAAAACAAAAAAGTACAATTCCTCTCCATGCTCCTGCCTGTGCATCAAGGTACAGTCCCAGAGAACTTGACCTCTGTATAACTTCTGCAAATGGTGGTGAGGCTCAGGGGCACAGAGGTGACAGTACTGCAGGGTAACGTGTCCCTCCAAGGCAACAGCCAGTTAAAATCATCCCCAGCATGGAGCCCCCTGAGACAAAAGTTAAGACTCATGGAATGATTAGGGAATTTGGTTGACTATCCCCCCAAATCTTAGCCCAGCACCTCACATGCTCCTCACAAAGCCCTAACTCTAACTGATGGTCTTTTCTTGCAAACCCATTGCCAATGCACTTCCCATGACTGAGGCTTATGAAAACTATCCATTTGTACTTGCTTGAACTTTGAAAGTAAAGCCCATTCCAGATAAGCTCTCATTCCCATATTTCCCAGCTCCAGCTGCCATTTGCTTCTCCTCAGCTTTCTACCAGCTCCCTCCAACAAAGCCCAGCAGATTCTTCTCCCATTTCACTTCACATCTGCCCTTTGCCAGCAACTTGCTTCCTCCTTCTACCCCAGAAGCATCTTTCTCTTACCCATTGCCCAGCACACAATTCAAATGCTTGCCGAAATTAGAGCTGAGACTAAAGAATGAAGGTCAAATCCAGATGTTGTGATGTTTCTGTGGCATTTGGCTCCCAGGCAGCCACTTGGGCCTGTCTCTGCTTCCAGGGCCCTAAACTGCATGAAAAATTTGACCTCTGGGCATTACAGGAATGCATATAATAATTAATCACAAAAGGCTCCAAGCACTATATACATGCCAGCGATCCCATTTGCACCATTTAAGATTCAAAACAAGGAGTTTTATGCTCATTTTGGCTTGTACAGTGCCAAGCTCCCATTTGAGACTGTGAATGTATCATTTTCCCATTCTGCATGGACCCAAGCCTCATCAGGATGGGAGTGTGTGTGGGGGGGCATAGCCATGATATAATATGCAATAGTCTGATGATTACTAGTATTTCTTAATAAAAAACCACGTATTAAAAAAACCCCAACACTAAAAAAACAGAGCCCCCAGCTCATTATTTGAATAAGGGGGAGGGAAGAAGGTGTGGGGGGAAATTGTCTTAATTAAAATTCTCCCTTTCATCCTGGTAATTACATTCAAACAGGCGACAGCAGCAGCATCGCTGTTTGTCACCGTGCCAAAAAAAGAAATTGATTTGATCACCGGGACATCGTGTTGCATAAAATAAAATTCTTAAAAATCTGCCAGCTTTTTTTTTTAAACTGTAATTACTTCTAGAACACTGCAAAGAAGGGTGAAAACAGGGAGAAAGAAGAGGAGGAGGAGGAGGAAGAAGGAGACCCAGTGGCAGATAATACGCCAGTAATGATGGAAACACCTGTAAGCCAGTGGAGATCTAGCAGCTATCAGCTCTGGCTGCATTCCATATCCATTAGCTACAAGAGGCTGCTTGGGCTCCAGGAAAGGAGGGTGTTAGCTCTGACAACTGGTGAAAAGCTGATGAAAACGTACCAAAGGGGCAGTCACGGCTCTGCCATTTGATAAAGAGGGAAAAAAAAAAAAAAGAGAGGAAAGGGAGAAGGAAAAAAAAAAGCCAGGAGTAAATCAGTGTAATTAATGGCTTTGCTCATTTATCAGGGGCAAATGCTAATTATTCTTTTTAATCAGTTTTCTGCCACAGTTGCTCATTCTCTCTGATTTTTTTTTTTCCCTGCCAGCTCCGCTTAGTGAGAGAGTCTGGAGAAAAGCAATCCAAACCTCAGGCTTATAAATAAGGAAAGCACAAGAGAAAATGAAAGAATGGATAAAATTGTTCCATGAAATCCTACCAAGCTTGTCTCCATGTAGAAACTCCCAGCACCCTTGCTGGTCTCCTACCTCCTTTCATGACCTATTGGCTCAAAACCAAAATGGAAGAGCAGTCCTTGACAGAGGCTAAAGATCCTGCAGACAGCTTTTAAAGCCAACCCCCCAAACTCTGAACTGCTGCTCTCATGAAGCACATTTCTGTCTCTTATTATTCACCAACACTTGCATGGTCAGCTTTTGTTCATGCCAATCTGCAGGAAGCAACTCTCTGTGGCAAACCCAAGAGCTTCTGTGTGTGAGTTTAACTTTCCCTTCTGTTGTTTTATCCACGACTTGCAGGGCAGGGCTCTCAAAAGCAGTGAGCAATGATGGTTGCACATCTCCAGGCACCTCAAGAGCTTGGCTTTGAGAAGGCAGCAAACACACCACCTTCTCAAGCCTCTTCAAGCTGGTTACCCGAAAAAGCCACTAATTGCTACCATAAATCGTGTTCCCATTCATCAAGTGGTGAGCACAAACTTGGGGTTTTGGTGACCGAATCGTCCATAAACACAGGGACACAATCTGAAACAAACCCACAGACTTTAAACAATTCAACAAAACCGCCCGGCAAGTTGTCAAAAGAAGCAAAATCAAAAGCCTACACGCAGAAGCAAAAGCCAGTCTGCAAACAAATCCCAACAGAGCAAGACTCAGTTCAAGCCTGTCTGCTTGGACTAGGATGTGATGGGCACCCACGAAGAGACAAAGGTGACCCATGACTGCCAGACATGACAGGCTGTATTTGGGAGTGCGTGTGAGCAGCACTGCCCTACCAACACAGCCAAGACCTGAGATCCTGGTTTTCCTCGCCTTTAATTTGCAGAAGGAAACAAGTTGCTCACCCCAGTGAGTCAGGAGGATCAACCTAACCTCCTCTCCACTTAAGAGCAATGCTACACATGGCAGCAGGACCTGGAGGACCCGGGTGAGCCGTTAAAGGAAACTCCGATGGCAGAGCAGCTTTCTTCAGTCACAGTTTAAAGGTCTCCAATAAGAATTTAATTCAACAATCCAGTTACCGCGTAGTAAATCCCTTGAGTACTAGATGTGTGTCTTGATAGCTGCTAAACCTCAGTAAACAAGTCTTTAATCATCCATTGGTAATTAATTAGCAAACAAGAACTAATTGCAACTAGATAGCTTCTTAGATTCAAGACGGTTGCTCCACGTTAATTAAATGTAGAGGTCTGTGAGCTACACAAATACATTCTAACCAACATACATGCAGGTTTCTAAAATGCATTTGGTTCTTAATGGACCAAACCCTATGAAAATTGTTCAAAGGAAGCAAATTTCAGGGTGGTGCAAAGACTGGCGCCTGTGACAGGTGCCCACAAGCACAGATATGCTCATCCAGCTGAAAGCAGGACACCAAAAACAGGGATAAGCAAGCTCAGGAAGTAGAAGCCCAGAGCCCACTACTCAGTGAAAGGCTGAAAGAGCAAGAAATGATAAATGAATGAGGAATTTGGACCCTACAACACTTGTAGTCTGTTCTATGCAAAATTACTCCTGGAAAAATTGTTTGCCTGGACTTGATGCCAATCCTAATGGCATTAAGTCAGACTTCTGTCACCAGTTTTGAAAAGAACCAAAGCTTTTACCCTGTGTTTCCAGACCTGACTTTGTAACCCCTTAAAACAAGCAAAACCTTGGACCATGCTAAAGAGGTTGTATTAAAACCAGAGAAATCAAAGCCCAAATTTGGCATAACCACACCAAAGATTTCGTGTAATTAAATTAAAATTTATGTCTCTTGCTCCCCCAGGCTGATCTGAATTACAGGTTTTTTAGACCCCTTTGTCTGTCTTCAAAGACTCTGGGACCTTCTTCTCCCAGCTGTGCCACTCACTTGCCAGGCAATATTTACCAGCAATTCCATGTGATGCTCTAGCAGCCGTTTGCAGTGATACTTTGTGAGATTTGGTAAGATGCTGCAGTTATGTCAGCGTATCCTGAGAGGGAGAGATCATTTTCAGTCCAAGAGGGTTACAGACAAAATGAACTTGTGTGGCTCAGATGTCTGGGGCTGCAGTGCAGAGGTTCACAGGCAGCGAGAGACAAGGAAGGACAGATGACTCCTCACTGAACAGGTATAAAAAGAGAGGGATGAAACTGGGCAGATAAAATTCAACAACTGTGATGTAAACACACAGCTGAAAAGCAGCAACCAAGTGGTCTGGGATGCAAGGTCCAGATGCTGCAGCTCTTCGCTGCGAGGAGGCTCTGTCCCCTTGGCATGGCCTTCCCAGACACTGTACTACGCACGGTTGCGAGATAATTTCATCCAAATGTGCAAATATGCAAAACAGACCATCCAAAGGGCTTGAGCCGAAATGCATTAATGACTACGACATCCCAAACTCCCCCTATGCAGCTCAAACAAAGAACACTGCTGCCCAAACTCCTCCAAGGGGCTGGCACACAACACCTTTTTCATGTCAGAGCACGGGGGAGGCAAAATCTCTACATTGCAAACTCTTATCTGTTCACATTTACCCACCCAGCAAGAGCTGGACTTGAGCGGAAGTGGAGGGACAGAAGGTGAGAGTTTTCATCTCAGCTGGCAGATTTCATCTCACTCAGCAGCCTCTTAAACCAGTGGCACCCCCTTTAGGCCCCCATATCCCCCTAAAACACGCGCACCGAGTGTGTGTTTACAAACTCACCATTTATATGTGAGTGTCACATGCTCCCAGACAGCATGCCAAGAGAGAGATTTAAACAAAAAATATGTCTTTCTCTAAATACTGTATGTTCCCCTGGTCTATTCATTTCATTCTGCTTTATCTATCAAAAATATATTAACCCAAAAGCCTGTTTCCATCAAAGTCTCGATTCCATGAACATTTAAAGATAAGGCTTATCTTATTACTGGTGCATTAACAACAGAAATCCAAAGGGCTACTGTCAATCATCTCCTTTTCTCTGTTTCTTTTTCCTCTCCCCTCAAAACAGCTTTGCAGAGCACAGCTGGGACCTCGGGGGGGTTCTGGCAGACACAAATACACACAGACACCAACAAGCACAACCCTCCCACCCCTGCCACGGTGAAAAGCACCTTGGAAAAAACTCAGGGTTTGACCAGGGCCAAGTATGCACACATGGAAAAGGAAGAGAGCAGCATCAGGCAGCACCCATCCAAACCAGGAAGGAGACCACACAAATTCCCACAGACACATCCCTTCGTGCAGAGCCTCACGGCAGATAATCTCAAAGCAATTTTCAAGAAATTTGCACAGGAGAAATGAATCACTTGAAAAATCCAAGGTCATAGAGGTCATCTGCAGTTCTAACTCCATTGTACCTCTTGTTTTATTACAACAATCTTTTTCCCTTGTCATCCTTAATTCACTACTTTTTCCTGCTACATCGTCTTCCCAACAACATGTGTGTAAATTTTAAATTATTAGGACATTTGCATCAAACTCAGGCAGCATCCAAGTATCTTGGCAGAGATGTTTGTTTGAGCTTTTAAAATTAAAAGGTTGTAGATTGCTTAAGGAAAACAGTAATCATTTTCTACAATGGTCTTCTGGGGCAGAGCAAACTCTGCAGTGGACTGCAATTCCATGCCTCTGGGGCAATTAAAATATCCACCTTAATTTTGCAGCAATGTGTTTTCCTTCCCTTGCAATTTTTTTTGCCTTCTAATTAGAAGTTTTAATTCTGCAATGAGTGTCACTAAGAGCCTGAGCCAAAAATAACACAGCCAGTTCCAAAGGCCCTTCGAAAAGCTTTTATTTTTAAAAGCCAGAACAAGACAGACAATCCAAGAGCGATAAATCTAAGGTTTCTGAAAAGAGCTGAGGATAGCAGGAGGGCAAAGAGACAGCTAGGGATGAACAGCACACATAATGCAGCTCATAGTAAAAACAAACTTCTTCTCATAGGCAAAACTGACAACTGCACAAGTAAGTTTCTACCAGAGATCTTACCAAGCCTTGTTACAGGCCAAAATAGTCATCTCTGAGGACTTTCAGACTCAAAGCCTAATCCCCTCTAATATCAGCAGCGCCTGGACTGGGTTTGCCATCTTCTTCCCCAGATGTAGGAGAAAGCACAAACTTTGAATGTCGTTGCCCAAGGTGTGTCCCCTGAACCATACGAGAGAGCACACACCCTCTTGCCATGAAAAGGAATTTCCCAGCCATTTATGTCGGTTCAGTTTTATCTTCACAGGCCCAGTACAGAGAATCCACCTCAGCCGGAGCAGCACCACAGATGTTCAGGACTGTCCAGCCCTGTGCACAGCTGGAAGCTGGAACCAGACCACAATTGCTACAAATGATGCCTCTAGAAGAGTTTTACTGCATCTTTTGTTCACACCTTTTCCAGCAATTTACCTGTTGTATGCCCTCAGTTCCAGGAAACATCTGATCCTTGGGTCAAAAATCCCACTACAGGAGGCTGACACAAAGAAGCAGCAATGAAAACAGTATCTAAGGATGATGTTCCTTCAAACTACAGGAATTTCAGGGTGAACAAACCTAATTTCAACTATGGCCGCACATGGTCTAACACAGATTCATAGAATCACTCAGATTGGTAAAAATATTGGGAAACCATCTGGCAAAGTTATTTCAGACCTGGTGACTTTATCCAGTTTGGTCCTGAAAAATTTGCAAGCATAGAGATTCCAGAATTTTGAAATGATAGCCTGGTCCAACCTACATGGCTTTCTAGACTGAAGCACTGTCCTTTCCCTCAAGTGTACGGAGGGGGAGAGACAAGGTGAAATTATGTGAAATAGTTTAACAGGTCACTGCTGGAAAGAGAAAAGCACTTAAGTGTTTCTCTGAAGTACTGTTTGTTATATCACATAAACCTGCATTCAGATAAACTTGTCTACAGCATCAATCAAGTCACGGCCAGCAGCTCACGGCAGAATTAAAACCAGGTTATATTTTATGGATTGTGGGAAAATAGAAGAATGAACTGTAGGTCTTCCAAAAACACTGCACAGGGACACAAAATTTTAAGCAGGAAAACACATCAGATGTTTATGCATGTTAGGTGTTTATTTTTCAATCAGGTACATGTGCCCGGACCATGACAGGATGTTTGAACTGTGCACATCAGGTCTTTCGCCCACTGTTTATATGAATGTCAGTCACTATCAGGCCTCTGCGGAAGACCAACAGATTGAAGAGAGATGTGGACATATCAGAGTTTTGCATTGCTTCCGCCTCTAACTCAGCTCCCGGTGCTATAAGAAACAAAACCTCTTGACCAGAAACATGTCACAAAAAACAGGGAAGGGAGACAAAGCATCGGTCACAAACCAGGAGGCAGAGAACGGTGCAAATCAAAGACATCTACCAGAATGTTTAGAGATGGGTATTCTTGAGACCATGGGACACCCAGGGCAATTTTTCAGGAGTCTGAAGATGACAGACACAAAGTAGCTGAAACTAAGACCAAAAAGACACATGATCCACTTACCTGGCAGAAAATATTCCACATGCACGCCAGAGAGACTTGCTAAGGGGACTGCAGCATATCCAAATCCTTGCTGACATTCAGATCACTGGGCTCCTTCCCCACTCCAAAACCTGTGAAGTCTCAGAACTCACAAAGTCAAGCAGTAGGCTTGGACCTATGCGTGGTGCAGGGAGAAGGGCTTAAAGGCTAATCACCAACTGTATTTTTCTTTGATACAGTGCAACACCGTGGTCAAATTGGCAAAAAACCTGGGCACAAGCTCGAAGCCAGAAGTATTTTTTGGTGGAGCCATCCTTGCCCTGTTTTTACAGTGGATCATCCCAAGGTTTCACACACTGTTATAACCAAAAGACAACATCCAAATGCATTCAGTGGCCTGTGCTCGTGTTCTACCCTCCCCAGATGTTTTCCCTTCATTTTCCCCTCCTCTGAAGAATACCAGAGTTTACTATGTATGAGAGGAGAGGTTTAGAGGCTATTGAACAGACATCAGAGTATGCCCTACAAATAAAAGGTTAAATCCCTGTAATTCAGGGGAAAGTGCCCTAATTGTGTTGGAGATCAATCAAGGCCACTCCTGCAGCCATACCAAACCAGGTACAGCAGCTTGGTTTGGGCCCTCAGCTGCATGCTGTGGGCACACTCCTAACCCTGAAGTTAGCCATGAAACTCACTGTGACTGTCCTAAGAGTAGGTTTAGGGTTACTGCTTCTGAAAATCTTGTTCATGGGATACCACCTTTACCTTCAAATGGTAATTAGAATAATTATTCAACCTATGTACCCAACACAGGGTGGACAGCTAAGAGCAAAAGGATATTTGCAGCATTCATTTCTATGTTCAAGCTTTTAAGAGCACAAACTACTATCTTGACTGTTATCTAAAGGTCACTCACACTGACTAGAGATTAAGATGAACAAAAGGCAGCTGATACAGGGATCTCTCCCTTTACATATTTTATAACATTGCCTGATAGAAATAACAAGTAAAAGGATAGCAGGACTGTGCACAAACCCCCAACAGCCCCAAAACTCCAGTGTTACTGCTGAGTAGCTCAAAGACCCAGACTGCAAAAGAAAAGAGCAAAACAGCAGCATTTAGTGACAAAACAAGGCCTTACGCCTATGACAAACAGCAACTTGCTGGTGGTACCAAAGAGTTCACAGATAAAAACTGTTGGTGGAACAAAGGGACAGAGAAGCAGCAAGGATGGGGTAAAGATAATTTCTTCTGCATGGGAGAACCAATGAATTCACCACTCAGAATATCTGCAGACTCAGAGTGGAAAGACCACATCCCTTGCATTCGCAGTACTATCACGCATTTCCCTTCAGACTATGATACCATCAAAGCCCAGTGTACTTCCTGTGTGGCACACTGTCCCCTGGCTGAAGGGCTGTCTTTTGAAAAGATGAAAACATCAAATGCTGGGTATTTCGCATGAATCATCCCTAACCCCAGGTGTTTGAGGTGCAATCTAATTCGGCTGCACCATGGGGACAAAAGTACATATAAGCCCTACTTTCTGTTTTGTGAGCAATCAGAGCATCAAGGCATCATTTGAGCAGTCACATTTACTGGAAGAAAATGCTACAGGACAGCGTAGCTACAGGACTCCTTGAGCCTCCTTGGGGTGGGTGAGAGGGCAGTATGCTGCTGCTTAAGGCACTAATCCATGGGCATGGTTAAAAGGGCAGACCCTATGACAGAATATTGTCCTTATCAACTTAGAGTGGTTACTTACCCAAGGTTTTGGAATGAGGATTTCCAGATGCACCCCCCCATGTCACTACCCAGGGCCCACACCAGCACCATGCGTTATTCCCCATTCCTACAGATGAGCCCCAATCCTCACTTAAAGCACTGCATTCAGTGAATTTCCCACATGGCCCCTGAAGGCCCTTTGTGTCTCTGCTCCTCCTTGGAATGACAGCTGCAGGGTAAGAGCTCCGAGTCCCAGTTTCAAGCTTTTTGTTTCAGAGTCTCATCATTTCCCATCCCAAGCTGGGTGGGGGGAGATAAAGGCCGTCAGTCTGTCTGCAGAACAGGCTGGCTCTGTTTGCCCCATGCCCCAGCCAACAGAGGTTGTCGACTTTTAATGGAGCGCTCGGGTTTCCACCGATGCCAGCTGCAGATAGAATGGCCCAGCAGCAAACAAATTCAGTCTCTGGGGGCTGCTCAGATTCTCCTCTTATTTGTTAGTTTACCTGTAAAATACAGTTGGGCTAATTCTTGCTAGTGTGGTTGTAAAGATATGTTTCCCTCCTCTTTGGAGCGAGCAGGGGGAACAACCAAGGAAGTGCAGTGGGGCTAATGGAGTAAGAGAGCATTTCCCATGGCTTAGGAAACAGCAGGCATTTTCTGCTGGGGATTGTTTGCTGAGCACCCTGTGCAGAGGTGAAGTTGTGCAGCACTTTATAATAACTAAGACCCATTCATTACACACAAAGGTGCAGGAGGCGTCCTAATATCTCCATGTTCAGATGGGCTTAAATCCAATAGCTCCTCACTATGTCAGCTGTTGAATTTATTATATGCTTATTACAAGGCCAAGAAAGCAGAAGGAATTGTCAGAAAATGTCTTATTTGATTTTTAAATGTTAACAAAAACATTTTAATCATACCTGAAAGCATAGTGATACTGAAATGGACCACAACACACACTGCAATTCAAATCCCCACTTATTCCATATGTGAAAACGACCCTGAATGTCTCCTTGGACTCCTGTTAGGATTCGCCCTTGTCACCAAAGCTTTGTTTAATTCAGCTGCAAAATTCGCTGCTTCTTAGCCCTGAAAGACTTACAGGCTGTGATTCAGGCAGGAGCCATGAGAGAGAAAAGCTGCAGGCTGGAAACTGGGTCCAGGCTGTGTTTGGATGCTTGGCACCTGAGTGTTTGATGACAGCTCTGATTTAGGGCTGTGAGGGCAGCATACTTAAACCAGGCTGAGAACACAGTCTTACAGGTCAAGATTAAAATACACCTACAGAACCAAGATAACTTGCGTATCACCTGTGTACAGCGTATTTTGCACTAAAGTAGTCCACACTCCTAAACATCTTCTTACACATTAAAATTTTAAATTTTTCTAAGAAAAATAGATTCTAGCAGAACCCAAAAATAAACACATGCCTTGGGGCAGCAGGCTTCACACAGGTCGTTGAAGCGAAATAAAAGCAGAGTGAAAAACTCTGAAAATATTACCTAGAATATAGGTGTAGGTAGCTTGATCTAGAAAAAACTTTTGACAGTTTTCCACAAGATATTTGCATGAGCAAGCTAGGGAAAAGTCACCTAGAGAAACTCATTCTAGGCTGAGCATGAGACTGTTTGGAGAACATTAAGAGAATAGTTATCAATGGTATGCTATTTGGGAGGGTGTATTAAGCATGCTTCACAGAAGTCTGTCCTTGAGCTAATGCTATTCAATATTTTCATTAACGATCTCAGTGACTGAATGGATCAGGTGGGAATGAATATGCTAGAGGAAAGGACTAGAATTTGAACCCAGAAGACTGGGACACTAGTCTGAAAAAATAAGAAGCTATTTAAGAGGGGATGTTGAAATGTGTAAGTACAGAATGAGAAATGGAAGCCTATAGTAACAAACCTACAGAGAGGCATCATGATCTGAGCTCACACATTAAACTCAAGGCAATAAACTCCTGATTCTGCAAAACCTGCAGACAGGGAAGCATAAACAGGAAGATGTCCTGAGACACCCCCAAAGTTAAAATCCTGCTTGAATCAGTCAGCACTCGTGAGGTCTTAGCTAGAGATCTGCCTGGCTGAGAGAAATGTACTTAAGAAAAGACACTGACCATTTGGAGAAATTCAGGAAAACAGAAACAAGCCCAGGTCCAGGAAACACAGCCCCCAAGGGGAGAGACTGTACCAACAAAGAACATTTAGTCCAGAGGAAAGAAGACTGATCACATCCATGCTCAGTCTTCAAGTACATAAAGAATGCTGCAAAGTGAAAAGGAATAGACTGTTCCCTGTATCACGGTGGATAGGGATAAAAATATATATGTAAATGGGCTTACACTGCAACAGGAGAGAAAAAAATTCTATTCCCTTGCCCTCCCAAACAAACTTAATGATAACGAAGTCCTGTGACAGCTAGTGACAAAAATCTCTAAAAACCAGTTAGCTGGACACCAGAAAAGAACATATATACAACTGATCCTTCCTTTGGGTAGGGAGAGGGACAAGATGACTTTAGGATTTCCTTTTAAACGTAATAGTTCCTGCCATTCTATAATACATCTAACAGATGACAGCTCCTTACTGAAAAGGTGCCGAGAGACGCTTATCAATCACAAATTCTGAAGAGATCTTGCTAATGGAACAGAAAAAATGTTTCCTCTCTTAATATTCTTATATTGATAACAAAGCAAGCCACAGGATTCCAAGACAAAAATGGAGATGTCAGAAACAGAGTGGAAGTTCAGTACACAGCACTTTCAATGGGATTTGGTGCTGTCTTAGACAGCCACTATTGTATTGTCCTCCAAATCATACATGTAACAGAGCTCCTCCTCTTCACACACAAATGCCACAAGCTGGAATGGATGTGGCACTGCTGCTGTAACTCACTGTGCTGTTGCTGACCACCCCTCCAGGAAAGGCTGCACACCTGTGTTTCAGTGAAGGGATTCTCCTATGCCATAATGTGCAAGTCACTCACCTGGATTTGATATTTTGAGCTCGGAGTGACAGAAACTCCAGCACCACAAGCACAAACAGAGAGATTGGCCATAAACAGAAAGACACCTAATTTGCAAGCCAGGAGCCACAGGCTGTTTACACCAGAATGTCTCAGCCATAAACATTTAATTAAATCAGCCTTTTTCCAATCATGGTGTATTTTCTACATCACTGCTCATTTTCAACTTGTTGCAAAGCCTCTCCTGACGTTCCCTTTTTAAGACACTGAAATGCTGGACTCAAAGTTACTGCAACAGGCAGGAGCCAGGAGCAGGCAAGTGCAGAATGGTGACAATGGGTTTGCTCAGCCACTCCTCAAGGGGTGCCCACCTCAATATCCACAATACCTGCAAAAGTCCTTCCAGCAAAAAACTCATCCCAGGGTGCTGTCTGGCAGTGCTAGCTTAAAGTTCAGATGAAAACAAAAATTTTATCTTTACAAATTTGAAACAGAATCTGCCTTCACTATCAGGTAACAAACTCTAGAACTTGTGTTTGTGATCAACTTTGATCTAGAACTGCTCAGCAAAAAGTGGAGATGCTCGATAACATTCATTAATTACCAACTTAGTCACTTCTATTGATTGGTACAAAAATGACAAGTCCACATAGTAAGTGTACAATCAGCAGAAAATGACTGGTAGAATGCTTCACTGATTACTGACAGCGTTTTTAAATTATTTACACACTTACAGACATGCATGTCTTAACTACAGTCAATTACTAGAGTTAGCACTTTCTTTAAAACAGAACTTAGGAGGGAATTACAGACCAGTGTCAGCTTACTTCAATGCCAGATAAAAAAACCATGAGGCAACAATCAAAATCAGGCTGATCAATGTCATTCACTAAGCACCAAAAAAAGCCAAGGAAAACTGGATATATCTACTGTACTGGAATTATACACACACATTCATAAACCATTTGGTTACCAAAGACTTTCTGCAAGAAAAGCAAAGAAAGAAAAGGACAGAAATAAAGTAAGAATCTGTCTTTAATCAAATGAAAGATTAAACAAGTGCTAAAAAAATCCACACTAACTCAGTGTTGCTTAACTAGTGACCCTTCAGAAAGGCAAGAACTATAACTGGACAAGATTTGCAAATAGCAGAAGGTTAATTTAGCTGGCAGGAAGAGGAGGAAGAACTTAAGTACCACCAAAGCCAGGCTGAAACTGAGTATTGACAAGTGAAAGTTAACCACCAATAACATGTAAATTGAACTACATGGATATATTAATAGAAGAATCCATGACGAGATATTTGGGCATCCGTGTGAACACTCAATAGAACAGGGACCCTGCACAGCAGGACTCTGTGGGATGGATGCTTAAGAAAAGGGACAGATAATACTGAAATTATTAAAATGCTACTTATCATTCTTCATTTGGAAGAGCATATTGATTTACTAAAACCATTAGAAGCATGGATAGTTTTCTATACCAACAGAGGTTCCAAAGGTTTGCACTTCTGAAGACAGATGACATCTGATAAACAAACTAACAGCAAGAAATAAGGGAAATCACGACTTCTGTTCCAGCAGAACATGAAATCAACTCAAAATAGCAAATTATAATTGCAGTACCATAATTAGCTTGTGGGTTAGAGTGCCACAAGATACCTTGGAAAATGCATTTCAGCAGTTTTTTAAATGATTGTGTATTTGTCTGGCTAACAGAAAAACCCACACTTACTCTAGACAGAACAAAAATATGAATTTTCAGGCTCAAAGGACACAAGATATCCACCAAGTGTGAGGAGACTGGGGAAACAGTTGTCTCATATAGGTTATTCCATAATTATCCATGGCAGAAGTTTTTGTACTTTCCAGGAGTGTGATGCTGGAAACATTAAATGCTAATGTTTAAGAATCTATCCTATCTCCCCTCGAATCTGCTTTAAAACAGGAGAGAAGAAAAATGAGGTAAGGGAGCTTGAGCAACTCCAAATACATCAGCCCACAAGGCTCCCTCACACCCAGCAGCTCGCTATGCATGGTGTGTTACAGACAGCCCAGATCAGCAGATGGGATTTCTGGGATGGGGAAATCTCTTCAGGCAGCTCTTCTATGTTACAGAACTGAAAATTGGAGCTGCAGAAGTGCCAACACAGCAACTGATCTCCAAAGACAAGGAACCTTCCTGCATTGGCGGCAGCACAACTGGAGTGAGCGGACAAAGGTGCTGGGGTGAAACACTCCAGCAAGTGACCTCCTTGTCATTCAGGTTTGAGACTTTGTCCTTACGCCTTGTGTATGATCTGTGAATCTGCAGCTCTTCCCTAAGCTCAGGCTCCTCAGAACAGATGAGGTCTGATCAGGGAGATGAATGCTTCCTACCTTGAGGAACATTTCCTGATGATCCGACTCAAGAAGCAAAACACACCTGCAGGCAGGAGGGTGCGAGCTAATCCCTGTTGTGCTGCAGCCCTGCAGAGACAGCTGATCCTTCTGCAATTCCGAACTGCCAGTCAAAGCTTTAACATCTTAATACACAGCATGCTCTAATTAAAATTTCTAATTAAGGGGAAAAAAACCACCCCACACTAACCAGCAAAACTAATGTTGCAAATTAGCAAGCCTTATGTACAAATTGAAGGTGGTCTTTGCTGCTATTTCATAGATGACTTTATTGTTAGTGTTTTATCAAATAACTGTGGAAAAAGTTACCACAAGTGCCCTTCTGCCTGTTTTAGTAGTGGGACAAAAGTACCAAGTCCTACATGAGCCTTCTATGTTAGGGTGGATGGCAATCCACAGACAATGCATTTCAGTGCCTGCCTTTGGAAGATGAACCAAACCAAACAGGGACCATATGGACAAACTGCCTGCATTGCCTCAGTGAAAGATAAAGTTATGACAGACTTCCTCTTACTTTTGTCCCAGGAAAAAGATGTTCTGAGGAGTCTGGACTAACTACCCCCAAGGCTGGCAACAGCAGACTCATCAGTGCCCTTCACGTAGCAGCAAGGGAAATGTGGGAAGAGAAGCAGCAGGAGCCACAGCTTGAAGACTCAGCTTGACACCTGTGATGTCCCACACGTGGCAGTGGACAACTGACCAAATTCATTCTCCCACTTTTGCACTCATCAGTTGGGCATGGATTCGCTGCACAAACACATCAGTGAGGCTAAGTTGTACATAATGATGTGGTTTTGAAATACATCATATACCAAGGGCAAAAATTGTCAAATAGTGTCAGCACTCGGTACTAAGAAATCAAAATGCCTTGCAAGAGTTTTTCTCAATACTGATCTCCCAGCAACTTCAGCTTTAAAAGAAATTGTATATGTTAAACTGTGATGCTTAAACATTTATGTACCTGTTGTAACAACAGAATTGCTAAATAAATGAGCTCAGATACCATTATTACAGCAGTTCTAGGTCTCCACAAATACATCTCAGCCTAAAACCATGCCTCTCATTGAGTTTTGTGATCCTGACAGTTCTATTTCCATTCCAATCTGGCAAACCTTTGTGTTCTTCGACTCTTCTAAATCCAGATCTCTGCCTGAAACTGCCCAGTCATGCCATGCTTTGCCAGATGGCAAATGAGATTTACAGCTCAACTTAGAGCTGGATGGAGCCCAAACTATCCACTTACCCAGTGGGGTTCTAAGCACAGATCAATCTTCACAGTTACAAACAACACAAAAACCTCCCACACTGAGGTAGAAAGTGATTTGCATTTCTCTCCAAACAAAATGCTTCTCTTGCCAGAGCTCCCCAACAATATTTTTAAAAGGCAAGATAACACAACATCATCCCCTCCTTTTCTCTTCCACATTCATCAACAATTAAAACCTACCCTAGTGCATCTAAAGAAACAAGTAAGAAACAAATGAGAAAACCCACTTCTCAGATGCCTGATTTTGGGGGGGAATAATTTTAGTTATTCCTGCACAGTAAGTAAGTACCCCGCCTGCATTTCTGCTGTCCTCACAGAGAGTATGACCAGCACTCTGCAGAAAAAAAAAAAATCCCATACTTATTTAACAGAGGTGGGCACCAATGTAGATAATGTTTCGGTAACTTGACAGTGTCTGGAAGAGTTCTGAAACACCTTGATCTTTCCAGGTAACAAAACTGTGCTCTCAGAGAGTGCAGAGTTCAAGTCAGCTTTGGTTGAAGTGAGGCTTAAGAAACAAAACTAGATGATGGATCGCTTACTTTAGCAAAAACTAAGAAATTTAGGCAAAACCTCTGTGTGGGGTCTAAGTTTCAGCTTGTCCTTACGGAATGCTGTTTTGGGAATGAATTCACCATGAGGGCATGGATCACTCCTAATTGTCAGACTGAAGTTATAGGCACTACAATATCAGTTTTCACAGAAAATAGAATAAAAGAACTGATTCCTACATGTCTGAATGGGGGCCACATACAGCCTAATAAAAGCAATTTTGTGGTCCAAAAAGGATGGAGTCTCTCTGATTGACATGAATGAAGCCATCAAGAAATCTCAGAATGATCAACGAAAACACAAGAAGACTGCATGACTTCCACTCAAAAGAGAAGAAATTGATCTAAACAGAACATGCTGGAGCTAATGAACAGCCTAGCTTTCTTAAAGGATCAAAACTAATCAGATCAGTTTAGCCAAAATGCCAGTGCCAAGGGTGTTAGCAGGCCCCTCATTCACTACTGGGGTTGTCAGTTTAGCAGCACTTGATCCAGACCTCAAATTACCTTTTGGTTAAGAAATATGAACTAGAAGAGGCACGACTGGCAAGGACTCAATAGTCAAAAAGACAGTCACGTTTTTAAGAATGCGCCTTGCAAAGCAGTGCAGGGCTGAGATGTACCAAAGATCTTGCAGTATTTTCTGATTCTGTTCAATGAGTTCCTTTCACAGCTGACTGCAAAATACAAAAAGAGAAGAATTTGATAGATTCCCTTTCCTGGCCTTCACTAGGAAAAGCATACAAATGCGTATCAGAAACGTGTGGCTTAGATGCCCCTTAGAGGACTCACCTTTGACAAGCAACAGTCACCTTGAGGGGAAAGTGGATGATCCAAGACTTGCAGACTGATTATACCATCTTGGAAAAGCACTTGCATCAGACACACAAATGGAAATAAAGAACTGTAACACCTACTGAGGAATGGAAATCCAACAACTGGAACTTAAAACTAGCACAGCACGCACAGCAGGAGATATGAGAAAGACTGCATATTCTGGCATTGACAATGGGAAATAAGCAGACCCACTGTATTCTTTTTCCTCATATATTGTCTGCAGTGGAGCTACAACTGTGTAAAATGGATGTTTTTAACCTACTTTTGCACAGAACAGCAGGAGAATTTGTGAGGAATCCCAGAAGACTACCAGTATCTTGATTAAACACAACCTCCCCAAGCCCCTGGATTCCTTCTGGATGCCCATCATGTAGCAAAACTGGCCTTACCACAGACTGCAGCCATACAGTCCTTCCCCTTCTCCCAGGCTTGGCAGGTTAGCTGCCAGTGCTAGGCTCTATCTTAAAGTTATTCTATTTATATCCTCAGTAAGTTTGTTTAAAACTCACGTGTTTGTAAATGAAGAGCTTTCCAGCTCACTGTGGATATTAAACTGAAAGGGAAACATGAAGGGTTTTTGAAACTGCTAATAAGGTAGCATTCCTCTGCTGCCTTTCATCCTTCATTTCACAAGATCCCAGAGCACTCTGCAGATGTAAACACAGAGCTGCTCTCGCAGCAGTGAGAGGCAAACAGTGCTGGGGTGGACTGTGGCTGCACCACTGCAACTCCCCATGAGCTGGGCTCTCATTCTGCTCTGCCACCCCGTGGCTGTTCAACTGCAGAGCCCAGCGGGCAAGGAAAGTGCTATTGCCCAGAAGGAGATGCCTTGTACACATCAAGAACTCCTCTGGTGCAGATGGCTCACTTTTCCACAGTCAGGTACTTGCAACCAACTAACACAGGATTTAAGAGGCAGAGCTATTTTCAGCTGAGGCAGAAACACACACAGAAAGGACACTGGTGCCTCAGGGTTTGGTCAACGGATTGGAGTTGATGGCTCTGTCCCAGGCATTAAATGCATTGTAGTTTTTAATAGAAGCTGTTCTTTAAGAGCTGGATTGCAAGCTTGGTGCAAACCCTTCAGTCTCAGTTCCAGTGAAAACCCCCTTTTTAGGTGGGGAGACTCAGCTTTGATTCCAAGCAAACGATGCCACCTACTGAATCCTTGCTACCATGAGCGCAGCTTTGACCCTCCTGGCTCCAGACCTCTGGCATGATCACAAGCCAGACTGCAGTCCCAAAATAAATTCCAAGGAAAAGCAGAAAACAGGCTTGTAAAAACAAAGCTTTTCTCCCTGCTACTCTCCCCACAACCCGAAGATGTATTACTCACCGAACATCTGCACAGCCGTAATAATTTCTAGTTTTGCAACACTGACAACCTTAGCAGTATTAAAAAAACTCCTTACATCTTTATTCCATTTTGGATTCATTATAATACAGTGTGACAATATATGCTAGCACAGTACATTCTGCAACATTTAACCCATGTTCCCAGTTGCCGTTCTTAACTTCACGGCTTAATGACACAGAGTCAGTAGATCACAATATGACCCTGTTAATATTTTTTTAATGCCATTTTTACAAATTACAGCATAATGCACTGATTATGAGGATGAAAGGAAAGTCTCTATGTCTGTCTGGAAACCAAATAAAAGAATGTTTGAACATCTGTTCATCCTACAAATGTCTTTAAAAGCTTTGATTTTCCCATAATCATTTTGTTCCACCATTTCACCCTTTTTCGAATGTGTATCCAACAGCCTCAGGACAGCAGCCAGAGATCTGCAGTAATAGCACATTATAATCAAAGTTCTCGGGCACACTTAGGTTCTCCTTTTGGAATTCTACATTGGGAGAAACACAAAACCAAGCCCCAGTCTTCAACAGATCCCTCCCCAGCTGTGTCTCCTACACAAACCTCTGCAACAGGAGCAAAATGAGAGGATGGGGCTTTGTGACAGGGCCTTTCCACAGAAGACTGCAGGGCACAAGGACAGGGTAGGGCAGCAGGTGAAGGCACAGCCTGCTCCTGTGGGTCCATCAGAGCTGCCCAGGGTCAAAGCCTGAACAGAGGCAGCTCTTCAGCGCACACAGGAGCTGGGGTGAGCTGCAGGCCAAGAGCCTTCCCCACCTTGCTGGGCTCCCAGCAGCCATCGTGGGAGCCCTGCCACAGATCTCCAGGACAAGAGCAGAGCCACAGCAAGGAGAAGCAATGAGCAAAGAAGGAAATGGCAGCACTAAGGAGGAGGGTAGGTCTTAGAGTGAGAAGATGGAAGAAAAATGCCAAGTTAGTATGCTAGTCTGGGAAGAAATGGAAGATAGGGGGAAGAGTTTAAAAATATGTTTACAAGAGACTGGATGAGAAAGGGATGTAGGTCCAACTCTGGAAGTATTGCTGCTCACTCCCTTGGAGCACCCCAAGCAAATAAACCACGGGACTCCCTGCACTAGGAGTCCTTTCAGCCAAGCAGAGGGCTGCAAATCTAAGTGTTCAGGGTTAATGAGTTTTCAAAGGGATCAAGTTCCATAACAACAGACTCACTGATCCTGTTACGGGCAATCCACGGTGTGGGGGGGGGAAACGTTCATCAGATAGGCCTTTGTAAAAATACATACCCCCATTTGCACTGACAACCTCCTCTCCAGAACTACTCAAAAGTGGCTTAGAAATGAGAAAGACAAAACCCCATAAGAGCAAGGATAACAAGTCTGGAAGCACCTCACCTGATCACTTCTCTTTTCTTTCCAATACTCCAAATTAGCAACCCATTTAAAATTTGGCAAGGACACTAGAACTATACAGATACAAGTATAAATTCCTTAATAATTAGGGTTTTTTAATTAGGTTTTTTTAATACCAATAATTCTTAAGACTAACATGGGATGATAGTAACACTGTTCCTTCAATGTCATCTGTTATCCTATGTTCCATCACTGCAGTATCTTAGGCAGAGGTACCAGTGCAGAGTACAAAACAGGATTTGACAAAGGCTTAAAAGAAAGATAACATTATAAATATTCTTTCCAAAGACTGCCTTTGGGGGTGTTTGGGAAGAAGAGAGAAATGGGGAAGGAGAGGTGACAGGGGTGTGAAATGCACTTTTTCCATTACAGAAGGATACATTTTCCAGCAAGGCTGGCAGCACAAGTCACGTTAAGCCAATAGCTGAAGTTGCCTGCCTAATTCCTCTGGGATCACACTGAAAGCATACCCCATAATCTTAAGGGATGTGCTAAAGCTTTGCTGGGACTCACTCAGCAGAAACTGTTTGGGATTATTACACAAAGCACTAATTCTGTTCTGATTTAAAGGGGCACCATCAGCCTAGTTTAGACACCAGGCTTGCTCTGTCTCACAACTGTCCAGCTGTAAATATCCTCTCAAAAGCTGATAGCTTTGCCATTTGTAGCCACTTTGGCTACCTGGAAATTAAAAGGAAAGGACTGGAAAAAATCAGGATGATGTTAACATGATGGACTCGTGCCCATCAAGGGATATAGTAGTAAGATTAATAAGAATTAATGTAGCAATTATTTACCTCCACGTGCAACTAATGCACTTACATTGTATGTGTGGTCACCATCTCTAGCTGACTTCAGCAAATGGGTCACAGGCTGCTATTCAGCATCAACAAGCAGGTACTCTTTTTGTTCAAAAGGCAGGAACTAACATTTTCCATGCTGCCGAGCCCGAGTCCAATTTCTGTTCCAGACTGCAGCTTTTGTACCTGTGGAACTGCTGTTAGTTTTCACGCTAAGGTGTCCTATACTTCGTATGCAACAAAGAAGGGATGTTACCAGTGCTCTCCTTTTTATGAGCCTAGGACATGAAATTGAGAGAAAGAGCTAAAGCAGCCATGAAATCCCTATTAAACAACTAATGGTTTCTAAAGCATCTTGGAGATACTCATTTTACAAGGCTTATGCAGCAATCTTCTATCATTACTTTAATGAAATAAAGCCCTTGACTATTTCCAGAGGCAACTTTCTCTTTCACACACAAAAGGCATTTTGGTAACAAAAAAAAAAAAAAGAAAAAGAAAAAGAAAACAGCTCTGGAATAGGATTCATTGCAGAACAGGCAGGAAAATGAGAAAAGTTAGATAAAATGTCACTGAAGATAAGTTCTGAACCTTTGGAACAGCAAACAGAACAATTAAGACTCTCAGCTACACAGATCATTATGTTTAATATGAAAAACATTTCTAGATATAAATCATATTTATAAAAAACATCCATACCATCTCTCAGATAGCATCTTACATAGTTGCAACTGAAGGAATGTGAAACATCCATTTTAGGTTTCACCTATTAAATTGCGTGCTTTCTGTCTCCCACTTTGCTCAAGGAAGTAAGCCTAGAATAATCAGGTTCATTTTGTGGGTCAGATGAAATTCACATCTTGACTTGATTTAGATTAATATTGGTGGCAAACTTCTAAATCAAGAGAAACTTCAACACAATTCTCCAGAAAAACAGTGCAATTACAACGTACACCCAAAATGTGCTCATCTGGCAGGTGAGATTCTCTGAGATACCACAAAGATTCACATCACAGAGATGAGAAAATAAGAAAATCAAAAATTCAAACAGAACAATAAGAGATTGCAGAGATTTTAAAAGGGGGCACAGTCAGCAGGAGCTTCCAGGCTCTGTCTGGGAGGAAGGAACAGGTCTAATGTGCTTGGACAAGAAACACGTTCCACCTCAATGCATTTCAGGGTCTGGACTTTCAGGTGTAATCAGAGGCCTCTCTTGCTTCCTCAGGATTGAATCATTTTCTTTTGTGTGTCAAAAACATATCTTTTAAAGCTAAGAGAGATAGTAACAGGTTGGGCTGAATCGTTCTTGCTGCTTTCATCCTCTTTGGTCAAATCCCCCTTCCCTCCCTTAGATTTCTTCTTGGAGGCAGCATTCAGCAGCATCTTGGTATCTGGCTTCAGCCCATCTGCAAAAGAACAAGAACACACATGACTAACACACGCAACATCACATTTCAGAGAACTGGAAAAAATGAGCAGGCAAGTTTACATCTGAAATCAACCGAAGAAAATAAGAAAGTAAATCAAATGCATTAGGGAAGTCACATTTCTGCATAAGACTCCTGGAATACAGTAATTTACATAGAAAGTAAGAGAAGTCTTTAAACATAACGAAGTTCACAACAATGATATCACAAATCCAGGGCAGTATCTTGAATCCTTCTGTGTCCATCTACAGCTTTTAAAGTATTAAACACAGACAAGAATTTAAACAAGCCAGACCAGCTTGCCTGGTCTAAGTCTTTTACTTGGCAGGCCTTTCCCATTATTTAGACACATACCCTAAGTTTTTTGTCATCACTAAGAATATTTATAAAAATATCAGTCATGAAAAAAAACCAACTGGTAAAATACTAAAATTATAGAGAGTCATAAGACTCAGAAGATTCTTGAATTTGAGTCTATTTTCCAGATCTACCAGAAGCACACTGCTTTTTTTATAATTTGCACATTGTAAATTATACAGGTTTTGTGTTTGTTTTTGTTTGTTGGGGTTTTGTTTTGTTAAGACAAAGTATTTGTTAGGGGTTTCAACTTGCATTGCTTACGGGCACTAGAATTAAGCTACGTAGTATTTTGGGGATCTGTTTCTCCAGACATTTGTGCCAAACAAAAATATTTGTCCTTTTCTTCCTAAATGGCCAGGGTTTATTACACGTTTATTTTTTCTTATAACTCAACACATTGGTAACATTTTAGATAAGAAATGCAAGATAGCAAAGCCCAAAGAAATGCTGTAAAACAAGAGAGATGCAGCTCCTAAAAGACTGCTCCTGAAGAAGCGCTTGCCTAAAGCAGAAGACAGCAAACTCCTCAGAAGCTTTTTCAGTGCCACCTGAATACATCGCAATGTGGTTCTCAGGCACTGGGCCAAAATCAGTTCAGGTATTTTTAACCTGTGGTGTCACATAACCTTATCTCAAACACTTAATCAGCCTCTCTCCCCTCATATTGAAATTCAGATGCGGATTCTCATATCACGGCCTGACAAAAAGATTGAGATGCTTATGATTTACTGGAGACAGGAGGTCTACGGGCACAGGTGACCTGCTCCAGCTCAGACACATCCAGAGGCACTCGCAGCTGATGGCAGGGGGACACGGCCCCAGAGCCCACCTTCTCATCTTGCTGTGCCACGGAGCAAACTGTTCCAGCAGCATTCCCACCGCAAGGCCAAGGGAAGGGAGGAAACGAGAAAGTGTTGAAGCAAAACCAGGAAACTGCCCATTTGCCATTTCACAACCAGAGGCTGTAAACCATCCCTAAGGCCCTGCAGTGGGGAGACTTTTGGAGGGAGGGGCCTTTTTTAATTTGGAAAAAAAAAAAGGAAAAAAAGAAAGGGGGGAAAAGCACATGGGTCCAAAAGAGGAGAAAATCAACAAGTTTTGTATATTACTAAAGAAATTACAGCCCACACTAAGGCTGCAGGAGGCCAGCATCAAGCAGAATCAACTTTCTGCAGTTCTGCAAGATCATGCATTTCACAGTCATGGCAGCTGCTGTTTTCTCTTTCCAGATGGCAGGACACAAAAAAAGCAATGATTATTTCATTGTGAAAATAATTGAGACTGTTCTTCCTTGATGGCTGAGAAGTCTGATAATGACTATCTTTGCACATGTAAGGTTCAATTAATCAAACTACGTAATATGGTGTGGCGGGACCACATATTTATTATATGATTTTATTACATTGTAGAGTCATGTTTGATGCAGCTGTTTCGATTTTTTAATTGGATGCTTTCATATAAATCCCATTAATATCATTACCCTCACAATCACTCCATCTTCACTACGAAAAATAATTTATCATTACATGAAAAGCAACTTATTTCCTATTTGGAAAGCTCTGAGAGCATCTTGGGTGCTGCTAGGAAAAAAAATAGCAACAGTCAAAAAAGGAGAAAACAAAATAAAAACAGCAAAAAGAGTGACCTCACACAGCCCCACTCGCTACCTTTGCAGAATTTATTTAATACTTTATGTTTTCTACTGTTTTGATCAACCTAATTGCAACTGTCCCTGCACAGGGTTTCCTCTGCTTTCCTGAGACGACCATTTATTTTTTTGGACAAAGAAACATTTCATTTTGCTTTCTAGTTGGTTTCCCTTTCTGGGTCTTATCACTATTACTAATGTTGCTGTTACTGGCACAGCACTGTTTAAGAAAGATGTTTAACTAAATCCTTTCAGAAAGACACATTTTAATTAAAGCAAACAAATCCTAAAACACTTTTATTTATGTTAGCAGGCTTCGCGAGACTCTAATTTCCAAAAAATGCTAATTGGCGGAAAGGAGAGAGGAAGGGAGGAGATGTGGCATTAAAATTGCAGCCAAAATTTTCCCTTATGGGTATCTAAAGTACCCAGGCTGCCCCTGCAAGCCCTTGCCTACAGGGACATGGCGGGGGGGTTGGCCTCACCCCACAGAGACCCTCGGCTGCAGCAGCAACAGGGAAATCTCAGCCATGAGGGTGACATAACCACTGTGGATAAACTGAGCTTCAAAACCCACCAGTGACATCAGCTTGGATAGCCCAACACAACTGAAACCTGGCACAACATCTGCGGTGCTCAAACAAAGCATCTCACGTCTGAAAAATTTCGCTTTCAAGAAAAAAAGATGTGCTGCATGTGGAACTCTGCTGGGGAAAATGCATTTAAAATGGAGCCATCTCACATCCTCCACCCTATCACTAACTTCCACATAGAAGTAGTAAAGGTATACCTCACCTGCAGTGCTTAACACCTATTTGGACTAAATAAGGTATTCCAGGTAAGAAGTTTACAGAAGAAATGGCAGAACGTGGTAGCTCCTACCAGTGAAGTGACGGGCTGACAGCCAGAGGCAGCTCAGGTATTATTAAAATCACACGGTATCTAAATTACCTAATCAGATCCCATGGCCCTCATTCTGCAAACAGATTAGGTGGCTGGCATCATACCCTGACAAATGGCATTTTCTGTTTTTCTGCTCTGGTGCCAGGAGGTCTCAGGGCTGAGGAGGCTCTGAGACAGGGAGCAGCACAAAGGAGCAGGCAGGGAGAGACAGGCACAATCGGGGTTTCATCTACCTCCGTGGATTTCTCGCATTACACACAATGCATACTTTACATTTTACAAAACCAAGGAAATGAAGGGAAATATATCTGTCACCGAAGAAGACATCAGACCTTTAATAGCTGAAATGACGGATATTTTTAGATGGAGGTCTAGTTTAACTTACTTACATTAAGGGTCTAATCTCTCCTGAACAATAGCTATGTTAGCTTGAACACATAGTGAGAAATCTGTTCCATTAATTAAGTGCTGCCTGTACTACTTGGATTTGTAGCAAATATTAATAGATTTTTTTTTCTGCCTCTGTTGGACAATTACTTTATTTTGCCAAGTTGCTAATGGATTAAATTGAAAAGGTCCGTGTGTTAAAAAAAAAGACTTTAGCTTCAAAGTTCTAAGAAATGCCTTGCATACAACAATGGAAAATACCTATGTATTAATATTATTAATGGGACATCCTCAAAGGCACATAAGATATGTGAAAGCTTAGCAAATTCATTCCCACCCATCAAACCCATGTCTGTAAGAAGAAATGCCCAGACAAGGTCTTATGCAAAATGTACTTTTAGCATCCACTAACTGAGGTTAGATATGAAAATCTAGTTGTAAAACAGTGTAATCTACTTCATTATTTTCATTTCAACTACTGTTAATAATTAACAAATAAAAATACAGACTCTTTAATATCCTTTGTCTCAGAATGGCCTGAAGGATTTAGTCCAAAGTGATCCATTTATAAATAATATTAATAAAAAAATGCATTTTCAAATTCAATTGAAAAGCAGTACCACATCAGGAAAATGATTTTCCAACTCTAAAAACAATTTCACATGCACAAAATAAAGGATAAGCACAGTATTTAAATTGTTTTTCACAAATAAAAAGCTAGCAGCTTAGTAATTTGCAGTATCTTACACAGTGAAATGAACTGCAGCCTTGAGTTTTACAATTACTCACACAAGAAATTTGCATAGAAACATGCAGATTTTAACAACTTCATATGGAAATTCCACACTGTAGAACTCTAGACGCCTTCTTGTGTATAGATAAAATCCAATTTTATCTATACACAATCAATTTAGCTCCCCTCCCTTCCTCCCTCCAATGAAGTTCCTCCTATGGACACAAGTTTTGCCCTCAGGTTAAGCAGGATGCGGCAGAGCTGGGCGATGATCCCGCGGTGGGCCCGGACAGGCTCCACGTCAGCCGGCCGGGAATGCTGGCCCTGACACAAATCACAACACCCACACACAGCACCATAACCAGGTTTACTTTTGCTTTGTTTTTACTACTGCTTCAGCAGGAAGGAGGATGAAAGCTGACACAGTATCCGCTCCTCTAATTCCTTTTGCTCACCCAACAGCAGGGTGAAGGAGCACCTCTGTGCTTTTGCCCCATATACATATTTATTTCATCTATTACCTGTAAACCTGGATTCTACTTTGCCTTTTACACTTTTAACTTCTCCACTACACATCCTCCTTCACTTAATACTGTCATTCCTTATCAACATCCCTTGTCAGATTTGTTGACTTTTTTTCTTATTACCCTTCTGCTCTCCTGCTCCTTCAAAAGGTCTCCAAGGGTGGTCTCTGTTCTTTCTTTCTAAAGTCCAGCTCCTCCTTCCTTGACTCCCAATTGCACTTGCCATTCAGCCCTTCAGGAGTTTTCTCTCTCTCTCCCTTTTCCAACTTAATTTTTCAGATTTCCCATCTCTGTATTTCCATTTCCTATTTTCACAGTTCTCTTCAATATTTAGGAATAGTCCTGTCCCCTTCAAAGCTAATGAAACATTGTGTTTGAATGCAAGATTTTAAAGACTGAATGCCAGATGCACTTTAGATGAAAAGCAAGATAATACAGTATCTCCTTGTAGCCCAGCCAGAGACAGGAGTATTTTTTAAGGAACTGATAAACCCATCATTGAAAACAGGTGTAATAATATAGGTGCAGGGCATGCTCTCCACCACAGCCAGGGAGAATAATTTATTTTGCTGAACTTCAACAACTCCCTTCTTATGTGCACACTTGTAAAAAAAGCCTATTGCTAACTATGCTGGTGAACATGAAAGTATCTGCATGGATGATTACACAGTTTTCTTACAGCATCACGAATTGTAATGGGAAAAAAAAATTCACGTTAAAAGATTTCAATGCTCCCAATTAACGAGAACTTTGCTTTCAGGCCAAAATTAAAAGTTCATCCTACCCTGCACTGGTACTTGCCATGGTTTGCTGTAAAAGCATTGGCTCAGGATCCTCACCATGCTGTTAGGAAAAAGAACATTGAGGCTACACCAGCAGCTACCCTGGGAATAGAAAATACTCCTTTCCCCATTACATATTAAGAAATTGCTAGACTATTCTTGACTTGCCAATACTATTGCCAAACCTCCCATTCCATTCAGGAATTTGTGAGCAGGGCTTCAGCGGGAAACTGAACTTGCTTTTCCTTTCTGTAAACAAAATATCCTATTCACTTCCTTCGAATGCTGCAGGTAGAAGACTTGGCTACATGCAACTTCTTGTTTCCTGTCAACATTCAAATGTTAAAAGTTGACTGAGCATCAGAGAACAAGTTAACGTAGCACATTTGATGTTGGAAATAATTTATCCGAGGCAAATGTAACCTTTTAATATGACAGGCAGACATTTTTTTTTTCCTCCTGAGGAAAGAAAAAAAAGAGCAAAACTTGAAAGAGGCAAAGTGTTGGGGATAATCCTCACTCACAATGGATTATTCGTAACAGCTGGTTTGCACAATTTCAGGATTTCCTTAAATTGAACTCTCAGAACCTGAACCCTAATTACACAGTTAAAGAGTGTGTGCCTGCATCAACTCTCTTGCTAACAGAGAGTACAAAAGGTGGTTGACCTAAAAATCAGAAATAATTAGAGCCTCAGATGGAAACATCCATGCCACAGTCTGATGCAAAGGGGCTGCACTGGAGAGTGTACAAAGACCAGCCTCTCCCTCAGCTAACTGCAATGATGGACCACTGAAAGGAAATAGAAACTTTCTGCCAGTACTGCAGGACTCAAGAATCCTGTACTTCAGCACCACACAATTAAAAACTAATTCATTTTTCTTTCCTTGCAACAGCTATATATATTCATCCATCCTTAAAAAACATAACTACCCATATCCAAAGAAGGGTACAAGGCTCAAACAGAGCAGCACTCCCATTTGTTTCACATTCTGATCAACTTTAAAATACGAATAATAAATTTATCATTGGTTTCCAGCAAAATTAATAGAAATACCAGTGTTATAAGAACTGATTCTCAGAGTTCCACAATACATTAGAAAGCACACACTTGTTTTCCAACTAGTCCCCAAACATTTCAGCAGTTCTACAAAACTGTTTCTATGCACCCTAAAAACTTGAAAAGCTCATGGAATATCGCTAAAGTAACACTCTGGAGTTTTGAATAAACAAAAGGCAGAAACATCCGAAAATGAGCGGATCAGTTTGCCCAGCCTCTCCTGTTACAGTTATCTCTGCAGTCAGGCAGAAAGAACAAGAACAACAAAATATAACATCCTGCTGCTTCAACTCTTTACATTAAGCCATCAGTTAGCAACTCTGCTTCTCTTCTCCTCAGCTAAAGATACCCCAAATCCTACTTTTTGACTTTATTCAAGTAATTTCTCACCTTCAATATCCCAGCAAAAAAACTAAAAACAACCCAACCCAAAACATCAACAAAACAAAACCCCAAACCTCAAACTGATCAGGAAAAACAAGATCTTTGTGAGCCTTCCAAGGACGAAAGTACTATCTTATTGTACCCCTAAACACTATAATAGGGACCTCAGATGCACTGCACCACATCTAGTGGACTGGATGATGGATGGGTCATCTAGGGACTGCAGGTCCTATCCAGCTTGGCATTCCATCTGCCTGTCATGAATATATTGTGCTTTAGAAAGAGTAGGAGTGAAACTGTCCTGAGCTAACTGGAGCCCAGGATCAGGCAGGAATTCTCTACCTGACATCAGGGTCAACACCTACAAACCTTTTCTAGGCAAAAGGTTTAAGTACAGTTCCCTTACAGGAGCCAATCTCCTGTGTTCCTAGGTGTTCATCACCACGATAACAAGTATAATATGATTAGCAAGACAATTTCAATGTAATAGCTGACCAGAGATTCACTCAAGAAACAAGGGATACTCCTTTCCTTGCTACCCTCAGGAGCTCAGGATTTGAGCTTCAATTACTTTCACAGATCAGGCAACGAATTTTACTTATGTAAATCCCTTCACAATTCTCCAGTAATTCTATTTTGAATTCACACCACCTTTCCCACGTCTCTTGTCAGCTCTCTCAAATATTCTGCTAGAGTTTCAAACTCCAGAGAAGAGTCATTTTTCTTTTCTGGCCAGTACAAGATCAGTTATTATCACCTTGCCAGGCCTGTGAATATTAATAGGGCTACAGCAAGAAGCTGGCCAGGGAGAAACCAGCCTCCAAGGAGACAAGAAAGGAGACTCCTTCCTTCCAAATGTGCTAAATCCTCAGCGTGGTATTTGGGATCTACACAGAATATCCATAATTCACTGTCTGATGACAGAGACAAGAAAAAAAAACATCTTACAGCCACTCTGAGCATGTCCCAACCAAACGCTGTTGTGACAGCCAGCCTGCATCAGCAGAGCTATTCCTGCAGCCTCAGCATGGCGGACTGCTTGGAAATCCTTAACAAATAAAACATCTTCCCATAAACTGGGGAACAGCTGTCCTGTACCACATCAGAGAAGGCTGCAGCTCAGTGGTGAGCAGGATTGAGTCTTGTGTATCAACTTAAGTTTATACAGGCTTTTGGACTGAAAGACATTATTATAACAAGTGGTACTACTGGAAATAACATGGATTTCATTATGGGCTCCTACTTTGCAGGGAAAGAGCTAATCTTCCTTGATGAGGAAGACAGAAGCTGTTTTAATTTAAGAGGCTGACCTGGGTGAAGTTCAGGCCAAAGCTGTATTTGGAAAACTCTCCCATCAAGCCGGACACAACCCTTTCAAGCTCAGTGCCAATTCCCCACAATGGCTTGAACTGCGCTCTCCGGCAGTCCTTAAAGGCACATTTTGTATCTTGGCTTTTGCTGCAAGCAATCAAGAAAGAATGCAAGAAAACAAAACTGTTTCCCAAGCACTGTTTGCTGGTGCCATAATTAATATAATCAAACAATTCCACAAATTGCTTCCAATTGCTGGCGTCACTTTCATGTGCAGAGCCAGACTTTCAAAGAAGGGCCTTTCTTGTCCTACATCCTTACACTGGTAACCCTCGCTTCACACAATAGTAAACAAGACCTCACTAAATAGTAGAGGGTAATTTGCACTTAATAGGTCCCCAAGGCACCATGGACACAATTTGAAATGCCATCTAATTTTTCTTTTTAATTAAAAAAGCAGTTACTATATTTAAACAACAACACAAAAAAGTTCAGAGGGGACAGACTGGAGTTTCCCACAGCTCTCTGGGAGTTTTCTCAAGGTCAGGAAGAGTTTTATAGGCTCAACTGGTACACATTTTTGTCTTTAATTAGTCTGCCATACCCTCTACATGAAGTCAGCGTCTTGATTTTCAGTCTGATATTTTTCATATTGCTAAATGGAGCACAGACTCCAGCACCACACCATAGCTGCTGAGTGGGTATCAGTGGGGCACTCCCCTGTGCCTGCTTTGTTTGCCCCTTCCCTCTCCTCTCTTCATCCTGAACCTGTCAACCACATGGAGGACACTGAGCATAACACAGAGCATTGAGGACACCACTCATTCAGCTTTACACCTCTCAATTTCCAGCAAGATGACCAGGATGTATTATCTGATTTCCCAAATTTACCAGCAGAATAATACAACCACATTTTTAACCTTGTTTTTCAAAAATAAAACGTAACTATTAAACACCAGGTACAAACAGACCACTGTCATCTGAAGCCAGGTAGCAGGACAGATTTCTGAACTTGACAAATCCCCATCTTGTATCACACCACTGCTCTGCACTCATGTCATTATTTAAGTCTACACAAGCCCACACACACTTTAGAAGGATGTTTGCAGTTCCCACAGTGGGTTTTCCAAAACACACCCTAATCCAACATACCCTTCAGCCCTAAATGACAGCATGGAGATGAAGTGAAATACTTAAGGTCTTCATTTATTGGCCAGTTGGCCATCCTTCAGCACAAATCAGTTGAGAGAATCAAACCTGACCCCATTTTATAGGCCAAACACAGCTGCCATTGCACACTGCACCACAATCACTTGTTGGCCAAGTCTTCCTGGAGCAACTCCCCTGAAGAGCAGAGGACTTTCTACCTTGCACTCCTGGAACACAACTATGAGTCACATGCTCTACAAAACCTTGTGTTTCTGTGCAGCAGGGTATAACGCTAATACATGTTACAAGGAGACTCCAGTGCACCATGGACCAGGCCTAGGCTACACAAATTAAGTGTAAACACAATTTACACTTAATACACTTGATACAATGGATCAACTGTCAGAGCTAAAAGACAACCACTATGATCATATTTCTGGCCTGAAGTCCAACACTGTTCCACTAGCCTAGAGGAAATTTTCAAATTAATTTCTGCATGGGCTTTCAGTACAGTAACAAGGTTGCAATTATTCCAGCTGATGTACCATACCAGAAATTATTCAAACTCTATTTTCACTCGATGGCCACTCAAGGCCCACAGAGCCATTGAGATCATGCCTAAGTGCTGTACTTGCTCTCCCAGCATACCTGCATACTCATACTGGGGCTGTGATTTCAGTCCACACATTCTTCAAGCTCCCTGAAGCAAAAACTGAATGCACGGAAAATGCCCAGTGCACAACAGGAGCAACTATGAAAAACTAATGGAACTAATAAGGAAGCAAATTATTAATACATATAAATATAATATTGGAAGCTTGGGATTATAGACAGCCTCTTCCTACAATTCAACAGTAGAAAAATTACAGGCAGGTCAACGTGAAATACCAAAGACTATTCAAAATACTCAAAGTCAGAACAGTGTCTTGAAATCACAATTACTGTCACTACATCTCCTAAGTTCTCTCTCTCTCTCCTTGGACAGTACTAAGAAACATGCAGATATAAACACAATGAGTAGAATTTCGGAGAGTCTATGACAACTGTTGTACAGGACAGATTTTCACAATTTTCACTACCTTGTTGAGGTAGTCCTTGCTGATTAAACTCTCAGATCAAGAGGAACAATATCACAAACATCTCCCCAGAGATTACAGTTAGCTATGTAAAAATAGCTCGAGGAACCACTAAGCACAGGAGCTTTCATAATTTAAAAAGCCATAAAATATCCCTTTTGCACTAAATTTCTATCTAGTGAGGGAGTTTCTCAGCCCAGAGCCACTCAGCAGTGGGCCAGAAGACACTTTTGATTGTGTTTTCCTCAGTACTCAGTACATATTAAACAGTAAATAAAACCAACAATGCTCACGTTGTGTGCACCAAGGTGAACACAAACAACTGAAAACAGGTTTTGCATTCAACATGAGGGACTAAAACTTAATCAGCCCAGTGAAAAGGGAACAACAACAACAACAAAACCAGCACCAGTGCCCAATCTGTCCTACAGCAGCCTCTCAAAAACATATACAATGCGGAAAAAGTTCAGGTTAGCAGATCTGACACAGAATCAAAGGCAATCCATTACAAAGCAGCTCCAAATCAAAGTGCTCGATCCGCAGGCCTGTCTGTAATCCTCCCATCTTGCCTGTGACTCTTGATGTGGAGGAGGCACTGCAGCAGCCAGTTAAGCTGGACCAACTCTGCTGACAGATCCCAGGCATCTGCTGCTCAGCACTGGTCCACAGTTAAAGTTTGGTGATATTCATCTTCCCCTGGGCTGCCTTTTTAAAGCAATCCTGAACAATGGGACTTCAGAATAAAGAATAAAACATTTAAATATTTTTTTTTAAACTTCTAGGCAAGGGCCTTTAATGCGATTAGAAGGGGAGGGGGATTGGATAGCAGCTTTTGCTTTTTCATGTTATGTATATTGTGTGTAAACAAATATGCAATTTGCTTTAAAAAGATAAGGTGATTAAATTTTTATCGGGCTTGTACTCTGTTGTCACCACAACAAAGAGAATTAGGAGGAGGAAAGAAAGGCCTTTTTATTTGAATTATGCTCTTACCAGAGGTTCTCTACAGCACAGCTGTAAAGCCACTCAATGTTCTCCAAACAGGCCCTTTGATTGCATTTTATTCAACTTGTTTGCATTTGGAGCAATCGAAAGGAAAAGAACGCTCCACATTTTGATGTCTTAATGTTCCTTAATACCTTCTTTAATTTATATTAAGCTTCTTAACTAGGGTGATGAATTCTTCAAAAACAATAAAGACCTAGTGCAGAAATCTTTCACACACCATGAAAATTGAAATTATAATGTATTCATGGCTTTTTTTCTGTTATAAAAAAACATTATTTAGAAGAAAGATTTAAAGCATATGAAAAAAAATCCCAAAGTTGTACGAAAATTACTTGATCCAGAGAAATAGAGGAAAGTTCAAACTAATTATTACAAGGGAAATAAAATGTTGTGGGAGGTGGAGGAGAATAAACAGCATGAGAATTTTGGGTTAGTATGAAGTCTTCAGTCTTTTAATAAACTATAAATTTCTCCTCTATGGCTTTCTACAAAAAAAAAAAAAAAAAAAAAAAAAAAAGCTACAAATTTCTATAATTTTGCTTTACCAAATTCAAATGTTTGCCAGTTCTTTCTCCTTTATTATTCACATACTTCTTCCCTAAAATGACTCTTCCCAATTCCACAGTGTGTTCTCCTCCCAGTGTCTTTCACAATCTACCAAGATCAACAGCCAGCACCAAAACTGGTGAAGATCATAAAGGCGTACTCAAACACCCTCAGATGCAGCAGCTCCATGGGGCACACACGTGTTCCTGGGAGAGGTTCCCAGAGCCAAACCCCATCCACAGGTGGATCTCAGTCCAACAGGAGGGAAGGCTGCATGAGAAAAGCAAGGGTCGCTCAATAAGTAGAGGCCACTCGAGGGACAAGACTGGGCAGGTTTGCCCTCACAGGCACTGTGTTTTCCAGCAATAGTGGATGCTCAAACACCAATCACCTGGCTCACATAACAAAACTCACTCTCAACAGTTCCAACATTCCTTAAAAAATCCCTTCTGCAGAAAATGAATACAGCTTTCAGTGAAAGCCCTTTATGAACTTCTACATGCAAATTATGGACATTACATACAAAGCAGCCTTAGCAAGGAACATCCAAAAGGGTATATTCGACTTCCTAATTTGTCCACTATTTTACCTTTCTTTTTACTTAGAAATTGTAGATTCTAAAACTGCTTTAAAGTTTTCAGCAGTACATATGCATCTGTACATGTATAGCCACAAACCCCTCACTTCGCTCCCCCTTGGCCTCTGCAAAAGGAGTCCAGAGAAAAAAAACAAGCTGTGGCTGGTACTTCTCTGAGCACCAACACAGTGTCCAGAGCTGTGCTACAGTGACTGGGTGCCTAGGTACTACAGCAGCAGAGAAATGAGCTTCCTAAGTGAGTACTGAACTACATAAAATCTTTAAAACATTCTTGAAATAATAGATTTGAAAGAGAACAGACATTTTGATCTGGAACAATTGTAATTTTCTGTTGACATCCACTGACTGTTCACCTATGTTCCCAGAGTCATGTTTTTAAGCAAATTCCAGGAAAGCACAGTTTAAAACCTCCCAGTAAAGCCTGCCACGTTTACAGAATGTTTATGGAAAAGCTCACTTAGCTGTACTAGCAATCAACTGGCCACGATAATTAAAACAATTAAAAAATTCACTTGCTGCATTTACCATTGAGTAAAACAATGCAGATCCTAATCTAACACCGAAGTACCCTGGTTGAAACAACACCTTCCCCTCCTGAACAAGTCACACTACACCAGCACAGAGCAGCAAAACCTGAGTTCAAGAGTGAATATGGATCAACACAGCAAAACTGAAAAACCTCTTAGAGTACCAAGAAACTGGAGACTGCAACTAAGGCAGCACAAAACAGCTTTACAAATCATGTTGCTGCCTTCTGCTTTGGTGCTTCACAGCTGTCCTGCAAAGCAGTCACTGCTTTTGCAGGAAACGAGAGAAAGAGATGATACAACGCTAAAATAAACAGTTACTCAAGCACAATAATTATTGTATAACAGGTAATCACAGCTGTATTCCAACTATTCACACTCTCATCTCCATTTTTTAAGGGAGCAAGTACAAAATTTACATATCCAAAACAGTATTTATGCATGTAACCAGTTAAGTCTTAACTGTTGTATCTATAAAAGCTTGTGCCTTTAAGCAGAAAAGATTCATGAATTTTAATTTGTTTTAAATGTTGAAAAATTCCATCCAAGTAAATTGAGTCAACAAGCCAAACGATGAAGACATGTGTCTGGCTTTTATTTAAAAATAAAAAACTCAAGTCTATAAATTTCTTAGTCACCCACAAATCCTCTAGCAGTGAAAAATACTTTCCAATAACTAAGTTTCCTGCATTTCTTTTAATTAAGACACTATGCTTTTCACATGCTGGTTGAGCACTACTGAGCCTTAACTGATTCTCTTTGTTTTGAAAATGTTCTCATAGAAATAAATTAGCCAATGATTATCAGAAAGGGGGGGAAGATTTGCAGAATGGGACTCTCTGTAAGGTGCTTCAATATTGTTAATTTCAAAAATGCAAAGTCATCAGTCCACTCTCCAAATAAAAACGCTTAAAATTGATATAAGCATTATTCTAAAAGTAGTAACTTATTTATATTTCCCTTCTAAATATCAAGACTTAGTTCAATCTTTTCATGCTTTTTCTCAGTAAATACAAAGACCACAAATAAAACTTTGAATATAAAAGTTAATGTTTTCTAATAATTACTTTATAGTACTCAGGCTCCAAATAAACAGCAGTGCCAACAAAGTTGAACATAAGCAGTGATATGTTTATAAAGGGACAGGCACAGTAAACCAGACTTTAAATGAGATAGCACGAACTGCAGAGATACAGTGACAAAGACCTAGCACATATTAATAACTTAATACCTCTATCCATGCCACAGCAATACTTCCATTTTTCTAGGCAAGCACCCAAGGGCTGGGTTTCCTTCCTCATTACACTCTTCCTGGGGCTCAGACTGTTCTAAAACTCAGTCAAGTAAAATATCAGAAAACAGGTACAGCCTCTGTCCAAGTCCAGGGAAGCAGATCATATTCAGGCTGAAGGAGATTGGCTTTCCTGAACCATCACCCCAAAAGACGCTCTTCCTATTTCCGAAATTTCCAGGTCCTGATCACACTATTTAGAAATAAGATGTAGGCAATTCACAGGGCTCTGATGCAGAAATTATTAACAAGTGTCCTGATACAGGTGGCTGGCTGGAACAGAACAAATTACAGCAACCTAATATACAAGATTCCCACTACCAATGCAAAGCTGTTTGAGAGTCTGGGTCCAAATCCAGCTGTGAAAGGGAAAAGGTTCACAACTGGTATTGCAGGGTGTTACAACAGCTCCATGGAGCGACGACCTCGACTGAAGAGCCACTGCACATTTCCAACACACCAATTCACTCTGACTTGCACTGCAAAAAAATCCAACCCCCACAAATAAATATGTGTTTCTAGGGAGTGCAGTAAAAGGCAGCATTGAAGGAGAGGAAAATTAAATTACAGAAGATGTAATATGACCAGCCAAAACACACAAACAAGTTAAGAATAAATTAGCCCCATTACCAAAACCACAAAGGCAGCATCTTGTGTGATGACTATTGATTTCATTAAGTTTAGGTTCTAATACAGTCCATTTCAGGAGTAGGGGCTGTCAGATCTCAAGATTTATTTTTCTTGACAAATAATTGTTAAACATTTGCCATGTGTTAACATATCAATGTTTATGATATCCTAAATTACTCAAAGACAACACAGGAACATATTTAGCCTGTCAATATAAATAACTTGTAGACTGACCCAGTGAAAGCGTGGAATATCTTTTGCCCACTGAGTTTTCCTAGAATACTGGATTTTTGAAAGGGGGGAATATAAGAAAAATTCACATTCAAATTACATTTTCTCTGGTAGCTCCGCTACATCTTCCTTGAGCTCCCAGTATGACACTGCTCCAGTCAACTCTGCACTTCACAGCATCTGAAAAGTCACCCAGTAAAAGGAAACCCTGTCCCTTCCAATACCCATCTGTGTTCTCTATTTAGAGCCCTGATGTCTCCAGTTATTGCTCAGGGCAGAGCTGATCAACTGCAGGTTCTATGACGGCAACCAAGAAGCCATCTACAATTCCAACAGCTGTTACTGATTTTGCAGCAGAATCATGGCAAATCTGTGGTTCAAACCCTCCCTCCTTATGAGGAGAGGGAATACAACAAGAACAAGCAAAAAAAAAAAACAAGAAAAGGGAAGGAGTGGGGAAGCATCATGGATAAAGGTCACAGCCCTGTCCTGTAACAGCTTTGCCTGTGCAAAGCTAGGAACATAGAGATTATTACACCGTGTTAAGTCAAGACCAAGGTCCTATCTTATCCAGGTTCCTTCCTTACAGGCAGGCAGCACAGGGGGAAGTCTGCAGCACAATATTGAGCCTTATTCTCCTTCTAAAGCTCTCCATGCCCTGCAGACTGAGGCACAGTGCAGGGCTACCTGAGGCACTGCACAAGGGAAGGTCTAGCCGGGAATCATGTCTCCATGCAGGTTAATGTGCCAGCGCAAGCACCAGCTCCCGCTTCATTAGGCTACTGCAGCTTTCAGGGATCAAAATACAAGCAGCAGCATTCCCTCATCCTGCATACTGATGATGAGGGAATTCATAAAAGTGTTCATAAAAGTCTGTGTTTTACATGCAGTTCATCAAGGCTATGGATCTACAGGAAGTTTACATTAATACTTATGCTGCTAAAATCCAAGCTCTAGTAAAGACTCCAAGGAGAAAGAAAAATCTGAGTGTTTATAAAACCTACTAGATGCACTCCCTTCCAAATAGGTTTAAACAGTAAGTCTTAACAAGAGGAGAGCTATCTTTGAATCCCTGGAAGAAATATGGGAATACTGTGAGGAAGAGAGAAGCCCCTCTCTTTGGAAGGTAACCAGGTACTTTGCCCAAGAGACAAGGCAGGTGGTTAGAATGAGGCAGCCTCTTCAACTCCTTCCCTTTCAAAGTCAGCCTCCATGTCTTGAATGCCCAAGTATTAGTCAACTGATGTGGTACCCAAGGCTGCTCAGGGTGCAAGAGAAATTATCAGTCCGCAAGCAGAAATGAACCGTATTATTTTTTCGCAAGAACAAGCTCAACCAAGGTCATTTCATCAGAAGACAAAAGAATCATAAAACAATTATTTTTAGCATTTTGTTTCATGTTTGCATGCATCAGCTTTGACCTAAAAACTTTTTATTAAAAAACGCAGCAGAAATAAACATTCCAGGTAAGACCTGCTCAACTTACAACTCCGAAGCACACTCCTAGTGAACTTCATCAGAACAAAAAAAAAAAAAAAAATTAAATTAAATAGCCTTAACATTAGAAGAGCCTCTCAGTCAGCAGTGCTGACTTCGAATGAAGGTTAGTTTGTGCTCTGCAATCTAAAATTATAATGGACAGGCCACTCTATTCCCAGCTTTTATTCAGTCCTATTTTACTACTTCGAATATATACTACCTAAATTTGTATACTCTTTAACAGTAGTTAATCTTCAATTAAAATACCTAGAGCAGAAACTAAGATAACTGGTTTAAAAGGTAAAAGCTTATTGACAAAAATGTATTCTTCATATTGCCTTTTTTTTTAATTCTGCATATTAAAAATGTCATTTTTATGACTTGAAAAAAATCTTCAGGAATAATGAAGGCTAACAAAAGACTGAAGAGCAGTAATTTAAAAAGCTCCATATGTAGCATCCTGATTACTGTATCAGTCCCATTTCCATAACGAAGGGAGAAGTCACCAAACTGCTGCCTGTCCTTTCTGGTGACAAGGAAAGGGCAAAGAGGACGGCGTGTTTCCAAGACATCATCCTTCAGGGTCTAAGGGAAGAACAAGAAGTCTCCTGCAGTACAAGATGTGGGCGTCAGTGTCCGGCACTTTTCTGGAATACGGTAACCCCAGCTTTGGTGGTCCCTGCACATGTACTTAATTTGGAAGCAGCTGGGTTCAAAAGTTTATCCTCCCTTTTTGACCTGCAAAGGTTTAGTGTGTGGGCGTGCACGAGTGTGTACATCATACCACACAAGCTGAAGATGTGCAGCCACAACATACACGGTGTGTGAGCGTTTATGTGTCCGGGTTTGCACACAGAACATGCTGCATCTTCCTAAATACCAAAACAGCATCCAGTATACATTGCAGTGATGTGCACTGGATGCAGTGTTCAGCCATCCCAAACCAAACATGGCCAGCCTGCAGTTCAAAAAGCTTCTGGAATTTTAAAGCATAATTTCAAAATTACAAACTACTGAAAAAAGATTTAATTGCAATACTGCCTACTTAGATAAATAGATTGAACATGCTCCAGAGAAAGTACACTGACCAGTTCTGCAAGCCTGACTAGATTTACACACTAACATGCCCACCACAGGTACACCCAAGTAATGGATTCAACAGACCAGGAGTTCTCTTCATATTTACAGTGCTTTCCATCACAGACACTGCAGGATAAAAGTGTAAGTGAAGTTGGGGGTTAAGTAAGACGGGCAGGAAGACTAGAAAGCGTGAGGAGGCTGGGGATCGCTGAGCACAGTAAGTTTATGAGTAACAGTGACAAAAGTAGAGTCACAGACTGGTGGAATATTCACAGCTTGGAAGAATGAGCGTATTCTCCAGCCAGCATCTGAATATTTTCTTGAATTGTTCTAAAGCACTCTACAATTGCAGGCAGAAATCTCTGATCTTGGCACAAAGGATATATTTTTCAACCATTTGTCATTTTACAGCTCAGACACAGAAGCGAGTCAGTGCCTATCAGCCGAGCTTCAGTAACTGCGAATATGCTTCTCCGCACATCGTGTTCACGACAGAACATCTTCACTGGGATTTAAAGAGAGATCTGAGGTTATGAATTTATAGCACATTTGTGATGGGGTTTGAGCACTCAGGCAGTCACTATCACTGAGATAACAAACAGTAACTCATTAATCCATGGAAATGTGACAGTATAGTTGAGTGCAGCGGTTTTCTCAGCACTTGTGTTATTTTGAAATCTTGAATCAATTGTTTATAGAAGCTCTTCACTTGTGTTCACAGCAGTAAGTGCTCTACATACCAGTGAATCTTTAATACTTCCTAAGTTGCAGCATGTATGAAATAGTGGTTTCTTTTATTTAAACGATAAAAACCAGCACATAATGGATAAATAGTTCATGATGAGTGTAAAACACAAATTTTCAACCAGAACAAGTACTTCGTGTTTGTTGATAAAGTTGTAACTTTCAGTCAGAATTACACAACAATAACCCTATTACAAACCAGTTCCAAACAAAACAAGGGGAAAACACTCTGTATGCAACACAAATCAAATAAAGTATGTAGGCATAATGGCATAGAAAATAAAAGTTATTTAACAGAAGAGCCCATACATCAGCAACAAACTGGGAATTAAAACACAAGATGGAGCCCCAGGGGGAACACTTAACACAAAGACACTACAGACGGCAAGTCTATCAAGACCAGACTACTTGACCAATGCCAAAAAGTGCAAGTCTCTCTTCAAAAGTTCCAGGGACAAAGTGAAAAGTTAATGTTCAGAGCTATTGTGCATTTCAAACTTTCTTGTGACCTCAAAAAAAAAAAAAAAAAANAAAAAAAAAAAAAAAAAAAAAAAAAAAAAAAAAAAATCTATCCAGCTTCACAGGAAAATTTCCAGTTTTTAACAAAGATGTTTTATACACTGCTTTAGCATCAGATGTGATGCCTAATATATGAAAAACAAAGGTAAAAGCTCTCCAAGAAAACAAAAACTGTTATTTTCATTGTTATACAGTAATCATAACATCTAGTCAAAGAAAACTTTTCCTGTTTTTGTCTCAACACAGTAATACCCAACTATTTTAAAAAACCCCAAACAAATGAAATAATAAATAATAACAATTCCAATATATTACACTTAAGCAGATAAATAAAACTCATGAAGCAATAAAAAGAGAAGAACAGGCTTCCAATGCCATGCAAGCCCTTGGGCTGACAGGTCTGTGGAAGGAATACTAGCCTGTGATACCTGCTGTGTGAGCAGGGACAGCATGTTTATTCTCTCATAAGTAAATTCTGTTTTACAAGTATAAACTGGGAATAACTCTACACATTTGATGGCTGAAATCAGAGGACGATTGAACCAGTATTTGTTGCTCACAACAAGGAAAACAAGAGAGACAGGTAGTGCCTTACAGAAGCCTCCAAACTGTCACACAACTCGCTCTCAAATTTTTACAGCCCTAATGGGCAAACATTTAGATTGGAAATTAAGAAACCCAGGCCTAGGCAGTTTTGCTTCTTTGGCTTCTCTCAAGTTCACAACATTATTTCACCTCTGTCTCAGCTTCCCCACTCAGAAAACAGCATTACTAATGCTACAGTTCTTTATACAATACCTTGGAATACAGAGTCCTTTTTCAACATGAAGAAAAGCTACACATTCTGTGTAAGTTTACAAAGTGTCATTGTTGATGAAACAGCCTGTTCCTTTTAATCCATGTTTAAACAACTCCGCTGAGGTCTGAAGATGTTGATTTATTTCTGATTTTACAAATTTTAAAAAAGGCTTTCCACGAAGATGTAATTCATGAGTTTAACATTTCATCAAATATGCTTTTGTTAAGTGTGGTTGAGCAGGCACATTACTCAAGGTCATAAACTTTAAGTCAAATCACAGGCAACTGAGCAGCTCCTGTGCTTTTTCTATGGTCTCTGCGCCTCCACAGAAGGCTAATTATTTTACAACAAAACTTGAGAAGTGTATTTTTTACCCTGAAGCCATATTTGTTCCTTGTTTCACTACTTCTGTTTCCACAGCAGGAACTCTTGCCTGCAGTTCATATTTTCTCATCAGAACCACAGTGCTCAAACCATCCATACACCAGCAAGAAGAATCATGTCGAAAGTAAATTACATCCTAAAGAAGCATTACCTTTTGAGTGATGTGAAATTTAAACCACAACAAAAGAAAACATAGACACAGAGTTCACAAGTCAAATAAGAATCAGAAATATCTCTCAGCTTGCCTAGCTGTGGGTCTTTCAATGTTGCTGGCAAAAAACCCAAACCAACAAACCAAAAACCTACTGTCCTGTCACAACACAATCAAAAGGTACCAGAAAGAAAGAGTGAAAAAACCAAAAAACTACTAAATTGTATTTGCTAAAAACTTGATCTGTTTGTGTCCTTACAACTATAAGAAGTATATATAATTATGGAGAATTATTAGGTCATCCAAGAACATCTCAATTTAAGATGGGATATTTCCTGAAAGTACACCTTTGGTTACCTTCCCAGACTTTTACAAATCTTATTAACTAGACAACATTCAGTTTTCTTCTGAAGATTAATCCCCAATTGAGAATGAATGCAGTGGATCAAAACATACTATTATGACAAGCAATTTAAAAAAATAAATTGCCAACAGTCAATGCCAACAGGCCTCTGGCTGACACAATAACTTACCTGAAACACAACACCCTGCAAAAGCTCCAGGAGATGGACTTACACTGGTGCTAAACCAAAACTCCAGAGTCTTCTTCACTGTACTGCCATAAATTTGCTGACAACTTATCTAATATCTCTACATCTCTGCTCCACAGCTTTCTAGAGGAAAAAAGGAATAAACTCCATCTGATGTGAGACAGGCACTAGCTGGGGGCTACCACTACCAAATGTCAAGGAAAGGACTTGAAACAGTTACAATCCATTATACTCGTAGTTACATAATGGATATAGCAATAAAATTTGCATGTGAATATACAAAAATTCAAACTGTCCAGCTTTGCCCAGAATTTTGCTGGACAAGAACTCTGCATACAATGTGCCCACTGCCAGAACTCAACGGTCTTCTGCTAAAAAAAATAAAAAGCCTTAACCTCTTTGCTTGTACTGAGATAGGCACATTGTGTTGAGTTATTTGAGCTTATAAGCTGTTTGAATTCATTTTTACATTGAATAGTACTTCCTTGACACCAATGGGTTTTTTTCATCAGTGTAAAACTTGCAGAAAAAGTACTGCAAAAGTAAACAGTTTCATATTCTAAGCAACAAATCAGATGACTGTGATGTCCAGAAAACCATTATTATTACATCAGTTCCATTCTTAAGACAAGCCCCAAGATGTGCTGACACAAAAAACAGAAGTCATGGAAATACAGAAACAAAAGTCTCAGGGCATTGTTTTGTACAAAAATAGATATTCCTAATTTTAGAAGGAAAAAAAAAAACAAACCAGCAAATGTATTGCTGAACTGTGACTGGTCTGGAAAAGGGAGTTCCCTGAATATATAAATTGTCAGCCTCACCCAAAATAAAGCAAATGAGTTGTGTTTTTTTACATCTGTTAGGACCAAGTGACCCTCTTAAGGGAGGTAAAGTCTATTTTAATCTCTTCAGTTGTCCTGGAGCTCTTATTTTATCACTGTCACTTCTACAGACTAGTCTTTCACAAATGCCCTTGAACCCAGCCTTTAAGTTGTTTCCTACCCATGGCACTATTCTGAGTACGTCCGAGGGACCAAAAATCACATATGCTGGAAAAGGGGTTCCTGCACAGAAAAAGACTCACATCCCCAAAAAACTTGGGATGAGACAAAAAAATGCCATGATACAATACCATGGACCAGAGGTTTGCCGTTCAGGAAATCAGTCACTGAAAGTAGTGCCGTAACACATAGCTGAGCAAATGAAAAAAGAAGTCACACGCTTTCCTTCTAGGTATTACAAGTGTCTCTGGTAAGAAAAGAAGGGGGATCAGCAAATGTGCTGGGATACAAAGAGACCAAAACACATTGTAGTGCTCCAAGACACTGTCTTGAGTCAGTGCTGAGCAAAAGCCTATTCTGAAATCCATGAAACCTCTTTGGACACAACACAGTGAAATCAAATGGCAGGGATGTTCAAGCTGCAGCTCCATCTTCCTCTGAGCACTACACACAGCATTCCTTTGTACAGCCTTGGCTGCAAGCCCACTGGTTTCCCCACTTAATGCTGAGACAAGCTGTAAAGCTTTTATATTTGTAGAAGCACATTGAGAAAGTGCCTGAAAAGTGCCAGTACATGTCTGAAATGCCACCGGCCTGTACCATCTTAAAATCACATGCAGCCTTCAGAAAAGACTGATAAGTAAGACTCATATAAAACAGGTCTTACAAAACCAATTTAATAAAATAAATTAATTTATAACTACTGCAATCTTTCTCCTTTCATGATGACCAAATACGGGTACACAGCATCAGCTTTCAGCAAGGCTGGGGGAAGGGGAAAGACTCATTTAACAGTTGGTCAGATTTAGTCAGACAAAGCTAGAAGGAGGCAAAAGGGTAATAATTTAGTGATGAAGAAACTCTGAAGATCTAGGAAAGCATGGCAGCCTCCAGAGATGGGGCTTGCCAAAAGGCTATTTTGGGGACAGATAGGGCTACAAAGCTGCTATTAAGCTTCAATCCTTAAAATAAGCCCATAAACTCAGAAAATATTTATCTGTAAGGGTGGCAGCCCAATAAAAGTTTTATGAATGTTTTAAAACTGCCCCGTCAAGGGGCTAGCCGCTCAGTCACCTCCCTCCCTCCTAAAAACAACACAAGCAAGAAAGTAGGCCCATGTGTCAGGTTCCCAAGCAGGAATGACAGAACAGCCTGAAAAATGGCTCTGCACCTCCTGCACCCCCTCATGAAGCCAGCAAAGCACACACCTCCCTGCTGGGAACGGGGCCCTGCCACAGCCTTCCCTCTGCTACCGCCAGCATGGGCGTCTCTGCACCATCACCCATCCCTACACACCTTCCCCGAGACCTTCTCCTTCCTGTTACCCACTGCATGCTGAGGAAGGGGGGAAAAGAAATCAGTATATATAAATAAGGAACACTATGGGAAAATAGAAACCCAATCTGCTTTTAAAGTTTAATGCCTAAAAGATGCTGAGATGGTAATAACATGTGGTTTGTGCTGCCCAAATGAACTGGTCACTGTGAATTTGGCACCACCTTAGAGATGGACAGTGGGCTAATTGTAGAGGATCAATAAAAGTCCCCTCTGGACTTCCACATGTCCCATTTCTGTTAACACCTAAAGGCTTAGGAAAAAAATCCAGCAGAAGCAATGCAGACAAAAAGAGTGAATTTAAGTAGAAGAACACAAAATTCACTTACACCAGACAGAAGAGTGACGCTGCTTCTCCCTTCTGCCACATATTTTTTCCTCTCCTATTCCCCACCATCACCAAATCTGAAACTCCACACAAAGTTTAGCCAGAGGAAGCTTGGCACATTCCTCAAAATCCAGGGGAGGAATAATCACTGGCAGCAAAATCAAAACGGGATGAAAGATAAGAATGAGCAATGAAAAATTGTTTGCAGCCGATCAGACTCTCACTGCTCACATGCAGAATTTGCCACGACAGTAATTAGGTCCAATTCAAAACAGCTTTCAAAAAAACGAACTACAGTTTGTTCACACTTAGTCCACTCAACCTAGGCAGCACCATCCTACATGGTTTCTTCAATTTCTTATTCAAGTAAAATGCTTATAGACTTAAAACCAATACAAAAGCCCCAAAGAAAATAACTCAAACCTCTGTGGCAAAACAGAGGGTCTGATGTGCACTCACATGCAATGGAGCACACACAGCTCCCAGGCTGGTGGTGCAGATGTGAGGCTGTGGCCAGCCCAGGGATAGTTGGCAATGCAGATGTTTCCTGTCACCAGTGTCATGTTTGCGCTGTTACAGATTTATTTTTTTAATGTATTGTGTTACTCCATCTATCTTAGTGAATTGTCCACCTTGTAAAATTCTAATTATATTATTTTCTTCTTGTTATCTGCATTATCTAAAATTATTTATACTATTATAACCTTGGTTTCAAACACTGGTTATAAACATTGTTACAACAGTTATTAGATCAGGGTTCCTATACATGCACACACTGAGATGAATAATTTATTTTACAACCGCTCTGAAATGCTGGAACATGATTTTGTTTCCCCAACACAGTTCTCTAGCAAAAACAAAGGAGGAAAAAAAAAAAAGGCTAGAGGGACACAATCCAGTGTGTCTTCCCTTGGGATCTTAAAGTAGCAGCTTTCCTGAAGATGGCACAACTCTGTCCTGTATTTGAAGCCTTGTCGGCCACTCCTTTCTGGGGGCGTGCAGCAGTTGCTGAGCCAGAGTTTGGCAGGAGTAAGTGCTCTGTTAGATTAAATTTCAACATAATGCTCTTGATAGGAATCGGAGCACCATCCTGAAAGTGCAACGGGAGGGTAAAACGCCAGCCATCAAGATGGATGGTTTGTTTTTATTTTTATAGAGTTTTTCTAAACCTCAACTTTCACCTCTCAGCCCCCTCCCCCTCCTGTTCTCAGTCACCTCCAATACTCCATCTGTCCGCTTCATTTAATAGAAACCTATATTTCCTAGCTAATGGGTGCATTTGGCTAAGAAGATAATCTCTTTGTGTTCGCTTCAGTTGTCACATTCCTGTTATCATATTAATACTGATTAAATACGAAACCCAACATTGAAGTCAGACCCCACACATTATTTAAAAGCGACAAGATGTTCATATTTTGGCACTTTGAAACCTCAGCCAGCATGGAAGTGACCTCCCCCGCAACTGTGAACACCCTTCAGCTGGGATGCCACCCATATGGATTTGTACAGGACAGGATACTTTAAGAGCACCGTCCTGCTTGAGAACACCAAAGTTCAGGTTTCCTGAGAAGCTCTAGGAGTGCACAAACTGATCTCAAGGAAACAAGGACATGGCAGGTCAAGCAGCACAACACTGGGGGTTACAAGACAAGAAGGGTCAGTACAGATCTCTGTTCTCTCAAAAATGTCCTGTGGCCATTAACAGCTCATGTTTGTGCCTCAGTTTCCCCATCTGTACAAGAGGATATTTCACAAGCTCTGCTGTAGGTGTGCAGCCAGTTTATTAATGTCTGTTTGGGTCTGCACGGCTACAGACGGAAGGTGCTGCAGAAAAATGAAGTACGAATAACCAGACATCAAATCAGCAAAAACTAATTCAACAAATTCTGGGATTTAAGCCAACTTCATAACATGTCACATTTCAAAAGCAGCCAGTCCCACATGTGATAAAGCACACTTCTAACCCTGAGCAAAGTCATCCTCAAATTGCAGAACAACTCTACTCATCAGAACTACCCTGCAATAAGACCCAGGTGAATTTGCACCATTCCTTTCTCATTTCTCATGTAACCATCATCATCCTCTGCAGAGGAAGAACACTGGGATACAACAGCTATGAAAATGTGCCTAATGAGATGCATGCTTTAACTCTGTATTATTCAACATGCAACCATCACAAATTTTTTTAATAAAAAATTATTAACATAGCTACTTATGTATTTGGGGCCTATCCCATTCAATTTAATGCATTACCACTGCCAAGTCAATAGAAGCACAAATTAGTAAGACTTAACCTCAAAGTTCTGGCGAAATTAGTCACGTACGTCGCTGATTTCTCAGAACTGCAATTCAGTAAGAGCCTGAGTTGCATGTTGTAGTCATCTTTGTGTGCAAGTATCAAGTCTGAGAATGAAAGCACAGTAGTTACGTATGCTACACGTGCAAATTATTTATGAGTTCCTGAAGACAGACCCAGTGTTCCAACCACTCTGATTACATCCACCTTTCCTCGAGACCAGCAGACCTCCGAGCTGCACACTCCACTCAGCCAGTACCTTTCCTAAAAGGCGATGCGACACCTCCTGAGCAACTTTGGAGCAGATGAGGTTATAGCATGGTCAGGAAAGCTCCCCAGGGATGTCAAGAAGGCTAAGCTAACCTTCTGAGATCCGTATAAACAAACAACCGAACATGGAGAGCCTTGAACCGAGGGACTGCTGTTTACCTAACCCCTGAACTGCAAAAGACATCAATCCCTGCCTTATTAAAGAAATGCATGCTCTAGCCAGGCATGCCTGCTTGATCAGCTCTCTCCCATTCACAGCTTCTCCGGGGTCGGAGGAAGTTCCAACAGGCCCTGTTCCATAAATAAAATCCTTCTGGCTGGCGATAACTAAATTGTATTAAGACTGGCTCAGACAGCTTCAATTAGAAATAATCGGCAGGGGTGGACTGAAATACCCTCCATCAATTTGCTTACAGATGGTCTTTTCCTCCCCAAGCCGATTCTAACTACCTAGTTCAATGAAAGTAGCAGGGAATCCATAACATGCTTCTACTTATTCTATGTCTAATCCATATGTATGTGTGTCCTGAAATCAAAACCTAATATCTAAGAGTAAAAGCTTTAAATATAGAGGGCATCAACAGATCTTTAACAGAAGATTCCCAGCCATCAGCAAACAAAACCAGGAAACTTTGGAGTCTGAGTAACACAGACCCTTCCCCACCATGTTTACAAGATTTCTCTCATTTCTCAGCCACCCGAAAAGCAATCATTTGTGCATATTACAAATCCATCCTTTCTTTATGAAGATTAGAGAAAATAAGGTTATTCAACCAAACTCATTTGCAAAACTCTACAGCATAGTCTTCTTACAAGTATTGGTATTTATTAAAGCTCAAAATCTTACAGAAAAAAGACATTTAAAATCTGTTGTTAATCTACCTATAATTTTTTCCAAATGCCAAATAAAACTAATTTTTTTCTGTGCTTATAAGAAAAAAGTTCCAAAAGAGACTCACTCCTGCTTTTGCTCCAGCATACATTTACTCTGAAATCTAATCACGTATTTAAGATTAAACATTAGTGAATTGCACAAAGATCAACTGTTGTATTTTCACAGATGTGAGAAATTAATTTGATTTTTCACAGGAATAAATTGGCAAATATTAAATTATATACATATTTTAGTATTTTCTCAAAAAAACCTTCCTATCTGGCCTTGGTCAATGGAAAAATGTTCTTAAAAATATTCAACTTCTCTTAAAAGGAAGAGTAGATTAACAGAGGTCCTGGGTCAATAAACCCAAGCTAAATTTCACTTCAAATAAAAAATAAAAACATTGATAATGTACTGAATAAGTCAGTCTTGCTCTGAATGTGCACAGTTTCAAGACAGAAAAATAAAACCCACAACTAAATCCAATTACATTATGTCCTCAAACTATTCACTTCAGAGCATAACAAGGAAAATATGAAGAAAACCTAGGGGAAGAAAGTCCAGGACTGGGGAAGCAGGCATCAATTTCCACATGAACTCCAAAGGGACTATAATCTTCGTACATCTTCTAAGGAGGCACTTGTGAGAACAGTCGATTGTAATGAGCCATGAAAAGAAAATCCCCAGTTCATGATATACAGCCTGCTTTCCTGTCAGCAGGAACTTGCATTCTTTAGCACATTTTCAGTCCTCAAAAAACATCTTCTTTCTCCTAAGCCTGGCACGTGCTGCTTGGCACAGCCCATGTTACCATTGTGGGAGCTTGAAAAGATAATTCATTGCAATCATAAAGAAAACAAATACATACTCTTCGGGCTGCATTCATGCTGTAATACCAATCCTGATGAGCTGATACTTCAGCAGGCAAACAGTCCCTTGCCTAACACATCCATGCATCAACTGGCCACATTAGGGAGAGAGCTGTTGTTGTTCTTTCACAGACAGAAAACTGAGAAGGTAAACAAACGCACTGAGGAGTAAATACATACCTGGCAGCAAACTCGTACTGAATTAAAAATCCTCAGGTGCACAGCAAAAGCCTGCACCACACAAACAATGTTCTTCATTTACATACAATGACACAGTTTAGGATGGAACAACAAACTCATCAAAGGGATGGCACAGGTCCATTTTCTTGGTTCAGGGTTCTGCATATATATATTTACCTTATAAAAAAACCCTAACAAACAGCAGAGGCTTCTTAAGGTTGTGTGGGAAGGGACAGGGGAAGGGGCTGCAGAAGTAAGAAAAGGCAAATGGCCAAACAGAGAGGGAATTGAGTGGGGAGAGGAGAGTAGAAATGGATTAGGGTAAAACACAAAAAAACCCCAAAAATCAAACTGAGTAACTCATCAGTTGTAACAGCAAAGAACAGGTTCTCCAAATCACCAAATGGTCTTGATTTGCTAATCTGGCATAGTTGAGGGGGATGAGGGGAAAGGGGTAGGGGAATTGAGGGCTCAGAGGTTAAAAAAAATATTGTCATAAAACCCATAGCACAAAAGCATGCAATCTGGAATTTTTGGGATTGAAGTTATAACTTCAGATATTATACAAAAGACTTTCCTAAGCAGGATGACTGTCTTCTCTACTTTACCTATAGCTTTTATTCTATGTATTAAGTACTTCTAAAAGTATTTTTGCAGATTTTTTTCTTTAAATGCCTTTATACTGTAGCTACAGGCAGGAAATGCTTTTGTTGCTTATGTATAACATTATACAAAATCATGTTACAGCAGAGCCCCCCCTATCAAAACAGGTCTATTGAAGCTCTAGTTATTTCCTATTCTTTATTAAACACTCAAATCCCTTTGTGAAAACACAAACCAAAGACTGCTTTACACAGACTTCCTTGAAATCAATGCACACTATTAAGAACAACTATTTTTTTTGTCCCCAAACTCAAAACATGGATCAGGCTCTCAAGGTTAACGTCCTTGTGACACAACAGTTCTCATCCACTGCACACTGGCCACTGTTGCGAGCCAATACTTCAAATACTCTACAATTTGCAAACCACAAAGCTCTATGCCTCCAGGAAGCCCCTGTGGTGTATGTTTTTACTCAGACTTCAAAAAGCTATCAGAACAAACACTGGTGGAAAGGGAAGGTGAAAGGCCCAGGGGATGAATGATCAAAATCAAGTAAACGAGCACAAACAGTTTACAGAAAGGGAGAGAAATTTCATGGCGAGGGGGCAGCCTGAATGCATGAGTGACCCTTGTGGAGACTTTTAATGAGATCAAAGATATGTAAAGGCTTAGAACCTAAGTATTTTCCACCCAGATACTGCAAAGCCGTGAGTGAGAACTGTAACATCCAAAAACTTGCATCCCGTTTCGCACACAAGAAAGCAGAAATAAAGATGAAGGAAATAATTCCTTCTTTGGTATTGTATAAATAAACTACAGACCTGACAACACAAAATTTAGATTCATGGCTTCCACTTCCTTTCTCTATGTAAACAAGAGGGCTCCTGGAGAAAGCTGCCCACTACAAATAAGACAAGAGAGAGTTCCTCCTGACCAGCTCATCCTGAAACCCTTGGTCCACCTGTCTACATAGTATTTCAGTCATCTCTCAACAAAAAAAGTAACCCTTCAAAGTAAAATTCCACCTTAAACATCAAAAGAAGCAACTATAAATTGTGTAAATCCCTTGCACATTTTTTGGAGAATTTAAGGATCACTTCAAATAGTACCATATTTGGGCGGTTTGGTCATGTACTTGAATCCATAGGGATCCTCTGAATCCCTCACGTTTAACTGTACTGACTTCAGCTAAGTCCACAGCAAGAAAAAGGGCCCTTCCTTCCCAGAAGGACAATGCTCAACTGAGCAGCAGTAAACCAACAGAAATTTTAATGACATCTATGGCTTTTTACTCTTCAGAGGAAACTGTATTTTGTTCCTTCTGTACTTTTTTTTCCAAGGCACTCACTGAAGCACCCCAAACCTGCAAAGGCAAGTGTATGAGAACAAAATAAAAAAAAAAAAAAAATATATATTCCTATTTGTTCTAGGAGATACAAGGTATTACCAAATTATTGTTTTTTGATGCTCTAAGGCTGTTTAGGCAAACTGTATAGACACATATTAAAACCCACTGTTAGTTATATTCTTTTTCACGGAAAAAAAAATGTTTTCACACTTGAAATTACAGCAAGCGTGTGTTGAATTTGCAAAATGAAACACCTAAAAAAGACAACGGCAAAAAACAGACAGAAGACAGCACATGCATCCTGCTCTTGTGTGCAGGATGTGTGGTACACAAAACTTCTATACTATTTCATTAAAGTAGGAGCAATCATGTTGTTCCATGCCCTGTTCTAATCCAAATTGTTTCCAACTTCAGCAGCATAAACCCAGTGAAGCCAAAATTAAATTACGAATTTGGTCTGTCAGGAACAGGTTATTTGGGTTGTAGTGACTGTGCAAGGCATCTCCACCTATAGTGAAAAATATCCAAAATAAAAATGCAGCAGAAATTTTAAAACCTGAATATGGTTCTATTCTGCAGTTGTGTGTTTATGGAACCACCACATATGCAAAACAGGGTAGGATTGCTTTTATAGGGGGAAATAAACTCGTTCAATTCCTCATTTTTAATATTTAATTTTGCTTCCCACCCACATGTTGGATTTTTTTTCCCGTTTTTTCTTCAAAAAGGTAACCTTCAACAAAGGAACCCCATCGAACAAAGGATTTCCAAAGCACGTGAGGCAAGACTCACGACAGCCTGACAGGGGCAGTTTACGTAACAGCGGCACAGAGCCAGAAGGTATTCAATAATTTGGAAATGGTGCCCACATAAGCTAATGGTGATGTGATGGCAAATACAAGCACAGAACAAATTCAGGCAAATAGAGCAGCCTGTTTGGCCACATCCACTGCAGACATGTCCTGCCAGAGAGCTGTGTTGGGCAATAGGCTCCAAGAGCTTACAGTTGCTGTTATAATTATTCAAAATTCAGCAAAGTAACAGCCCTAAATATGCAAGATGCTTATTTTCTCCCAGGGAAAGCAACTTTCCACAATAACTACATTCCCCCAAAATAACAAAGCCTGGATTAACTGGGAAGACTTATGACCACAAGAGACTCTACACAGAAGTAAGGTTATTATACACAGCAGCATTTCCAGCTCTCAGTTTTACCACAAATCTCAAGATAAGTGCACCTCTTTTGAAATCCCAGATCCTAAATACATGCAACTGAGTGCAAATCTCAGTTTGTTTAATTTATGTATCTAGCTCTTGTGGCTTAGGGGAATCTCATATATGACCTGAGTTTATCTAAGAAAAGAAACAATCTTTACAGATTTTTTTTTTTAATAAAAGGAAAATCATTCTTTGGGGGCTTACCGTTGTGAGTACTTTGGACAGCTGACTACCAATGTCACTGCCAACTGAAACAACTGTTCAGTTTCAAAAATACTTGTAAAAACCCACAGTCGTCTCCCAAGCTCCCCCCACACTATCAGATCCCAATTTTATCCTCAAATTAAGATAAACAAATGCTATTATAGCATCTTTCTGTTTTGCAACAGGGATTTGAAACTTAACTTCAGGATAACTAGTAGAGCAATTGCTGTTCTTGGAGGCAGAAAAGGAAACTTAATTAGAATGCACTTGGAGCAGACTATTTTGGCAGCTCAATTCCCAACAGCCTCCATCTGCAGAGGGCAATCTCAGGCACAGAGCTAGACTGGATTTTCCCTTCAGCCCTTCCTTTCAAGAGCTCACAATATTGCAGCACTAGAACATCCACAGGTCAGAAAAATCACCTCTACCTTGCACATTCCTACAGAAGCCTGAAAACGCTGGTAGAAATATTTCAAGGCAAAATAAGCTGTTACTGGCATCCAACTTCAGGGAGCAAGAAAGACGGGCAGGGGATGCAGTAGCAGATGAATAAAGAACAGAAGCAAACAGGAGAGAGGTGAGAGCATTAGCAAAAACTCAGTCAAAGTGAAGGGGGGCTCAATGAAGATTGGAAGCAAATATTAAGAAAAGAAAATGTATGCAAGTGATTGCTAAGTGGGGTTTCTTTTGGTTGTGGGTTGTGGTTTTTTTTTCCTTTCCCAAGCGGTAGAATCTGTAGAAGTTAAGATACCCTATGGTCAAACAAATCCCATCTGCTGGAATTCTTTTATTTTCTTAATAGGATTTTTTTTCCCCATAAATAGCACAAATAATTAATTTCACATTTACAGAAGGACTCCAGTGAAATGCAAAAAATAAAGGACTTGATTACTCACTGAGGAGAAAAAAAATCCCTCAGTACAGGACAACAGGTCAATTACAAAGCATCACCCAAAACCAGCAAAGTTTTCCTTGTGTGTGTCAGCATGGGGAATGCAATCACTTAATTAGTGCTGGTATCATAACGCATCTCACAACGGAGAGTTAATTAAGATATTCTTTTTTATATCTGAAGTTTTAAATGCTTAAGTTCATCACCTTGTATTTTAAAGGTAATTTTCTTTATAGATGGAGGCAGCACCTACATTCTTACTGCTTTCCACACACAAACAGTAAGCTCAGCAAAACATGCTCTACTGAGTAGTACAGAAATAAACTAAACACGAACCTAACAGGCAGCAAAGCCCAGAGTGAAAGCTCCGTTTGCTCTGGGGCTGAGCTCACACTTGTGCAAGTGTGAGGTGCTTTGCTACTCAGGGGAGCAAAAAGTGTTCAGCACTCAGTGCTCTTTACTGCCACGGAAGAATTGGTCAGAGAGCAATAGTACTTTTTCGTGAAGGCCACCAACAGCCCTGCCCTCGAAGGGAGTGTGATGGTCACTGATGTGGTGAGCAGGGAAGAAACACTGCAGTTACATCGTGTGGTGCAGAACCACCAAGGTTCCTTCTGTTGCACAAATGACACGTCCATTAAGCTCCTCTTGCACAAGAACAGAAAGGGTGTGTAGCAGTAAAATAAAAGGCTCACTCTCACTCCTTCCAATGACCCAGAGGATCACTTTGTAGCCTACACTGCACCCAACACAAGGGCTTACACAGGAGCTGGACTCTTTCCTTGCTGCTGCTACATCACCTGATGCCTGGTAATTCCGTAATCCATGTCTGCTTGATCCTGGAAAAACAACCTGCTGGACAGACATTCCAATGGAAACTTCAAATCCAAAGAAGAGTCTTAACCTCCCCTGGGAACAGCATCTGCTCTGGTATGCAACGACCTGCTGCCTGTGAAACCAATCTCACTATCAACACATTCCCCCTTCAGAGCTCTGAGTTCAGAGATTCCTGCAATTCTGTCATTGCAGACAAGACCAGGATCTCCCAATCCTAACATGAATGAGGAGGACAGGCAGTTAGTAAGTTAACATTTCCTTGACTTCTGTTTTCACTCAGAAGGAATGTGCACAAATCCTGACTTTGATTCCACAAGAACACTCTAAGGTCAATAAATCTGGCTATTCAGCTTCAAAGGTCAGCATGGGCTCTCATGACGTTACCACTCAAAAGGTAGGCTCGATTCCTTCAGGCCAACCTTTTTGTGTAAATGCAGTACAAATTCCTAGTTCCTATGTGGTCACCAGGACTTCCACATCACTACAGTCTAATCTGCTCAAGAGGGGATCATACAAGGAAGTGATGCCTCCCTGGCAATAATCCTCTCCCAGCCTCCGTCCATACTACACCAGCCAACTTTGACAAAACGGAGAGAAGGAGATTTATGCCTCAAGTACCCCTTAAGGATTTTAGGTTTTGTTTGGTTTAGAGGGTAGGGGAAAAGAGACTGTGAAAGAACAAGCAGAGTTAATCTCCAGCTTTTAAATAAAACACAGCTACACAGATTTCTTTGCCCTCGGGCTTTTGTTTTTCCTCTTGACTGAAATCCTGCTCAGCCTCACCTGATACTGACAGGGATGGCAACCCACCAGACCCTTGCAGCCAACAATTTTTTATTTTCCTTTATTAAAACAGGAGCCAGGCTGGGAAAACAAGGACATTAAATGTGTCTAAATTCCATTTGGCCTACGAGAAGATTATCCTATTCTAATGCAACACAAGCAAAGAATTCCAAATGTCAAGATCTCCCACAAAAAAGGTATGCTGCTTAGTGACAAGATGTTTAATTATTCTCAGTGCAATGAAAAGGTTTAGACTGCCCCACTCCTGCTGATGTCAGTAAGGAGTGTCCTCGAAATCACAGAGTTGGGAATATGACATTTATCTACAGTCAACCATTTAAAGCTTGTCTCCTACAGATGTTAAGAAAAACTCAAACCCCTGAAAGTAATATTCCACAAATGCCAGTTATGTTGGGGTGTTGAGACCTACCTGAACAAAGCAACATATGCCTTGAATCGTAATTAAAAAAAAAAATAATCAAATATCCAAAAAATAATACAATTAAGATAGCTCTTAAGGAGGAGATTACAGAAGACAATGTGATACATAAATTATTTTACTGTTGCATTTTTTCAATTTTCACATAAATTTAATTTCCCTCATGTTATTTAACGTCTAGTCAACTTCCTTGCTTAAGTGGAATGCTAGAAAATATTGAAAAAAAATTGAATTCCACTTTTAAACACTCGGTTTCTAACTGAAATTGAAATTATACAGAGTAGTGCTGCTCATGTACAGCTCTTACATCACAGCTCTCCCACTAAGTCATTAAGTACTTTGCAAGCCAGTGTGGGATCTCATCCAATGAAGAAAGTGGCAAAATGTAAAAACACCAAAGATGCACCAAATCCACAATATGCTAAAGGGGAAACATATTCTGCATTTCTACCCTTGATTCCACACATAAGAATACAAAGAATTCTCAAGAATCAGACACTTCGCTTAATTCTGACCCCTTTATGTCATGTTATACCAACACTGCAGGATGCCAGAGGTGCTGTGTCCTGGGTTAGGGAGCACATCTGTGCCGTTACTTCAAAACAGACTTTTATGGCACATTCAATCCCTCTTACCACGACAAGCAGTGGAAACAGTGAAATGGACTCGTTCTCTCAAGTGCAAGGCAAAAAGTTACTGGCAACAAAAGACAAAGTCATAAACCAGTTTGTCTTCACCTGTTTTAAGAAACTTAAAACTGCTGTTATCCTGTATGGCTAAAAAGAACAGCAAAGCCACGAAGCTTGTACTCCAGTATTCTCATTTGTATCTCTTCTTATGAAAACTGTCTTTTATTACATTTGAATTTGCTCCATTCAGAAATGTGTTCAGCTCCTAGGAGTGTTAGATATGCACTGCTTCTTTCACATTAAGAAATAAGGTAGCTCTTAACTAAGTCATGTATAGCAATTTTTAGTTAAAGAGAGAATGGCAATCGAACACATTGCAGTGCCTCAGAAAGGATGAACACTTCACTAGCAACTAGACAGAAAAGAAAGTGAACCATGCCTGAGATATCACACATGCTCCAAATAAATTTCAAAAGTTGCTACGTTTTACAATAATCAAGCACAAGACAAATGCAATGAGCCAAAACCAAAGAAATGGGCATATCTAAAGTAGATCTTTTAGAAGATGTCAAGACACACACCAACAGATCATGATTTTGCAAACCAAGCACAGTTTTACAGGGTCAGTTCTTGGGTGAGAGACAGTTAAATAAAATCCACAATTAGCACTAGGTTATTCAAATTATTTGCTGAACTTTCCTCTAAATTTCTTAACAACTGGCACAACATTCCTTGGTGCAAGGTATGTTGAAATAAGCATTTTCCAAAGACTGTCACTGTTAGCTTTTATCTTCTTTAGAATAAGACACTTAAACATACAGTTCCTGCCTCCCCAAACTTGTTCATGAACAATACTTTTCACTCATTTACCCTATACAGTGTTCCATTTACAACTAAAACAGCTGCCACATATCACCCACCTCAGCAAGCAGTGCCCCATCAGTAGCTCGCTTCCTCACAAAAAATAACTTTAAAAGCAGTGTAGTTTAAATTGCCTTTCAAATCCTGTTTGCTTTTTAAGCAGCTTGTTAAACTAAGCAAAACTCTCTTGTGAGTTTAGAGATTATGTCCCCCTTTTTATGCATTTGATCATGCAACCAGTCTGAAAAGGAAGCATCATCCTGTCAATTAACAGGCCTTGAAACTTTGCCCTCAGATAAAGCACAAACAGCTCCACAATTGAGCCCTACAGAACAGCAGATCTGCCAGCAAATACTTTTTTTTTTCTTTTAGATGCTGCTGCAAACATTCTAGAAAGTAGGTTATACCTTGTCATTCAAGCAATAAAAGCATGCCTGGACACAAAACCAGAAGTGAGATGAAAAAGAAATTGTACTTTCACCCACCATCCTGCTGCCTGCCCGTTCTACCCTGCACTAGCAAACATCCAGGCAAACGACACATGAGTACTGTCAAATTGGAATACACCATCTTCCTCTGCAAAGATGGTCTGCAGTGCAAGACATCTCTGCTAAATAACATCTCTCAATAGCCAAGTTACACTTCACTTAGTTTTGTTATTAAGCTTTGTTTCCACCCCCTTGGACCACCCTAAGGGATTCTTCTCTGTTATGTTCTTCAAATACTTGCAGATAATCATATCTCCCACTCAAACATCATTTAACCAAGTTTCATGCGTTTCTTTTCATCTTCTTTCCCTCATAAATCAATCCCTTCAGCCTCTCCAGCATTCTTGCTGCTCTTCCCTGAATTTCTTCCAAACTACTGACATCTCTCAGTGACTGAGGAACTTCCAATTGCATGCTGTACTCTAGATGTGTTTTTTGTACTCTAAAGAAAGATAATTACGTCTTTTCAAGAAATATTAATGCTATAAGCCCGGAATAAATCTAAATCAGAAATTTCATTATTTTGGGTTTTTTTCCAGAATGGATAGTAACTACCCCCATTTCACAGAGCAGAAGAGCAGAGAGAAGTATCTGACTTATTGCTGCACACAAGCAGTGCCAGAATAAGAAACAGATCCATGTTCTGCCATTCCCAGTCATGGTCTGCCAAGTTTCATCCCACAGATGACACAAGACAATGTTCCCAGGCTGATCTATAAGCAAACACAAGCCATTTCCAAGTCAGTACAGAACAACACTTGGGGAGCCCAACACTCGCTCGTGTGAGTGGGTGCTGTTGGCACCAGTGGGACCATGCAACACCCTAAGACGTGCCATGGTCTGTCATTACCTTTAGTACTCAGGACACAAATCTCTGACACATCTACTTGATTCTTACTGCTATGGAGAGGTTTGTTTCTAAAACCAGCCGTCAGCTATCATCAGGTCAACTGGCTGAACAAGCTAACTCAGTTCCAGAGGTTAAGACTGGTTTTGAATATGAGAGGACTGACTGAATGCCAGGCTGAGGCAGCACAAGGCAGTTTTCAACCTGGACATTTCCTTCCCTTCCCTCCCACTCTTTGATATGTTTCCGAAGGAATCACAGAAAAATTACTTTAGAAAAATGTTAAAAAAGCTCTTCGCAAAAAAATCTGTATGAGACTGTATGAGAGGAAGCAAGGATGAAGAATGGGGGGGGGGGGGGGGGGGGGGAATAAGGGAGAGAAAAGTCTGACCAGTTAAATTTAAAAAAAACCCCAACCCACAAACAGGATGCAGACACATTAAAAAAGCAACACTGATCTAACAAAGGAATGTGAACTGCAGTTGACTCAAGCAGCATCACAGCAATGGCCCTCCCCCTACAAACTAATCTCTGCAACTCTTAAAGATACTGGTTTTTAGGCTCTTTCAAACTCTGTGCTTCTTTCCCATTCCTTGATACTCTTAACCTGAGTTAATTTAACTTACTGCCTTTTCTTTCCAGACAACAAGAGCACCCAAGTTTGACCCAGACTAAAGCAAACCAAACTAAGTTGTATTATTCTGCCTACCTTAGCAAGGTATTAAATTCTAGCATTCTGCTACACAATCTTCTCATGCAAAGAACAAACCATAAAGGGTCCACTGTTTCAAGGTCTGCTGTTAAACATCAGATGAGTGTAACCAAGATTAGATAATGAACACCTTGGTGAAAGGTATCATTTCTTCCCACTTACTCAATAGACAGAGCAAAATGCCATTATCTAAATCTATATACAAATTTCTTCATGTAACTGCTGGTTCACAATTACAGTTCCTGCTCACATCCACAAGGGTGCCAAAGACTCCTTATGAGGCTTCTCTCTGTCCCAGGAAGAACCATTTCCTCCATCCAAAAATGTAGAAATGGCAGCGTAAATGCCATCCTCCTGGTTTTTTTGTCTGTCAAATTTTTGCCCCCGGGAGAGAAAAGTTACTAAGAATATTACATAATTACATTTTCAATCAAGACATCATCTTGATTTTCAGCTTTTCAACTCTAAGGTTTTTACGCATCATTTCATCATCTACCTAAAGATACCTCAGTGAATCCCTACAAGCTTTTCTGTACCAGAAAACTAAAAGCAAACATGTATCTGGTGCAACCTTTTTCTTAAATGTGAAGTGTTCTTGCTAATAAGGCTCTCAGACCTATTTGCAAAGTCTAGCATTTGGTGACAAAACTAGAAGTACAGCTAGGATGGAACACACGAGATATTTTATATAGTCAGAAATTCTTATCTTGTAATAGGAAGAAGAAAGGAAACTTGCAGAGTGTCGAAATTAGAGCAGTTGCATCACGCCCTAAGTTAAATGGAAAAATAGTCCATCTTCTGCAAGGAATCTGGAAACTTCACCTTTCTCTGTAGATCAATTGCTATGTTGATTGTTTGCTGTCATAGAACATTATAATTTCTTTTCTCCACTTGTTCAACAGAACTAATCTTGCTCATCTCCCTAAGAAGGCAGGGGATTAACTAGTGACAAATGGGCTGAAGACACAACAGAAATACAAAAGTACTGCCCGGTATCCTTAAAATCTTATCCTGCAATCTGAGTTAAATGCAACACCTATTATTGCCTTTTGAAAAGGCTCAGAACTACTCTCCTCCCTTAAAAGAAGGATTAAAAAAAAAACCCCAGTAATGACACTTATAAACTCTAGCACCCATAATTTCCCATGCTCTAACCTAAGGAGGCATAAATCCTTCCTGCAATTCACCAAGGATGAAAAATACAGTCATATATAATATTATAAAACCAGGAGACATAAGCAATAAAAACCTCTCAGGATGTCCAAAACCCCATTTATCAAGCAAGTTTTTGCTTGAAGGCAAGTTAGGTAATAACATGCAGAACAGAGCCAATTTAAGGAACTTCATCCAATATACTATATTTAATGAGTAGCTACAGGTAAAAACGATTGCAGGTTTGCTTTCTTTTATTTGTTCAGAAGGGCTCTGGTGCAAATCATACATACATTAAGAGAGGACAGATTACCACAAACCTTTCTGGGCACAGCATGATTTCTGTGTTACTGCTGCTTAACAAGAAGTCATTTTGAGACCTGAGTTTGTTGACACAGGGGATATGGCTTCAGGCAATTGAGTCTCACACTGTAAGTCCCAGCCATCATAATGTAATTAGATGAGATACAGTCCCCACCAGATCAGTGCTCCAACTCGGTATGAGCTGATTTCAAAACTTCAGGAGATTACTAGTAGCACTTCACCGTGCAATATGGAAAGATCCTCTACACTTGATACAGATTAGTATTTGTTAACTGATAAGAACCTACCTGGAATTCGGATCTTAAATTTACCACTTTGTCCAAAACCACCATCTATTATTCCATCTTCTCCTGTAGACAGTTTCACTTTCAGACCCACAAAAATCTGGATGTTTGTTTCCTTTTTAAATAACGAACGACCAATCACACTGTAATCATCCATCACCTGCAAAAAAAAAAATAGGGATTCATAACTCTACAAGCTACAGTGACAAGAAATTATCCATGATACACGCTAAGTTTGGCAACTTCTACCACTCTGCCTTTGACAAACCATTTACCCCCAAATGAGAAAAACTCTAGATTAAACTGCTGAGTTTAAGGCAATTTGTGTCTAAAACCAAAGAAGACTTTATGAATTAACATATTTCTGTTTCTACCTCCCTTATCAAAATATAGGAATAAAACCTGCATCAGAACATGCTATAAAGATCAGTTCATTAAAATATTTTTTCTGCTTTGAAATCTTTCCATGAAAGTCACTTAAGAACCTATACTCACAAAAAGTTTATTCCATTATTTATTCTACAGCTAAGTACATTATCACCTACATAAACACTCTTTTTCTTAGCTCCAGACCTGCACTCCAACAGCTACACTTCCAAAGAAATGACATAGTTTCTAAATAGAGCCTTTTAAATATTCACCTTTACATACATATTGATTTGTTAAACCAAGAGCCTTATGACCATTGTATCCAATTTTAATTTCAAGGTTTGTAACCCAGTGGGAAGAACCATTCCAAGTTGAATTCTTAATTAAGCTATCAGGAACAAGAGGCAGTGAGGTTGGTGGGTAAGGCAAGATAAACAACCCTCCCTTAGGCATTACAAAGTATAAGGTGCAGTCAAGTGAGCCTAATCCTGTAGGTGTGAATATCCTTGTATACCCAACGCCTGGAGTTACTCTGCCTTGTAGACACAGAAAGAACATTTATTTATCAGAATAAATATGGGGATATTACTGAAATCTTTCCAAGATTCTTTTTTGTGGTAAAAGTTGCAGCTCCTCTTCATATCTTAGGAGCCATTTTTAGCTACACCTAAGGGTTTTAAAGACCAAAGTGACTTAGAACAGTAAAGAATTACAACCAGTTTTGAACACTCCCCTTTATTCAGTTTAAATGAACTCAAAATATTGATGACTCAAAGTATTGCTGGTTTATTAAGCAACTGTCCTTCCTTGAAGCCTCTTCTATAAACTATAATGCATATACAGACTCAGATCCCTAGGACTGTTATTTTGTTACATATATATGCTTCTATTTTAATGCCAATCTCGGTATGGTAGTAAATCTAGCATCAGAAATTTCATTTTTGTTTTATTTTAAACAGAGCTTACTTGCTCAGCTATAAACAGCCTTGAAAGGGCTGTGCAGTATTGGAGAGCACTGGCAGGACCTCTCCCTGTCCCAGACCAGATGCAGGATGAGAAATATCTACAGCCCTTCTTGCTTTTGTCACACAGCAATGACAGCAGGACAGGCTGCTCTGCTCTGGGCAGGCTGCAGCCGAGGCTGGAGGCAGTAACGCTCAGATGCCTCAATAACATTCACTGCCCGAACACCCACTCCTCATCTTTCCCCAGAAGGACATATTTCTGGTTTTCTGTTGTGTCTGACCTCTCCCACTGCTTTAAATTGCTTGTGAACCATTGATGGCAGTATCATTGCTCAGCAACATCCTGGCTTAAATGTAAAACTGAATAATATCTTTTCCTAGAGCCCCTGAAAATAGGTGGTGGTAGAGGGGGGGAGATAAGCTTTCAGGCACACTTGCCTTTCTTTGTGTCTGAAACAGAAGACTAGAAGAAAAAGCAGCTGTTAATTCCAACCTGAAGAAGCACTTACATTCTCAAAACCTACATTTTCCCAGTTGCAGTAGATGGAGAAATTAAAACGTTACTTCATCCTATAAATCCTTTATTCCTAAAGCAAGAATTTCAAAACTGTTCATCCCTCTTGTCCACTGCTGGCTCCGTGTTTCTTTTCCCCATGCTTGAAATACAGATGGCACAATACGCTCCAGGGAGGATCTCCAATATATCTATTATTTTTGCAGTTATCCCCCAAATGGCACAGGAAGCCAACTTTAAAGGCCACATAAACATCTTTTATTTTTCCAAGAGCACTTCAAAGTTATCTTTAACTTAATTAAAAATGGAATTACAGGGTGAACAATCATACTAGGCTAGCATGGTTCAGTTTAGAGCCTCCCCAGCAAGGCTGTCAGAAAAAACTCCAGTGATTTCTGTGAACAAGTGTTACAGACATCATGTACCTTAGAGTAAACCAGCAATGATAACCTTTAATTGATTGTTAGAACAGAAACAAAATTATCACCATTTAGTTATGCCACACTCATTTAAAACCTCTGAATTAATAAACCCTCATCTTTTATAAAGAAAGGTGCTTTTTAAGGTCTTGCTCTTGTACATTCAGTATGGGAGAGTAACCAAGGGCTCCAGCTGCACTGTTCTTTTCACTCTAATGGTCAACTCATCAAAAAAAAACCAATCCCTCCTTTAACCAGCGTTCTGTAGGTATCACCACGATTCCTTGGGCATCTCTACAGGCCATTAGAAACAAAACCACTTTAGTGGTGCTGAGATAGTAAGTGATCAGTGACTTGCCTGACTGGCTGTTTGGAATAAAACCTTTATGACTCGAGGTCTCAGTCTCGCACACTAAATACTACACACCCCATCCTGCGCCATCCATGCTCTCTGGTGAGCCTATCATCAATTTATCCCTGACAAAGACAAAATAACTAGAGAATGCCTGTCCTAACAGGAACTAAGATAACTGGATCAGTCTTTGCATTAAAATAAATGAGCGTAGCAGAGAATTGCTATGAAGGAAAGCTCATTTTCTCAACTTTAAGATTGCATTAGAAGAAATAAAAGTAAAATTAAATTTTTGGTTTAGCTCTGCTTTGTAAAAAGGCAGAGAAATGCATGTTGCTGTCTCTAACTGAAACTCAACACTTCCAATTACTTTACCAGCAATTTACCTCCAATCGCGGGATTTTAAGTTAATCCCCTTTGAGTTCTCAGAACATCTACAATGGCAATCACTTTGCCTATTAGCTGAACAGCCTTTTGGGAGAGCTTTCTGCTTTTCTCTCAAACACTCTTTTTTTCAGTATAAAATATTATGAACTTACAAAGCCAAATGCCACAAAGACAGTAAGGGATATGCAGTCTGCTCTGAAGCAGCAGCAAGGGGCCTAGCAATGAGGGCAGACTAATTTTATTAACTTCAGGGAAACTTCAAAAAGCTTTAGGGCTTTAATGCCAGACAGAGACGACCCCAAAAGTCAGTTTAAGTGCTGCATAAACAAAGGATTAGGGCAAGAAAAAGCTGAAGGCTCCTTGCATTTCTTGTTTATATTGTCATATGACCTAGTAGGAGTGGGAGAGGGCTGCCTCTCTGACTTTAATCCCCCATGGTGTACAGTGGCGTTTCAGTTCACTGACCTACATTACGATAATATTTTTTTAAATTTATGGGCAGAGGTGCAGCATCAAACTCACTTAAGGATTTTAAAAAAAGAAAAGGGGTGGGAAGGGAAAAACATCCAGAAGAGAAATTTTCTGGCTGGTATAGTCTCCCCCTCTCACTTAGGTTAGATCAGCAGCTTAGAAAGGGATTTCAAGTTCAAAGGGAACGTCTCTGTTACTCTTGTTTTATGGCTTAGACCAGAGGACACAATAGCACTGAGTTTATGAAATATCCCTTCCCACTTGGCTTTTGTGTTTGCACAAAAGAAGTAAACAGTGCTTTATAACCATAGGTGAAGTATGTGCATCTCTGGCACATAACCCTTGTGCTAAAACCGAGAAGTTCACATAAAAAAATAACCAACTCGCACTCTCCATCTCAGGAGTACTTACCCTGCCTTAGACTGTTTGCAAAACCACATTTCATGTTATGTGTTGGAATTCAGTGCAAACCATAGTATTAATTCCAAGGAAAAACAACTCCAGAACATCCCTTTGAGTAGGATAGAAAGTTACATTGTCCAGCCTGTTAAAGGACCCCCCTTTTTAGGATAATTTAGGAATGGCTGTCATCTGAACACCCTCTCAAACAATCCATCACACACATTTTGAGAGCAAATAACTCCCATCTCTTAATGTACCTGTAGGGGAAAAAAAAGTGGATCAGAACAGAAATACACAAGAGGAAACAAACTGGTGCCAGTATGAGAGGGAAATAAGGAAAGGTTTAAGACAGAGAATGTAAAAGCACTGAATATTAAATACTAGAAAATATACAGAGAAAGAGAAGGAATAACCTTCTCTGATTTAATAAAAAATTACATTAATTTAAAGATAATTTTTTTTAAAGGCCTAAGGATTATTATCAGCAAACTGATAAAAGGGTCATTGAAACCAAAGCAGAAAAACAACAGGAGAGGAAAAAGAACAAAAAGAACCTGTGACTAACACTGAAAATACAAAGCATTTTTATTGCTTTTTTGTACTTCGGAAAAAGTACACCCGAGACATCTTCATCATGATCAGTGACAGCTCATTTATTTCTAGAAAACAGTTTCAAGCACTTTCCATTTCTGTGTCAGAAATGGGAATATTTCTGAGGCTGCAAATTCCTGCTCTTTTTTAAAATTAAGTTTCATGTGTTGAGGAAATGATGGCACATGAGGCCACTAAAAGGGTGAAGGAGAAAGGAACTGAGAGGATTGCACCAATGATTGAGTTTCCAGCTTTTTTGACTCTACAAAGACTTCTAGCTTATACCTGGTTACTGAGAACTAGGAAAACAACTTGGTACAAAGAAAGGATGATTTGGTCAGCCACAGCTTTTCCTCAAGAGCTTACTTGCAGCAGCATAAAGACTTTTCTTTCTGCAACTTCCTCCAGCACTAGAAGGCTTCAGCTTCATGTCTCATTACTGCTGTTTTAATAGAAGCCATCCCATCATCATCTCCACATATCCATTAACTTGGGTTTCAGATGTTCATCCCATCTCTCACCCACGTACATTTATTGTATCCAAGAAACATTTTCCTTTCTCTGCCTTTCTGAGTAAAGTGACAATTGTGTTTGGGAATATTTACCAAGCAGCCATGAAATCCTCTTCTCTTTGCTGAGCACTGTGCCATCACTAGAGCCTGGTAAAACCTTGCATGGCAGCAAAAAAAAGGGGTGATGAGTACTGAGTCAGGACAATGAGGGAGAGGTGCACAACCAGACTGCTTTAGGTTCTAAAAGCTCTATACCTCCCCAGCAGCATTCTCCAGGCACATACAGGGTACCAACAGGGCTCTATTCATTCATTACGCACCTTTACAGTGCAAGTTTCCTTCACCTCTATTTAAAGCTTAGAAGGGTTCAATCCCTAAACAAACACAGGCACTGAATTCCTGACATGGTCTGAATGAACACATTAGTTTTACCAAGTAAGAAGAAACTGTTTCATGTCATGATTTCATTTTTTATTAATCTATGCTGCGTTCCCATTATGTGGGAAAAGCAACATCAACAGATATGGAAAAGAGGAGGCTCAAGAGTGTTACTACATCCTACACCATCCATCTCCAGACCAGCCAGCCCTGGCTTGCTACACAGATTAAAAACCCTGCGGTGCTTACTATCCAAGAAAAAAAACACGACACAGGCTGTTCTGTAGACAAGATGGTATGTACAGGTCTTGACCTGGCTTTGTAAGCACGACCTAGAGAGGAAGAGGGCCAAGCTGAAGAGGGCTCCTCTTCCTGGAGAAGGTTCTGTGACGCGGTGCCTGTTCCCTGCCCCGGCTAGCAAGGGCAGAGCTCGGGCACCGGACACTCTGTGCCTGTCCCGGAGAGGCGGTCAGAGGCCGGATCGCGGCTGGAGGGGGCCGAGGAGGTAAAGGAGCGAGAGGGCCCTCGGCATGGTGTTCCAAGGTTTTATTGAGGGGGTAAGGAACTCCAGAGGCCAAGAGAGGGCACACAATGGAGGCGCGGGACTTTATAGGCAGGGTGACCGGGGTCCGAGGCATAATATGAACAAACCAATAGGAGAGGTGCGGGGAAGAACAAAGGTACAGGGGGCCAATGGGGTACCGGACACCTTAGAAGCTTCTAAAACAGAACCATACAAGGAAATTCAAAGGAATCACATCCAGCAGAGTGGGAACAAGGGACTCACAGCACAGCGCAAGGCCTTACTAGGAAATATAGCTCAAAAGGAGCCCGCTACAGTTCTGAGCAGCCAGGAGGACTCTGGTGGTACCTCCATGACTTAAAAACACACAGGCAATTTCTTGACTATTTTAAAGTATTTTAACTGTGGTGATCTCAGGTTCTTATATACTGAACATCCAAAAGAAGACATCAGTGGGACATGGCAAGTTTCATCCGGAACACTGCATAGACCTGGCACATAGCAGGAGGTCAGGTATAGTGACAGTAAGTTAAATTTCTTTCTAAAGGAAACTGCCCACAAATAGATTGAGGAGGGCAGGGGGAACAAAGCAGGGGCTTACAAATCCACAGTGGACATTAAGCAGGCAACAAGGACTGGAAGGCCTGGCAAGAGCTGCCTGAAGCGACTGATGCTGAGGAAGAGGAGATAGCTGACCCTTGACAGACTTGCATTCCCTCTCAAGACACAGCACAGACATACAAATATCCTGAGTCTGTCCCCTCCCCTAAGGATCTCTAACTCCAGTGCTGGATCTGCTGCCCAAAGCCACTGCCTCTGTCGGCTAACAGCTGCCTTCTGCCATCCGGCTGACAAGGTTTGTGCTATCAAGCAACACAAGCCTCTGCTACACAGTCAGATATTTGCAATTCCAGCCCCAGTGAAGGTGTACAGTAAAGGCATGGCTATGCTTCAGCAATATGCAGGTTTAGTTTTACTTTATCTTTTTACTTTAAAAATACCAAGGAAAATAAATAACTTAGGTTTTATATAAATGTAAGCTGGAGAATTGGGCACTTAAGAAGTTAAGAAATGCCAGATGTCCATACAACCTTATCCCTGCTCCTCTTTGATATGCCCCATGATATAGTCTTTACATGACCACATCCAAAAAAATTTCAGAGGAACCTTGCCTTATTAAGTGCACAGGGGAACAGAATTAATGTTGCATAGGCAACTGTAAACCTGGTATTTCCTAACTTTCAAGTTCTTGATTTTGCAACCTAAGAAACATTCTTAATTTATTTTTGTATCCAATAAATAAAATGGTGTATTGGTTGCCTTGCTGACAAACTGATTCCCCCACAGGTGACTCTTACACAACCTCAGAAAAATCAAGACCAGCTGTCCACACACTTGCAAGACTCAAAAGCATGTCTGCATTTTAAATTTAATAATATAAATAATAACCATAGGTGTTACTCAAACCTTGCAAAATTCTACTACCCAGTCACATGGAGCAAGCCATTCTTTTGCTGGTGAGTGAACAAAACTTTTTTTTCCTATGGGTAAGAAAGCCGATTCTGCAATTTACCTGGTACACTTTTATGACAAATTCATTGTACTGTGTTAATCCATATGCTGAGTTAGGAAATGTGAGGAAACATCACCATCCTTTTCTCAGCAGTGTTTAGCAGAAATGGTATTTCTGTTTAATGGGCAGTAAGCTCTCCCTTCCCCCACTAAGCTTCTCAAACTCTTTTACTCAAAAACTCAACAAGAGCCAATAAATAAATGCATCTTTTATATTCCTATTTAACAGTGCATTTTAACTAGTGAATGTGCTGTGCACTTTTATTCACCTGATTGCCTTCATCTCTGTATTATTACTGTATTTAGCATACCATCAGCAGCCAAGCAGAACCAAACAAACTCATGTTCAGACTTCAAAGCAGGAAAAATATTAATTGTGGCGTCTGCATGTTTCCAGTAGATGATGGAGTGACATCCACCACTTCTCCCAGCTAGAGTCACAGAGGGTTCTGCAGACAGCCCAGGTCACTGCTTGTGCCTGTAGGCAGCACTCAATCAGATTTCACAGTTTGGCCTTGTTACTCACTTTGTGCCCCTATCAGTCTGCACAGCCCACCTCAGTCACCCAGCATCGTTACCCGGCTGACGCAGGGTTTTACTTGCTATGCCCCTGGCACTGCACTGTCACCAGGGGGAAACAGCAGATGCAGCATTAGCTCTAGTAAGACAGTGAAACATCCTTTACCTAGAAATACGTTAGATAGAAGAATCTAACTATCCAAGAAGGTAAAATTTAATTCTCTTCATTCATAGCAGCACCACGCAACCACACAACAGAGAATTCAAGGAACAGTATTTCCTGTTGCACATGTTTTAAAGACAGTCTATAGGCACAACTCTGTGAAACAAATTGTAGTATTATGGGTGTCTGGAAAGGATTCAGTGAAAAACGTACCAGTGTTGCTCAAACATGATCCACCACCCAGGAATGTTTCCAGACAGGAGTACTCTGGTACTCCCACATTAACCTACTGCCTCCCTAAGCAAAGGTAATGTCCAAAGGACTGGTCACATCCCTTAAATGAATCACATCAGATGTCTCTATTCACTCACGGGCAAGTCCATTTTTCTTCCTTTGCACCCTCCTTCAGCAGTCTGGTTAAGAGTGTGCTGAGCTACTACAAACTTGGCATGTGCTCAGTAACTAAGTGTTGCTGTTTCCATTCATAAAAAGCCATAAGGAATTAAAAGACAAAATATGGCTCATAATTTTTAAAAACCCACCATTTTCAAAACTGCTGCTTTTGAAGATGTCTAGTTCCCCAAGGGACAGTCTGGGTCATTGCTGGTTATCAACAAATTTAATATCATTTTGTCACAGTTCCTGCAAATGGTTACTGGTACTCATCTCCACAATATCCCATCCTTCTTCTGAAAGGCCAGAAATATCTGTGAAGTGATGGTCACAAAGACCTTTCCTTTGACCACTCAGGTAATGCGCTTGCCCTGACAAAGCTCTTCCTATCCTGCTGTAAGAAGAGGAAAAATCCCAACACTTTTAAAAGATGCTGAAAGCTAAGCTTTCTCTCTCCCATTCTGGCTTCAGAAGATATGCACTGATAAAGATCTAGATAACTTACCCTGTTTTCACATCTTGCTCTTGCAACAATGTGTTTCTCCTTTGGGACACTTAGATCACACCAATATTCAAACAATTAGAAACATGTTGTTATTAAGCAATAAGCATCCCTAGAAACTAAGCATGCTGGCTACATGATGGCCTCAGTCCCCCGGAGAATGAGTACAAGAAAACTCACTATCCAGCAAGCCACAAAACCAGGACATCGTGCACCATGATTACCATCAAGTAGAGCCTAAGAGTAAGGCAAATAAGGATAAAGATACATTAAAAACTTTGAAATAGAGAGAATTCTTCTAATTGTCAGAGGAACACAAGTAAAGTATCTTTAGAAAGGACAAGCCCATTCTGATAGGAAAGCATTCCGCTGCACTTAAAATGGAAAACCATTCCAGCCAACACGTGTATTTTTCACTACACAAGCCTGAAAGTGCAGAAGGTGCAGCTCACGCTGTGCAAGTCAAGAGTTTTCCTTCTCCTTTTGTTTCTGCCACAGAGCTACTGATTTACGAGTACCCTTGACAACAGGACCCTGTGGCAACCATCCTAAGATAAATCCTGCTTGTGCAAACATTTTCAAAACAGGCAGAACATCTGAGTCATGCAGGAAAGCATGATGCACTCCTATGGTTCACCCTTCAGTTGAAACTCTCTGCACTCAACCTGTATGCTCATGGAAGCTAAAGAGCAAATAACGTGACAAATATAAAGGATTTGTCCCAGGAACTGAGTAACTGCTTCATGAGTCAGACTGGAATTAACCTGCAATGCTGCACAGAGGTTAAATTCAAAGCAGCTATTTCAGAGATGATGTTAGGATTAATACAAATCTCTGCCCACAGAACTGTGAAGAGCTGAACGGTGAGCAGCCTGTCTCCAGAAGCACAAGACCAAGGGCAACAGTTGCTGTTTATCTTTGTAACTTGTTTGTCTCCAACTCCAGGAGCTGCTGACCTGCTGCAGTTCAGCAAGCCCCCACCCACCGCCAGCACTGAATGCCAAATCAGAGGGACAAAACCTCCTTCACACTCATTTGCCCTTTCTTCACCAAGAATCCCACATCACACTCCTTAAAGCCACACTGGTGTTCACAATAGCACTCTCTTTTACCTTTTTATCAGTACAAGCCACTTGTTGCCAGCCTAGCTTTTTCCTATTGAAAGCACATTTGTCAGGCAGCCAAGGGTTTGCAAAAATAAAGCGTCCAGAGGGCGATAGTCTCTGCCTCCACATAACCACACCAGAAAGATGCTCTTGACAGAAACTTCCTCCCACTGAACTTCTCCCCTCTCTCAAGTCCTCTCTTCAAGAGAAAGCTGGACTAATTATTTCATACTGTTTTTGAAACCATCAAGTTAAGCAAATACAAACCCCTGCCACTGTCCTCTCAGTTCTGATGGAATAGCATATTTTGATTTTCCTTTAAACTTACCATACTTAAACATAAAAAAAACCCCTGGTCTAAAGCAAAATGGAGCATTGACACATTTCCATAACAGCTCAAAAATATCAAATTATATAATACCAGATAAAAACCATTACTGCAGTAGAATCATGCAGCTTTTTCATAACCAAGATGCAATCCCAGCACCTCAGACAACACTAACTTCTCATACACTAATTTGTCATAGACCACAGTAATACATATTCCTCTTTACCCTCCTGCCCCCCCAAAAATCAGAAGATAAATAAGCAAGGATGCACTGCAGACAGGTAAATGCAAAGATGAACAATAGTAATCAAGTTTGATTCTCTCTCCCAGTGCTCCACTCAATCTTGGCATTAGAGAAGATACTAAAAGGGAAAAGTGAGCAGTAAAAAATGCAATGACAGGGTACTTGAATTTTTGTAGAACATTTTCCATCACTTCAGCAGATGAGAAAAACCAGGAAGCTTAGGCATGAGATTTCAGTAAAATGTACTGCTTGAAGACTGTTTGCTAGCTTAAGTATGATTTTTTTACTTTAAAATATGGTGCAGTAAATGCCATATTTTCCATGGATTTGATTTCTATGTCAAATAGGAAAAATGTCACACTTTCTTGTAGAGAGACAAAAAATGTTGGAGAATAAAAATTCTTTTTATTAAAAAAAAAATTAACCTTACAATCCAGAAGGGTGCCATGCACAAGGGGCACACAAGAAAAATACCACAATGCTGAAACTTAATGAATTTACAGTTCTTGCTATTCCATCAGTGCTCTGAAAGTAATCAGAATAGGAACAAAAAGCCAAACCATAAATGCCTGATTTCTCCTGGGTAAACGGGTAGCTGAATTGCAGGGAATTTGTTTTATTCCAGCAGCAAGCAGGGGGGCTTGGGAGACCCCACATCAGATTAGCAGCAATGTTTTACAAGTGGGCACTGCTGAATTCTACTGCATCCCAGTTATGGCAGCATGTTTCTATCCTGAACCTGGGAAGGCGGATGTTACATGCCCCTGCCTCCCTCTCTCCCAGCCTTTCAGGAAGCTATGAAGCTAATTTTCCCCAGCAGTATTCTCTGAAGGAAAAGTTCACTTCTTGTGAAGGTAACATGTATTTTTTAATTATTATTATTTTATGCCTCCCCAGGGAAGGTGAGGAGGGGAGAGCTTCCTTGCTCAACAGCGAAAGAAATTTTCCTGTATCAGTGCCAAGAATAGACACCCTAAATTCAGCGATCCTAATCTCCAGCCAGCCATCCATCAGCAGCAGGGTGGGACCAGCTGATTCAGATTTTCTATTAGCTGGTGACTTTGTGTACTAAAATAAGTCTCTGTACCACCCAATTGTTCCTGCTGCTGTTCTCTGCAAAGCACAGACTTAACCAGCAGCTACCTCAGCTGTAAGTACTTCCCCAGCAGGCCCTTCATACCTGGCACAATCCTCTTCCCACCAACTCTTCCAAGTCCCTGAGTGCTCCTGGGACTTTACACCATGAGCCTTTCTTACATTAATGTGCTCCATCATCCCTTCAGCATGCATCAGGGAAAATGGCAGCTCCAAGTATCTGCAGTACCACAGAAGGCAGAATCTGGGTGCAAACAAAGCTGCAGAAACTCCTCGATGGCAATTGTCCCTTTACAGGACCAATTAGTACCCATATACACAGTGATCAAGGCACATCTATAGGGCACGCCATGTGACAAAGGCAGGGTAAAATAATAAACCTCCCTGGTCTACATTTTAAAAGGCACAGGAAGATAAAACAGTTCACTAACATAGCCTAATAAATTACTCTGTTGGTCAAATATTAAATAACCCATGTTCATTGGTTATTTTTTGGGCCAGAAAATAAAGTATGTGTAATTGATTAATGTTATTCCATTATTTAGATAGTAAAATCAAGAGCAGAATATATAAACTGGCAAACAGTTTGAAAATAACACTAAATAAAAACAATTAAAATTGTATGACCAGGGCTAACAGCGAACTCTGTTAACCCCATCAGACAACTCACACAGTTTGTACTCTGCAAGTTTTCAAGTGCCATAGATTAATGCCATGTATTGGGAGCAAAAATAAAGAATGTGAGGCCAGTTCACCTCACTTAGAGAAAAGCATCTGTCTCCATGGCTCACACAAACTTCTGTTCTCATTCTTACTGTAAGCCAGGCCTCACTGGATCCTGGCAGCATAGGCCACACACAAGCGAGTCAGTCTTTAGCCCAGATAAAGGCAAATGTTTCATGAGTTCAGAAAGCTCCAGAGCACCAGAAAAATGACAGACATATGTTTGGTCTAGAGGTTCTCTGCAGCTTAGAGCTCAGAACACTTTGGACTCCTAGTTCTAGTTCAGTATCTCCACCAGCTAGAGAGAAAGGCAGCTGGACATGTCAAACAAAGGAGACAGTACACCTGCTTTCAAAATTGTGAGGTGCTACTGCGGATTTTGGTGTTTCAGACGACTCATATAAATAAGGATAAAATTTTCAGATAGCTAGAGACATCTCCCTCCTAACTACCTCCCTTCCTGCTGACAAAACTGGCACCCAAAAAGCTAACACAATGCCACAGGTCTGTCATTCCTTTGAAATAAAAGGCCTCCAAAATCAGAAGTGGAAATTCAAAGGAGAAACTCATATTTTCTGTTTGGTGGGGTTTTTCTTAGAGCCAAAAATGCAACAGAAACCTCAGGAAAAAAAAAGAAGAAATATGAATTGGCTATTTGATCAATTAATTTAGTGAGGCATTTTGAAGAACCTCACTAATCATGCCCTAGCATGGATCTTCCTACTATTAAATTAGTACAACAAACAAACAATATTCAAGAAGTCTGCATTATGCATTGCAAACATGGTATCATATGCCAAGTGTTTAGTCTTCTATAGCAAATTAAGCAGAGATATTATGCAGTCCTCAACTCAGCTTTATAGAATTTTGAAAAGAAGAACACTAAACATTTTGTTCAAACAGCAAAGTTTAAGTTAGGAAAAAAACCCTAAAAGAGTTATTTACCCAATATTTAATAAATAACCTATCATACCAATACATCAAGTAAACAAATGCTGAAGTTTGCATCTACTCTGTTCATTAAGGGGTAAACAATTAAATTATTTCTATATTGTACATCTCCACCTAAACCATCCATCATGAAAAACTCCACTATGCAATGTACAAACAAGTGATTCTCCACTGCCGACTGAAGGGTAACCACCACCAAGGCCAAACCTATGCCAGCAACGTAACACCAAACCACTACAGAGAGCACATCTCTCCATACTGATGGCAGAGTCCAAACAAATCCCCTTTAATTTTCACTGTAGCTGCTCACTCCTCCTGAAAGCACCTCTGTTTTCTGCCACACTGAGATGGGTCAAATATAAGCACTAAAGCAGATGATGATGATGATTACTACCTGTGTGACACAGAAACAACATGCCTTAGGCACAGCTTAAGTTCTCCGTGTCGTGAACCTGATTCCAACTTCAACATGCTATCACTTGTAAGGCATCCTGTAGGAAATTGCTTTTTTTTTGCCTACTAAAATAAATGCTCTTACTTATTAAAATGTGAAAATACAAAAAGATAATAACTCGTGTTCTTTGTGTTATTTACTCAAATGCTAGTTTCTGTTTTCTACTGTCTTTACATTTTCAATGTACTGCAGACTGTGTAAAGTATGTCAGTGGAAAGCTGGAAGTTTTGTCACTTAGGAAGGTGCACACAGCCAGTCTCTGGGAGGAACACACTGATCAGACTTCAAAAGGATCAGTGAAAAACCAGCCTCAAATTACTCAACACTGCATTGCACTGAATAAACCAGTCCCTTTAAACAGTGATTTCTGTTTGCAAGCAGACCAGATGTAATACACCAGGTATACAAACATTAGAAAAACCTATGTAAAGACTCTGGAACATAGCAGTGACAATTCCGTAGCCCACCAACAGATGTACTTACACAGGACAAATATTTCCAGTTCCCATGTACAGCATTAGAGAGACAGCTTACCCTTTCCACTTGTCCTTCTTTGTGCTTCTGTTTGTACACTTTCAGCTTTGGAAGGAAAGTCTCTGTGTAGTTCTTGTCTTCCATGCCTTGGAGCAGTACCCCATGGAACGCCAGCCTGCAGGTATTGGCGTGAATATCTGTATCCAGCTTAGAGCCAATCACAAGGCACAGTTTAGGACAAGTGACTGGTTTTTCAAACTCCAGCAAAGCCCACTGTTGTTTTGGGAGCTGGACTTCTCCTGCCTGGTCATTTTCTTTGTTCTCCTCCGAAGAAACTGAGTCCTTGGACAAATATTGCTCTTGATAAAGATAATCTTTTTCAAAATCAAAAACATTTTCCTGAATTTCTTCATTGAAGTCAGCAGGGGCTGGACTGAAAAACATCACTCTTCCCATAACTGTTTCATGACCGACTGTGATGTGGAACTTGGCCTTAGTCTGAAGAGCCCCTCGAAAATACTGAATTTTCTTCAACGAAATTATGGCAGCGTGGATGGTGTGAAGTGAATCTGGGGTGCAAATTAGGCCTCGTTCCAGCAGTTTGGGATCAAACTGGGTCACACAGACACCAACTCTGTCACCCTGCATTGCATAAGTCACAGGAGTATGGAACATCTGCATGGACTTGACCTTCTTTGTCACCTGTGGATGAAAGGGGAACAAAAAGAATGAAACAATTAATTGCACATGAGTGCATCATAAGCATTCATATATGCTTATGTCATATGATATGTGCTTATATTGTGATGTATCAGCCACATATGACACCCTACTATCTTGTAAGATGACTGACCTTCTAGAAGAATCCACAACTCAAAAAGTAGAAAGCCAACAGACTGAGAACTTCATAATTTAAAATTACCACATATTTGAGCCCCCTACCTTATTCTTCTTCTCTTCATGAGACTGGCAGATTATCATGACCACAATTATGTTGGTATTTACATCATTTGTACTGCAGTACCCACAATACTATCTGCAAATAATCAGATATACCCACTCGGTGGAATAGCTTAAATATACTCCCTCAAGCATCTGCAGCATCAAAAGTATAGCACTACAATACCCATTCATGCACCTATGTGCCTGAATTCCCACCCCTTCCATACAAATCCTTTCACACACTTCTTTGACATGGTTGAATTAAACTGTAAAATGTTCAGGAAAAAAAACCTTGTAACGTATTTGCACGGCACCAAGCACAATGAACTCTCGTGAACCATCACTGGAAAATAATTCATAACACAAAAGCCAACCCTCTCCTAGTCTATAGTATTCCATATACTAAAAACTAAAATCCTCAAAGCTTTCTTAGGAAGATTTGAATGTTCATAAATATATAGCTAGCATTGCTGTCAATAAAATGTGGGCCTCCATATCCCATGAATATTGTAGGAAATTGAAGCACCAATCACTACTTATACTAAAATTTCTCAGATGCTCTCAAAGTTTGACCTTAATGAGCTTGCTACTGTATTACTTATTTCAAGGAGAGGAGAAGAATGAAATAAGCTTTTAAAGATCAGTCTAGGCTGAGCTTGATCAGACTAAACCGGTTTAGTTTAACAAGGATTCATTTTGGCTTTTTTCTTTTGCAGTTCAGCAAACCATCACCCTTAATAAATATCCCCATCCCCTCAAGTTGCATGTAACCAAAATTTTTTTCTGGTAATATATTTATGGTGCCACCTGTTGCATTCATGCTAATGCTGTATGCTTGGATAGGTAACCACTCTGCTTCAAGTCCCTACATTAGATAGCTTTTAATACTGAAATTATATCTTTGGCAATAAAATAAATATTTATCTCCTAAATTAATATTATGTACTTAGACAAGAATCCTTAGTACAGAAAAGTTAGACACAGCCATAGAACTGAACTCTCCATGGGAATGCTCAATTCTACAGATAATTTTTTAGCGTGCTTTTATCTATACACAGTAGATTGTACCGTGAATGTGTATAGAACAACAACATTGCTAGGATAGCTCTCAACACTCAGCATAATTTCTTCTTCCATCTCTCTTTACTTAGCATCAATTCTACAGCTATCAAAAAGGCTCATGCCAAATGCTACTGTGCAACTCTCAGCATTAAAGCCTTTACTTTCTTACTCAGCTGGAACTATTCTCAAATCAGTCTCCAACCACTGCATGTCCCTTCGCAGCCCATCTTCTAATCCCAGACCACCCACTTATCTTCTAACTCCTGAACGTAAAAAACCAAAATACACAAGCACTGATGAAGAGAATTCCAAACCAACAGACTGGACTCAGCAGAGCTGGGTTTCATCCTCAGATGTCACACAGCTTCAGAGCACAGCATTTAGGTTGGACAATTCAGAACAGCCTAGAGAACTTAATTATTTTAACCACAGAGCTATTTACTCAGTAATTCATAATACCGAAAATATCAGCTTTTTTTCTGCATTTTAACTGAAGTCCATAAGTGGAAACAAAATTATGTTTTTCACCTTCTCCTTTTCTACAAAGCTTGCTGCCCTGTATGGAGAACATCTCACTCGGCTCCAGATAATCTGTCTATGCCTATTCCCAACATCACCAGACTCAGAGGAGAACAAATTGCAGAAACTCAGATCAAAATAGAAGAGCAGATGAAAAGTCTATTGGCTGAACTAAAACCTTCAGTAACTGAAATATAAAGAGGTCTCCAAATAAGTCAGCAAAAAATGGTCACAGGTAATATATAGAAAGCTGTTAAAAAAAAAAATCTAGCAGCTACATGACTTCTGGAAAACAACAAAAATCTTGTATTCCTTTTGGAAATCATAATTATACAAATAACAATACCCATGAGTGTCATTACTACGAATATTGTTTGGGTTCCCTGAGCCTCTGGCTGCTAACCAAAACCAAAAGAAATACCCTTTTACAGATTATAATGTTACTATTACAACATTTTTCAAATCAAATGCCACATCAATGCCCAGGAACTCTTGAAGAATCCAGAAAATATTATGAGAAAGGAGATCAAGAGGTATGTTCATGTAAGAGAAAAAACTCTCACTAAAAATGCCTGAACCAAAATAGTTTGTCAAGATATTAACTAATGTCAAAACAGCCTTAAAAGGCCACTGTAAATACTTGGTAGTTTCAGTTTCAAGCATTTTTGTACTCAAATATCTCAACTCACTACCCCTTTAGCTAAACCTCCTCAACAGTACTACCCATATAAATAAATTGCAGAGAAACAATTTAGCATTTACCTCCAGCTTTCTATTGACTTCCAAGACTGTATTTTTAAAGGCCGTAAGTACAGCAACTCGAATCAGACCTTTCCCAAACCCTTCCTTCTTTCATCCACTACCCCTCTGTCTCCAGCTTCAATTATTGTTATAGTTGCAACAATGGTGATACAAGTAATGTTTAATTACTTCAAGAAGAAAAATAAAACCCAAGGTTTTCTAAACATAAGTGTTTCAAAGACATTACAAGCACCATGAGAATGAAACTGCCATTTGAAAAGTACCAGCCTAACCCACTTTGAAAGACTTCTGTGATTTCACATGTGATAATACTGGCAGTAAATCTTTTCTCTTCTACAACCATGGATGAGGTCAATAAATTGGAAAGAACTAAGGAATCTACCAGCACTGTCACTCCTCAAAACAAAATTGGAACCAGAAGATGCACAAGAGATTTGTCTAGTTTTCTATTTTAAATGAAGTCACAAAGAATTTATTATTAGTATTCTTGTTTATATTTTAGAAATTACCCACCTAAATAGATGAATGAAAGTATTACAGAAACAGTCTACATATATTAATCCGAAATATCTTTAACAGAATTTAGATAACATTTAAGAATAAAAAATGTGATTAGAAAGCACAATTGTGTGCATATACTCAGAACACATCTTGGCTTTCAATTAGGCATCCATGAAACTTTCCTCAGTGCCTACTCTCTCCTCTTAAATTAATTCAAATGATTAGGCTTGATGCATCTGACATGCAGCCCATTAACAGACATCAGGAGAATGAACAAGTACTTTTGAAATACTCACTTCACATGATTAACCCTTTTTCATTGTGATTTACCATGGCATACAGAGGTGACTTGTATCAGAATGTAAGGTGTGTTCTGCCACATTCCTCAGTGTTCAACTACATTAAGCAATATACAATTGAAAAACATTGCTTCCCGTGACAAAAAGTTTGCTGTAATTCCTGTGTGTAGGATAAACGTTGCAGTGGGGTATGGACACAGAAGTACTTTCCAGTGTTGAATGAGGCTCCTGTTAATACACGTGCTCACGGTCTTCACAGCTGCAAATGCCAGTTCAAGAACAGTTTGGATCCTGACTAATTCTCTTTCAGAAAACATTATCCTAATTTAGAACACACTGAAAATTTGCAGAATCATGTACAGATCCACTCACCCCACCCCACCCCCTGCTGCAGTGAGCTATGACCATGGTAATAGTCAGCAAAGCCAAAATGCCCACTGGTTTGATGCTACAGCATCTCAAGGGCCCCGAGACTGGTCATTGCCCACCGCCATCTCTGCCCTTGTCCCTCTAGATTTGGCTCCTCTTCTGGAAGGGTCTCCGTTATTCGGTTACTGATTGGCCCCCGTTAACCCTCCCCGCCTGCCCCTTCTCCCATTCGTTGTATTCTCTTTTCCCCGCCCTTTGTAACGCCCCCCAGTCACGGTCTTATTGGCTGATGTGTGTTTTCCCCACCTATGTTGTAGGGGTATAAAACCCCGTGTCAGCCGCATTTTTTGGGCTTTTTCTCGGTTTCCCTTGATTTGTTTTCCAATCCTCCAATAAGCCCTTTCCTGCCGCCAGCGAGAAGCTCCCCCGGCTCGTTCCTCTCCTCCTCGCCTTGCCCTTGCCATCGGTGAGGAGGCGAACCCGAGCTGAGACCTCGCCTGCCCTCCCGCGCGGCGATCGGCCTCCGTCCGTCCGTCCGCAGCCGGCAGATTGCCCGGGGCCTGGGACAGCTCTGCTAGCCGGCAGCCGAGGCACCCCCTCACCAGGCAAAGCAAATCACCTGTGCTGCCTCTCCCAGGAGGGGAGCCCTGCGCATCCTGGCTGTGCTCACCCCAAGGTCTAAGAGCCACCCGATTTCGGTGTAACTGGGTCTGGCTTTCACACAGGTCTGCTTGTCCTCAGGCACGAGGAGGAACCGACACTGCATCACTCAACCTACTGAGAATCACTTCATGCTCATGTATCCATGACCCTGCAGATTGAATCAGCCTACTTGTTCTAATTAGTATCTGTTATTTTATCTGAAGTTTCCATAGACCTATCAGAGAAACAACACATTGAAGCCCATTCTTTTTTTCCCCTCCTGTTCTCAGTGCCAGAACTGTCAAAGGAGCAGACAGCATGGTATCTTAACTGATCATAATCTCTGTTCCAAGAGCATAATGTTTGTAGAAATTAGAATATGACCAGAACAATGCCAGAGTGTGACTGGGGGGGGGGGGGGGGGGGGGTGGATTAGATCACCCAAAGTGAGTTGGAGTTGCATCTCCTTCAAGAGGTCAGATACGGAACCAACAGAAAAGTGAATCAGGGAGTTGGTCTGCACCCACTGGATCAAATAACAAGAGCCAGAGTAGCTTTAAATCACTTATTTCCTGTTTTCTGAGCAGACCATGAACATCAGTACAGTATTTCATTCCTTTTCACTCTGACCCCGACTGACAGAGACATTTGCCCATGGTTTAAAATACTCCAAATGTAGGGTTTTTCTTCAAGAGGCTTAAGTACGTAAGTAAAATTCATTTTTGTTTTGTCTGGCCTTTAAAATACAAACCCAGAAGCACTGAAAAGGATGCAACTGACCCCCAGTATTGGATTTGTTTCTCTTATGCATATCTAGTTTCCCTATGTAAGGGATCCTACAAGCTGTAACACAGTTCTAAGCTTTCACATATTTTCTTTAGCTTTACAGCAATGGATTTTTCAAGTAGGCAGCTAGGGCTGAATCACTCAGTCCACCCCTCTACCACCAGAATGAGGTAAAATACTTCAGAGCACTGTCCTGAGCAACAGGAATTTGTAACTGAGACCAGCTATGACAAATATCTTTGGCATTTCTTTGCATTTATGTCAAGTTTAGTCCTCAAACTGCTGTCTGGAAAACAACTTATACCTTACATTGTCCATGAAAATTGTGCAAGGCCCATTTTAGCAATCCACTCAAAGTGGGAAAATAGGTCTTCAGACACAGAAAGTGAACAATGTTGAGTGCAACTTTAAAGTGACAGGCTTTACTGCATGTGAACCATGTAGGTAAACATTGAGAACTTGGATACCATTACAAAACTTGCCACACACTTTGCTAAGAAATTCACTCACATTTTGTTTTCTTGTGGCACATAGGAGTTGATTATATGTCAACATATAAGTCAAGAGCCCCATGTTGAAATCTTACAGCATATGCAGAGATTTGCTTCTCTTTTTAAATTTTTATTTGTACAATCACATTGATGTTCCTAAAGCATTATGTAAAGAGCCATAAAAAGGGTGAGAATGAAGTTTGTGTTCAAATGCAGATTGAAAAACGCAAAACAGAAATCAAAAGCACCCAAACAGTTCAGCCCTTGAGATAAACAAATGTATCCAATATAAGAGAACCCGTTATTTTAAGACCAAAGGAAAAGCCCACTAAGATTTTCAAAGCAGTTTACTACAGACTAATAGAAAACAGGATACAGAAAAAGTCCACTAATGACTTTTTGCACTGATATGTCAGACCTTTTTTTCATTTATTTATCCAACTTCCATTAAGTTATCAGCCATATGCCATTGCTCATAGCTTCTTTAGATAAAAACCTAGCCATCCTACTTGCCTCTCAATGCTGTGAGTGAATCTTTCTGATATGAGATACAGCAACCATGCTTCCCTGTAATGCTGATGAGAAACTGCAAAGTTGAAGTAATTAGTCTCAATAATGTGTTAGAGCAAATACTGATTATGAGTGCAGTATTTGTAAAAGGAGTATTGCACATGCATTATTAAAAAAGACCCCACTTCAAATTCTGAGGACTCCCAACAAGTTTAAAAATAAAAATCACACTTCAGAGCCCAGTCACTAAGAGCTGCCTCCTTAAACTTAAATCCAACAATAAACTGAAATTAAGAAAGCACCATTTCAGCCCTGAGGTTTAAAAATGCACCAAGTGCAAGCCTGCCTGAATCAGCACCCTAGCAAGAAAAAACACTCTTGAGAAGTGTAAACTGGCCATACATTGTAGCAAAGTGCCAAATACATGAAACACCACCTCAGTATCATCCAGAAGTGCATCTTTATAAACAGAAGGAGAGCAGCAAACTCCCAACTGCAGGACCAAGATGCATCCCATACCTGCTGCTTTTGAAAGCAAGAACTTCCTTCCTCCCTACTGATCTACTACAAATTCCAATAAAGATTAAGGTATCTCATCTTCTCTCTTCCAGTATCCTCTCTTGGTGGTCATAAGACACCAAACTACACTGGCCTCTTGTCTGAAAGGCTACCACAACTTTTAGTTTTCAGTCAGCCTGTGTTTAAGCACATCAACTGAAACAAAGCAAAGCTCCAATTCAGACATAAAACTGCTCCCTATGTGCAAGCAGATCTTTTTATAAATTGTCTTCTAAACACGAAGAATGTTGAATTATTTGCTTTATGAGGGATGGCAAAGCCAAATCCCATAGATGAGCAAGCAGCCATGTAGTTAGTGCAGCTGGCAAACCACTCCTGCTCAACAGCATTAAAAGGACACAAGGGCTGTGAAGGCACAAGAGAGCAACAATGAGCCATCAGAAATAAAAAGTCACATCCTCCATCCAAATATTAAAAAAAAAAAAATCTTTCATTTTAAGAAGTAATGTACCAAGTATTTTCTAAATTCTCTGAGATGCCTTTGTGGTTCATGTCGTAACCTGTGAGTTCACAAACTTCAACCAGGTTTTCAAAACAGCATAAAATGGAGATAAAACAGGAGGTGTCAATAATACAGAAGCTGTCAATAACACATCATAGAACAGCAAATCACAGAATGCAAACTTTGCCCACTGCTCAGGTTGTGGAGAGCTTTCTCTCTGAGTCAACATCACAAAAGCAGCTGGGACCAGCCACAAAGAGTAGAAACCTCAGAGTCAGAAATAATTCCAAGTTTGTGGGTTCCAGCAAGATCATGTGGCTTAGTAGCAATTTTCTGAAAGACCTTGAATATTTCTAGAATCTATTACTTCTCCATGGCCTCACTTACCTCCATGTGGGAAAGGAATACAGCATCTGGAGAAAAAATTATTTCACATCGAGTGATTCTTTTAACTTAATTTTAAGTGAGGTTTATAAGGGCATTCACCATATGACCACTGTGGTGCTTATGTAACACACCACACACATGCTATCAGATTTTATTTAATATATTCCTCCTGGATAAAGTAACACCATAGCCTGAAGAACCTGCACTGCAACACTGGAATAAAGCAATATAAAAGGGGATAGGAAAATCCATTTAGCTTATTTCCTTTCTCAGCATCTAAAATATGACTATGCACCCAGTAAATAAAGAAGCAGGTCAACAACCTTACTTTTATGCTACTCTGCTTTAATACCATAATTTTAATTTATATTACATGTATGCTATATTCATGCAGACAATCACAAATCAGAAATTAGCAAGTGTTAAGATTAAGATTTGGCAGGTAAACTTAAGTGACCTTCTGTGCTTAAGCAGTCTCCTCTAGCCTTTAAATATATAATCCTAAATTTTTTCAACAGAACCTAATCTATCCCATGTACAGGCTGGACAAATCTCACTGAATAAAAAAAAAAATATCCTCTATTTATTTTCTTCTCATGACTGAACTGCCCGGAATTCATTATTTACTGTAAACCATCAAATTCCCACTGTATTACATGTAGGCTATCTTACTGTAGTATTTATTTGGTAAACTCCAGTAATCTTGTCACCCTTGTGATATAACATGGAATTACGCCTCACTGCAGATAAACTCAACTGCATCATTTGTCACAATCCAAATTCTCAAGGAAAAAAAAAAAGTCCAGTTTTTGAGAGCAAAAGGCTGATTTTTCAGAATTATTATAATTTCATTGCGATTTTTCTCATCCACAGCAAAGCTCCCAATAGACTCAACCACTTCAGGCAACTTTTAACTCACACTGAACCCCCCCCCGATCCATCCCATCCCTCCCCAGCTGCCACACGAGAATGCTGTGAGAGATGTTTCCCAAACCTCACTCAAGTCATGACTCCTCCTATCTCTGTGTTCTGCCCCAGAAGACAATCGGGCTGCTCAAGCACCATTTGCCCTTGCAGCATCTCCCAGTAAAACATGTTCTTAACACTCCATTGGCTCCCACCCCTCACCTCTGCCTGACATTCAGCAGGAGCACCAAGCCCCACTGCACTTTTATTTTCTCTCTGCTTTGCCTCTTGTAGATTTGGGTGAATCTTTTCACACAGGAGAGGACCACATCCCACTTTAGTCCTCAGGCCAAAAGAACCTAACAGCCATACACATCCAATGTCTGGTAGGTAGGGAATAGATCCCTACAGTCCCTGGATGTGTGGAAAGATGCAGAAGGCAGACACCTACCATAATCCTTTCATCTCCAAATGACTAAAATATCTCATAGGGGTTTTTTTTGGTAACAAAAAAGGAATATTAAGATGTCAAGTATCCTACATTAAGTGGTACTGCTTGTGCCACCTATCACTACAGATGACAAAGTACACATTTTTAAAACCATAGTATAATGCCAGTGAGTTTAGGTAGTAAGTATCTATGCAGAGAATGTCAGACCCATAGTAAAACCATGACACAGAAGCAGCTTAACATTTACATTCCAATTAAAATTTCTGCAACTTATCAAAAATATTTCAATAAAACATTTTTCAAAGAAAAAAAAAGAAGTCAAAACAAATGCAAAATTATAGGTTGAAGAGAGGCTGTCTAGAATTTTCTTCGTCCAGCAGAACAAACTGAATTATTTTTTCCAAATAGATTTAGGTTTAGAACAATAATAATACTTTTATCTGAAGACTTCAAAGTCATATGCAAAAGAATATATCACAGTAAACACAGGGTTGAAGGTTTTATAGAAGAATTTCGACTGGCATTTTTTCTTCCTTCTTCTTTAAAAGAAATTTGTTTACTACCAGTCTTTGAAAAGCATAAAAGGGAGGAAACTATAGGGAAAAGAAGTAAAACTTTTACGTGTAAGGAACATTTGGAGCTTTGTGAGAAGGCTGGTTTTGATAGAATATGCGACATGTAGCCCAATGTGAGTAATATTATATCTCAAATAAAAATCAGCCCATGAATATACATAATCCAAAAGGTAATTCTCCCAATCTCTGAAATGTAATGGAGCCACTCTAGATCACTGAGGCATGAATATTTACCGTATTCAGGCTTTACTGCTCTTGATCTGGGTTCAATTTTGCAAATTAAAAAGAAGGCTCTGTGGATAGAGAGATTAAAGAAGAGCATCCCAAAGCCTGCCTGTTTCCTTGGTGTGGTAGCAGTGATCTGGTTACCCTTCTGTTGGGTTATTTCTTTTTACTTATTGGAGTAGGTCAAAAGCAATTGAGAGTGGAAAAGGAGGTCATTATTGGGTCACAACCTTGGAGTTAAAGGCTCACTAAGGAAAACAAACACAGAGTGAACATAAAGCTGCATTTAAAAATAAAACCTGGAATGAAAAATAATATTTTCAACTCTTTTCACTTCTATTTTGACAGGTCAAGGGGAGAAATAAGAAAAGTTGTTTTGCTCATTTCTTTCTCATGAACAAAGTTCTCCTGTCCTTTCTCTACAATAAGCTTGTTAATAGAAGCCATGATTTATACAAAATGAAACAAAGGTGATGAATAATTACTGAGAGATCTGGTAGGCTTCATTAGCTACAGCAAACGTTAACATTAATCGTGATGATTTGTACATTTTCTAGGAAATGCCTGGAATATAAATACAGCCGCACTTGGGTGCAATACAGCAAACAAGCAAACACAACACGCACAACAGTACAAATCAAATGATACGGTGCTACTCCTGGTGAATTCCTTCTGCTAATTACAATCAAAACAAAGGCTACCTCTGCTAGGAGAAGAAAAGAAAAAGGAATTAATTACTATCAGACAAGTATTTTTCGCAATACTTTTTAGTTTACGAAATAAAAAACAATTGGCATACAAAATCTTTATAGCTTTCCCTCGAGGCAGGAGTTTTTTTAGTGGCAAATTTTAGAGAGTTCAACTGGTAAGCAATTTTCTATTACAAGTCAGTAACAGTGATTAAGATTAGACGAGTAAATTTATATCCTCTGGACTGTAGGATATTTGCAAAATCCAAGCAGCTAAGTCTAAAGTAAAGAACAAATGGATTTATCCCCAGCACCTTGGAAAATAATAGCAAGCTATTAAAGGAACAAAGCAGTAAATGCAAAGTTTGATGCAGCAAAAATAAATTCTAATGCAAAGATACCTGGTAAAAAAATGTCAGGCTTACAGTAATGATCCTGATTACTTCATTCAAATGCAGCCAAGGGAAAATGGGGGTAAAAGGTCAGAAAAACAGTTAAAAAAATTGGGGAAAGAATGAAGATACTCCCTCTTATGAAACTGGACGTAAAGGCAAAAGCAGTCGTCATCAGCTAACAAAAACTGCATTTACTATACAGAGGTGCTGTGTGATAGCTTATGAAATAAGAAATTCACACTTTTTTGCCTCTGAGCTACATCATGGTACCAAAGGGTTACTGTGCTTTGAAACCTTCACCAACAGCCTTACTAAACATTTAATATTTTTCTTTCTGCTTTCTTAAAGGCCCCAGATGTGTTCTTGCAGATCAAAAGAGACCAACTTATAAAGTTAAACGAAATCAAGGGCTTTTGTTCCGAGGCATCGTTGCTGAACTAATTATTCCTGGATGTTGTTTAATGAAATAGCGGTGCCATATATTAAAACAGTTAACAGGATGAGTTGTGTGAGTTATAGGAAAGGTCTGATCTGGGATTATAAATTTTAGGTTTTCTTCAAAGGAGGTGAAACAAACTACTCACAACTCCCCAGTCCTTTCTGTCACTGAAAGACTGAAATAAAAGAACACAAAAACGTATGAAAGTTGAAATAGCATTCTACATATTTACCCTTCCCTTAATGATAGAGAACTAAAGATGGGGGAGTTCAAAAACCTCCTGAGATTCTTTGAGATGGGGAAATGAAGATCTAAGTTGTCCTGTCTATTCCCTGAATGCTACAAAGCATAAGTTAAAATAAATATTGATGAGTCTTAGAAGAAACTTCATTTTAGATGTACACGTGCAAAACAAGAAAGGACTCTCAAATAGTTACCAGAGCAATTAAGTATATTTATTATCAGGGAAAAAGGCAGGAGGGTAGGTAGACAACGAGGTATTCCAGCATCAGATTATTAGCAGAACTAGATCTTTTACATTATTCTGCAGCCCTCAACTGCACTACTATTTTTGGTAAAATGCATATTTAACTATACAATTACCTTACTGAGAGAAACAAAAGACCCTTAAGATCCCCAAGGACATCTCAGGCTAGGAAGGCAACTTTTCACTCTTATACATTCAGACAATAAACACTTTACTTCCCTACTGATAGTCTCTTCTGTGTTTGTATTTTACAGCCTGACACAGGCCAACCCAACACTTGACACCTAATTAACAGACCTAGGAGCTGGAGGTCCATATATTGATCACACTAAATGGGATTAGTGTGAAATAAAAAGTTCAAAGGGTCTTGACCAAACCTCACCACAGCCCAGCTGTGACAGCTGCTATGAATTTGTGTATCCAGTGCCTCACGTTTTTATTAAAAGGGGGTCTGGTGCACAAGAGTTTGCAGTAGCCTATGAGATCACGAAGGTTCACTAACAATGTCAGGCTCTGTAACTGTAGTGACTGACTGAAGAAAAAATCCTCTTGCTTGTTTGCATAGGTCTTTTTGATTAACTCATGAAAAGGATCCCTCACCTCTGATACAACAAGCACTTACAATAGACACAGAGTTGTGACTTCTCTGCCTCTCAAGGATTTGTTAACTTGCTATGGAAGAGCTGTCCAATTTGAAAAACCCTAGGTTTGACTATAAAAGAAGCAATTCCTGATAAACGCTGCAAGCACACCTAGAATATTCTGACAGTGACAGCCAGGAGCTGTATTCAAATGATAGAAGTACAAACTATTATCTTCTAAACACTTCTAATCTTCTATTATCTTTCTGTTTGCCTAAACCTTTCAGCTGTCATCAGGTGAATAAATATTTCTATATTTTCCACACAGGCACTTTCTACTGGCAGTCCTGTTGACATGATTTTTAAAACCTTCATCAAGATCCAAACAAATTACAACTATCACCAGCATGTTTTAGTATTTCTGAGTACTTATGCAAATTCATTTCTAATTTAAAACAAGCAGCCTCATTTTCCAGTACCAAGTATCACAGACACCTGTGACAGAAGCACGGGAAGTCCACTGCAACTCAGGGAAGGGAACAAGCCCATCATGCAGAGATGTGCAAGTACCACTGAGGTGCAGCGAATGCTCAGCAGGATTCTCTTGGCTAATACGATGTTTACCAAAATATTCAGGATACACTGTGAACAAAATGAGATTTTGCTTTTGTTGGTGTTTTTATTTATTGATTTGTTTTAGAACATGCTCTATCAGAATGTTTTCTGACAAATATGAGAAATATCGGTTCTGGGCATTTAAAGTATCAATGGTAAGGAAACAGTCATCAGTCAGGAGAAAGAGATGGTAAACAGTTATCAATTTACAAATAATTTTAATCCATTATGGGTCTTTTAAAAGGAAGCTACATGTGGTCCATGAGGGAACCTTACAAATAGGCTCACCGGGGTTGCAACATGCATGTTTAACAGAGGAGGCAGCTCCAGAGCCATCAGCAAGAACACCTGACAGCAAATCACTAAGGACAGAAGCTTGGTAACAGTAACAGGGGCAACTTGAAACCTAAGAAAGAACAGCAGCCTGTTAATGCTGACTTGTAAAGGTATTTCACAGAGTAAAGAACAATTCTTTAAGTCGTATTGCAGCACACCAAAAACCAGCTTTTCATTTCCATTTTTTTTTTTTTTTTACTATGTATCTCTCTTCTGCTCAATTTCTCTCCTCACAGAATCTGTCACTTCCTGTCCTTTGGGTCTCAGGACTGTAGCTGCCCAACCACACCTGCTGAGACAACCTTCCCTAAAATGGCCAATGACATTTCAAAGTACCACAGTTAGGCTTCAAAATTAACATTCCAAGACTGGGAGAAGATTTCACATGTGAAATGCTCTGTATGCACTCAAGACTGGAAAACTGCAACGGTCACTCCCTTGCAAGTCCTGAAAGCTAGAACCCTTTCTTTTTATATTAAAGTTGAAATTACATGTAATCCAACGCATGCAGGCCACAAAAAATCTTTGAGATGACTGAATCCAGTCCAAAGAAGCTTATCTAGCCTATCCAGCAATGCAAAAATTTTTCATTATTAGAAACTAGATAGTTAGGGTTGGGTGTTTGGATTTCTGGGGGGACAATGTATTTTTAAAAGTTTCATCGGATTTTTTAGAAGTACTTCTTCATGATCAGGCTTCCTTATTTGCAGATTTTTTTCATCCTAATCACTAGTTCTCATAGCTCCAATCTAGCAAAAAGCACTGTGCCTTCCTACATTATCAGTTTATTTTCTCTGTATTAAAAGATGCATTAATGTTTATCTACAGTAAGTGTAAACATAGAAGATACTCATATCACAGTGAGACCGCAAGATTCAGGTACTTGGAGACTGGATAAAGATATAATTTGGGATGCACCATCCCAGTCCTGTATGAGTTTTTTAGCACAATGCAAGGGACTTGAAAGGAAAATACAGTTTCATTGGAAGTGACTGAGCACGTTTAGGAAGCAAAATGTCTACTAGAAAAGCCTATGACTAAGTCCAGAGTGAATCTGAAACTAAAAACTGACCGTATCATTCGAAAGAAAAACGTCGATGTTAGAAACCCTTGCTACTACAGCCAATGTTCATTAGAGGAAATTAAGTCAGCAAGTTGGTACAACTGGTGGAAGTTTTATCACTGTCTTTCAACAGCAGGAGTGCAGGAAAGATAATTTAAACAGAGATGAGGCCAAAGATAAACAGAAAAATAAGAAAAGCTTTTAACTCGGCCAGCAAGCCAAGTTTCTCAAGTCTCTCTAAGGAGATCCTTGCTTCAAACTGAAAATACCGAGCTTCAAGAATCAGTAGAACAAAAATGAGAAAAAAATACACACGCAATACTTAAGCATACATTTATATCCCACTGGCTCTAGATTCTATATCTAACATATGTACATTTCATATTCCTTCAGAAAATTAGATTTAGAGGAGAAAAATGTTACATAAAGTTCGACAAAACAGCTGCGATTAGTCACTTAACATTTTCATTTTTCTTTCCTAAAAGGCAAAACAGTACTGTACCACTGAACTATTCTCTGTTCAGCCATCATAATTTTTGCATCCCCTTTGGATATCATATTCTAAAACTATGATAGTTTTTTCTACCTTTTCCTACAAAAGGTAGGTACCACATTGCCTTTGGTTTTTTTTTTTATTTTATAAAAATGGGATAAATTGCACACTGTTTAGAAAACATCCCATCCCCTTACTTTTATGAAAATATTTTTTGAAATCCCAAAAGGATGCTAATATTTAACAAAAAGCATAGGGTTAGCCTATTAGAATACCAAGTCTGACAAGTTATCTAAGGCAAAGACTTATTTCAGTTGTTTAAGAAAAACATGAAACCCCAGTACCTTACCAACCATGCAACAATAGAAATGACGTTGCAATGAATTCCAGTCTAACCCTCAATAGTGGATTCCAATTACCATGCTCACAGGAGAAGGAAAAATATTGACAAAATGTACCACTATTTTTTCTGATAAAGTAGTGAACGCTGCCACAGAAAACATTGCATAGATGTAAATCTGCAAAGAAAATCAGGTTCCCACTCAAACTCCGCTCTTTTTAGTCTTGTTAGACCCTGGTACATGAAGGGATGAGCTCTCACTCTGCACAGAGGCAAGGGAATGAAAAAAGGATGCTAGTATGAGGTTCAGCAGCAAATAAATAGCTTTGCTGTTATAAATTTTAGTAGAAATATTATTAGTTAAACTTAGTGGGCTTTGTGGTTTAATATACATTCAGCACAAGTCATTTTTCTACAAGCCTTTGGCTCCATCTGCTGACTTTTAATATTAAAAATAATTGACGAGGTTGAAAACGTTCATGCTTTTGGAACACGTAAATCACCTACATTTTTGTAAGTGTGGTTCAAAAGGTACAACTAAATACCCCAAGTGTGTGGTCTTGTAAATTTGTCAGTTAAAATTACCTTGAAGCAACAACATTCCAGCTCTGAGGAGGAGGTACCTGAGTGAGCCTTGGATGTACAAGGGGTAAACAAGTCTTGCTTGGAAGACTGGCTGGAATCAGATTTAAACAACAGGTAGGCATCTGGATGTTTATGCCACAGAATCACACAGCAATTAAGTACAAACCTGAGAAGTGAGATTCTGAGCAGACTAATAAAAAGAATCAAAAATCTGTAACACAACCCTTGTGAGAGCTCATTGGAGACATTTGCTCAACACCTGCCTGTGCTGGTTTCAGCTTCTCCCATTTGCAGAGAGATGTCTGCTTCAAAGAAACTAAAGCTTGTTTTATTTATGAACAAATAAAAAAAGATAAAAAATAACCCTCCAAGTTCAAAAGCACAAATATTTGCCTGTTCCAACTCTGATTTATTTTGCATTATTGCAGAATTCTGATCATTATCAGAGCACTACGAACTCAGTCTAGGTAGAACTGCCACATGAAAAATTGCACATGAGAAGTGCATCTAATATGCTCTTCAGATATAACAGGGGGAAAGTCTTAGTTCCAAAATAAAACACATTTACAATACTTCATTGGCCATTTTTTACAATTAAACAACGAAATCCATCATTAAATCACAGCAGTCTGCTTTATATAAACACTGAGCTCTCGTGGCTGCAAATCATTTGAGTGGTAACTGGGATAATCAGCATCTCTGGGAATTTGTTTTCCTTTGTGACCTGAACTTTTAGTATCTGTATTAGAAAAATCTAACAACCGCGCTCTCACGACATTCCCCCCTGCAAAAACCCCACAAAAACTAAAAAACCCCAACACAATCAACTTTCAAGACTTGCTGTGCCATCTCTGTGCACTCTGAAAAGTACTTTCCTGTTACTATCAGTGTAAGAGAGAAATTCAGCCTCTCAAACCAAATCCCACTTGTTGCAATTGCTACATTTGGAGAAGATTTTTTTTTTTTCACATGCTGTTCTTAGTTTCTATATCAACCTATTGGAGTCTTAGTATCTGACTTACACACACAGGTAAAAAACAATAGATGGAATAAATTATGTTAGCAAGGGGATTTAAACACAGAATGAAATCTTAACTATGTTAAAGCTAAGATTAAACAGAATCAAACAGATCCTAAAGCTCACTCTTTATCACAAAAAAAAGGCTCATCTTCATAGCTTTCTGGAAAAAAAAAACCCAACTCTTCTGAAATGAAAATATAAAAAAACCACTTACATACAGCACATGCCACAGATATTGTAGTTGCTAAAAAGTTTCTTTTAAAACTATTAAATGCTTATAATGTCTTCTTCAGATCCAAGACTGAACCTAAGAAATCCACTATCAAAAACTTAAAACACAGGAATTCAAATTCTGAACAAAGATTACCAATGAATGTTAATGGTCTACAAAACATTAGGAAAATACAAGACTCATTTCTACATGGCCATGCTCAGATATAGGTATGGCCCCAATAGATTTAAAACTATATTTATGCAAATTTTCACACTGGGGAAAATTTGCACCACACAACTGAGATTGAGGGAGACATTAATGAAAACTTAAAATATAATCACATTTCAAAATAAATCTAACCTGCAAATTTGATTCTCCATATGTAGGAAAACAGCAAAAAAATCAGCGTGTGTACTGTAAAGCACTGTACATAACTATAAAAATTTAAATCACATTAATGCATTCTCTGTCCAAGTGTATCTAAATCCTGACTCAAATAAAAAGCCTTGGTTGGTGTCAGCAGCACTAGATGACACAGAACAAATGAAAGGCAGGATTAAAACTTCACTTCTGAGCTGATCAGAAGGGACATTGTCCATCAGGGACAACAAAGTAATGTAAAAGAAAAAGCAGTAATACAACGTTTGATTTGCGGCGTTACTCTCACTGTGCCAGAAAACGTGAACGTTATGGATTCAAAATAACATTAACTCAGCCCACTCCTCATTCTGGATATCTAATGGCATGTTTTTACAACTGTTTGTAATGTACATGTCAGATGGACTTTCTTGTGAGTCACACTATAACCACAAAACTATGCCTGAGCATTAACTTTTCTTTCTCCCCTACTCCGTTTAAATCTGACGTAAAAACTTCTTTGCCTATCTCTCTCCCTATATATGCACCTTCAGAGCACCTTGCCAACAGTGAATACATACAACCCTCAGACAAGAATTAGAACCACCCCTATTTAAATAAACGAAACAAACAAAAAACCCCCAAAACCCTCATCCTCCTGAAAATTTAAAAAAAACCAGACAAAAAACCACAAACAAACAAAAAACCAAACACCACCAAACCCCCCCACAAACCCAGTGAATAGAACCCTTACCTTCACATTCTCATTTGTGTGTTTTTACTAGAGAATTACTGCATTATTTTAAAATACTGCTTTGTTTCCTGCCAAAAACATCCCTTTAAAAATTAAGAAAAAACACCTCAATGTTTCTAGTAATCCCCCAAATCAGTTCAGCACATACATGTTTTAGACATGTAGAGGTTACTGAAGCCACAATTGCCTTCCCTAAACATGTTCTCCTTACTCTTAATAACTCCATTTTCTCTGTTCCTAATAATAAATCTCAAGTTGGGAAAAAATTCCCCCCTGCCCTAAAGACTTTAAAATCTCCGAGGACCTCTCCAGAAGTGCAGCCAGAGCCTGTGATCTCAGCTCTGACAACCAGGGAAGTGCTTGCTGCCTGCATGGATCACACATCTGGAAAGCGGATTTAAAAATGGAAGTTCAATAACTTCCACAGAAAGCATGAGTAGGCAGGAAAAGCGAAGATGAAAACAAAGCAAGGACAAGTAAAAGGAAAGGCCTGAAAAAAAAATCTGTACTACAAAAAAATGTTTGACCACAATTGTATTTTAGAACTTTTGACCAATCTGTTAGCGCTTTCTGCAAGAAAGAGAAGCAGACACTGTGACTTCTGACAACCTAGGAATTTTCCACCATTTTCCTACTATTTAGGGAAATACATGCCCGAAAAATATTAACACACCAGAATAAATTATGTTGAACTTCGATATTATGCAACATCTCAGACTCTCCAGAGGGCTCAGAACAAGCTGGGGCCTCACTCTGTATCCTGTGTTGGAGAACTTTCTCTGCCTCCACCCATATGAGATTAAAGACCTACCCGGGGGTGAAGATATCTAATAACCTCCTCTAGAGCCCAAACAATCAAGCAGCCTCTGACAAGACTGGAAAGAAGCATTAAGATGAGGGTCCTCGCCACCTTAATACACTTTGTACACACAGCTACTTTTTCCCAAACAAGAGCATCATGTCAACAACAGAAAAGGAACATTTGAAACAGAAACATATGTTGTACAAAACATTATTCTTGTTCAATCACCACTCAACTCCAACTTTTTCCTAAAACTGAATGCAAAATAATTTACAGTGGGATTTATTGTTTTATTTTACTTTATTTTACAAAGATTTGCATTTAGACAAAACCAACTGGTGTTGCTCTGTGCTGACTCCAGGCCAAACTGGACATTTATTTTAGTCTTATTGATCATTTATTCCAATCCTTTAGAAAAAATACATGTTTTCAAGCTTCCCTTCTTCTCTGAGGTTTTGAGTGTTTGTGGTATACCTGCATATTCCTCATTCCCTCAAGACTTTAAGTTGTTGTCAGCTAATCTCCACAAGCAGGATCACTGTCTTTAACTGAACAAGAAAATACCACATGAATAATATGCATATTTCAAAAATGAACTGATTCTAAACAGTACATATTTTTTCCCTAAGCCACCATCTAACTTTTTGCAGTCCTATGTGCCAAGTGTTGCACATCAGACAAAAACCTCCTCTAGGGATGCTCAGCATAACCGTCTATTGAAATTCATTATATAATTAATATAATATTAAGAAAAAGCAACTACAACACAGTAATTGAAATGAAGAAAACAAAAACAAAAAAGTTAGGTGAATACCAAGAAAGAGCAGAAAACTTCTAGATATTCTGAAGCCCCACACAAAACTTACATGACAAACAAATTTCTGAATTGTTTTCCATACCTCTATCCCCTTTCTGTTGAAGAAAAAGCCTTGACAGCTGTATATATACAACAGGGGAACTTATTGCAATGAGTTAATCTGTTCTCATGGCTGATTCCTGCCACCTAAACTGCACAAGGATTAAGGCCACCTCTGCCATTCTGTTGCAGAATCTCTTACACACTCTATACACATATATTGAGAGAATATATCTTAAATACAGGTTGCCTAGAGAGAAACAGCTCAACTACTAAATCTAACTTTCACAAAGAACTGACAATTTTTAAGACTACAATTTTAGTATTTTAAAATGTAGTAGCTACAGAGACTCTTTAGAATGCTATTTGACCTTTCCTTGTTATTTCTAAAGTGTGAAATGTTTATTCTTGATTATTTATTCATTAGAGGAGAAAGAAAGAGAAGCCAATTTTATGTCGTATGCTTTGAAGCTAATCTTTACTCCCATGAAGAGCCTGGGAGTTTGTAACTTTCATTTCAGGCAGTTGCAAATGAAAATCTGTATCTAGGCATTCGTATCATGTTCATCACAGTCCTATCTGGGCAGCTAAACTAATTATATCATTCCAGCTGATACTGTAAATATTGGCTCTCTCTAGTATTAACTTTTCCAATTCAAGCTGCACCAGCTATTGTAACATGAAGTTACAGGAATATTTTAGCGAAGAGATGCATCTTACATTTAGTTTCAACAATACATGTTATTGTCACAGGCGTATGATGACAGATTCAGGTGATGAGCTGAATAAACATTTAAAGAGCAAAGTAAATTCTCATGTAATTTTCATAGCAGTATCAAAGAATAAAATGCAGAGAGTTCTCTAAGTGAAGTCATCTCAAATACACAGTACAAGACATGAAATCCAGAGGACTTGCTGTGGTGTTACAGCAATACTTCAAGAAAGTACTCTGGTAATAGAGTAAATACAGATTTCTGGGCACTTAGGTACTAATCCATTTTCTTCTGTCTCTTGGTCAAATTTCTTTTCAGCACCATAGGTTAAGCAATATTTTCAATATTTAGATCCTTTCTTTGCCAGTGGCCAGAACTGAGCAGAACTTTGTAACACACAGACCACAGCTTAGTTAATGTAGCACTTGCTGTTGTGCTTCTAAAAGCCTCATCAAATGAGGAATTGTACTGTGTATGGATGACCAAGGAAGAAGAAAAGTGACATTCCCTTCCTTCATTTGGGTTACTGAAATTTTGCCAAGGCCTCCAGCACTTGAATTTAAATATTTAAAACATGAGAGTTTCTCTCTGCCCTAACTAAGCCTCCTCATAATGTTACATTCCCAGCTGGAATGCCACATGAAGGCTGTGCTCACCATACAGGAGGTTACCTTCCCAATTACTATTCAAGTGTCCCACTGAGATTCCTGCTCAAACGGTTTGTGTACGTGCATGTGGGTCTGCTTTCAGTTGAACTGCATTGAGAACAATTCTACCTGATAAATTAAAAGAAGTAAAAATAAAGTCAATGACCTAGCAGCAGCAATGCTTAAACAAACAAGTTATGCAAACACAATCCAGCCATCCTTTGCTTTAAGGAGTTACCATAAGGTTAAACAAAAAGGCATTTGGATGAAACTTGTGATTACTACAACAATGTCCATTAACTTAGTTTCAAACTGATCTTGAATGCCAGGGTACACAAAGCCAAGAACACAACACTTGATCCCTGGAGCTGCAATGGTTCAACAGGAAAGACGTTACCTACTAAGACCCAGGATAACATGTGCCTTTTTGTTCAGCTGCATCCCAGTCATGGCTTAAAATTGCAACAGAAGATGAGAAAATGAAGGAAGAAAAAAGTTTCTTCAATTAATGGTATAAGTAGAAAAGATCGATCACTTTGAAGACCAACCTCTGAGACTGGAAAAGAGGATAGAAATGGAGAAAAAAGGACAGGCAGGAGAAAAAGTAGAGTGAGCAGATAAAAAAAGTTCAGACGATACAGAAAAATCTAGATGTCAGAAGTAATCTTAACAGCTCATTAGATGTTTAGTTTTCTTTTCAAACTTCTTTTGGAGTAACAAACCTGCATATTTGTTTATCCTCATGCGTTGCTATACCAGAGCCAAATTGCTCACTCATGTAGCATACAAGAACATCATCCATTTCTCCATTTGTGGCACGCTTGTGCACTGGGATTTGGAGGCTTTACCATCAGATCCTGCAACCCAGTATGTTGGTAATTCCAAAAGAGCTACAGAACACTGGGCATGAGAGACTACACGTGGATGTCAAATCTGCCACCAGTCTCCAGGAGTCCGGGGAGGACACTACTGTGGCAAATTAGTGGGGAGAATGCCTGCAATCATGAGGGAGCACATGCAGTCACTAGTGGAACTATCATACTTCAGTGCCAAGGGCAACCTCAGAACAACTCTGCCTGTATCATTTTCCTGTCAATACAATGGTTCCTTCTTCTTCAGCTCAGTTTCTTTCCCACCTTGTATTGCTGTCACAACTTTCTTTAGCTTTTCTAACAGTTCTCATAGGACAAAATGTTTACTGAAATCTTGACAGAAAAAATGTAACTTGACTTTATCTAAGAAAATCAGTCATTATATCTAATATAAGTATGACATTCATATCACACAGTATTTTCTTCTATTTAGAGCCAAGATCATCTTGCATTTTTTTTTCACTTTAAAGTCCACTGAAGAGCGTACCAGTTCTTAGGCAGTAACAGCTCTCTGCACTAGCTAACTATTAAGGCAAAGTTATGTGCATGGCAATGGCACAAAATACACACTCCAAATTAATCTCACACATTAACCACTACCAGTCAGCATTGCAGATAACCCTGAACAAGCAAGCACCATGGAAATACTGCAGAAGTTAAGCCTACCTTGGAGAGCAATACTGTTTCCAGCAATGCTGCATGTCCACATGGAGCCTTGATCCCAACAGTCATTTCAAGATGATTTAAATTGATAGAAGCAACACAGAAGTTACAAATCTCTTGTAGGAAGAAACTCACATGCTTTGCATTCTAATGGATGAGAAAAAGTACCCAATCTTGTACCTCAATCATCTCTATCTGGCAGGGAGCACAGAGTACACCAAGATCTCCAAGAAAAGCTGCAGATGAATTTCAGTGTTTGAAGAGTTAATTGGCCAGCACTGACTAGGCCACTTTTCTGCCTACAGAGATCACATTAGACACACAAGCTCCAAAAATACAGTGTATGGTTTGGATTAGCATTGCTCAGGTTGGCTGCTCTCCCCTGGCTTCCTTCCCTTCTGCTCTGACCAAGTAGAAAAAAATTAAAAGCCCCATGATATATATCAAGATCCCTTTCTATTATGTATTATCCCTGGTCCAGAATAAAACAAACTTTAATGCACAAAGTCCTTTATCTTGCTCCCTCACTTTACTGTACCTACATGACACTCAAAAAATTGCAAGTGATATGAGCTAAACATTGTACTTCAGTAACAGGTAGTGAATGAATAGCAACATACAAATCTCTTCCTGAACATTTTTATTCCTGAGGATTTTTTTGTAAGTCTGAAGTTAACTACAATTTTGTACGGTTTTAAATACTAACTTAAAAGGGGTTTTGTGCTTTGCAGTCTTGAGGTTTTGTTGGCTTTTTTTTTTTTTGAGGGCTTCGTGTTGGTTTGGTTTTTTTAAAATGTGAACTAAAACAGAAATAAAAAACAAACCCAAAAAACCACACAGTAAAAAGTTACAAAACCATACTTGAAAATGAGGGAACTGATCTTCAGAAAGAGCTCAGCATCTGCTACTCTTATTCTCTCAAGAGATCGAGCCAAAAAGATTTGAGAAGTTTTTACTGCCAGATCTAAATTTCATTCCACAGGCACAGGATCAGGTCTTTAATCCTTTACTTAACCACAAAGAACTGTGCAGAGCAGTTTAGTTCTTCCAAAACAACTGATAATATCCTAAATGCTGAAAGCAGAGTACTTTCCAGTATAAGCCAAATCCTGCATATTTTACTTTTAAGTAACGCCACAGCAGATGCAAAACCAGTAGGATTCACACTGATGTTTTCTAGGAAAGAAGAAAATCTCCAAAAAAACACAACCCATGCTTTAGAAGCAGCAGACAAATAAAAAACCAGTTTAATTCTTGTACTGAATTAAACTGCATGTATAACATTATGTTTATACATTTAATTTATTGCTTTAGGATTTAAGATTCTTGCATTTTTGCACCCACATCTATTAATATGCACCATGAACTGCCTTTTCACAATTTTAGCAGCTACATTTAGGTGATGGTCCCCCAACCCAATTCTCTTCCTTTTTCAGCTTCACAGCATTCCAGTGAAAAGAAAATGTTCAAGGCAAGCAAAACTCCTTTCCCAGCAGAGGAACTGTTGCATTTTAAAGGCTGTTTATATCAGCACTGGGCAAGAAAAACCCAAGCAGCATAGGAAGAAACAGATGTAGAAACAGTATTCAGACATACTCTCAGAATATACAGCAAGGGTTCTCTCTTTTCGCAGTGCAAAAAGCACTCAACAGTGACTGCAGTTTCAAAGGGGCATATTAGGAGGCCCAAAGTGCTCAAAATGGTAAAAGCAAAAACTTCTTTGAGATTGCACCATGAAAGTCCACACCACACACAAATGTCTCTGTGGTCCAATTCAGTGGGATTTGATCCAAGTTCATTTTCTGGGATTTAAATGTCCTCTGACAAGGCTTAACTGTGCAACTCTGATTGTGCAAAAGTCCTTAAATAAACTAACTTTAGTTCTTACTATATGTATGTACATGCTAAAGCTCACTAATCAGAGGTCCTGGGACATCTGATAGACTGAAGTACTCAGATGGACAAAAGTAGATCTTCTCTTGCAATTTTAATAGCTACAATGGTTTGAAAGCAACGGTATTTGCAAGACTATCTGAGTTATTCTATCAAATCATGGAGAACTTTTTGTTGTATGAGCCATAAAAGCTACAGAATGTTTGCCAAAACACAGACCAAGGTTATCTTGCAAACAAAAAAAGCTTAGAAGAAAACAACTCTTTTCATATGGTGAAAGTGTATGAAACCAGGAAGCTTCTGAGTATCACACTTACAAAGGGATGCTTCATGGAGGTTCATAAAGTCAGTATAATTTGACAGTCAATAGGCTCTTGCCAAGGCAGAACTACTGCTGGTTTAAACCAACACTCTCATTTACTAGGAGACTTGACTAGATAAACAGAAGCAAGTCTCTCACATTTTTCATATCTGAGTCTCACATGACCTTTTGAAAGTTCAGCTGAGATCTGAAACAATCCATATGACTACTCTCCAAATACAAGGGGAGCATTTCATAAATGTGCCTGCAGCTTTTGAGACCAAGATGCTCCAGTCTAATAATGGCAATTGGCTACTTCCAACCTCCAGGATGGTCAAGGTTGGAGCTCATAAGAATATTTTTCTTTCCTTTTAATGAGATTTATTACATGAGAAGAAACTTTGTACCATACAACACCAGATACGTTATTCAGATTAAGCAGAGAGTGAGAATCCCCACATGATCCCGTAGAGAAAAATATGAATGTATCCACTCAGCAGGAACACAGCTACGCAGCTTCAAGACACTCACAACTTCTGACACACACAGAGTACAAATGGCAGCACACTGGACTTTACAGAGGTTCTAAGTCATTTATTAACCTTCACCAGCCACTCAGCTTGCATCAACCTGCTCCAGCATTTGTCAGCAATTCATTAAACAGGACAGACAGGAACCTGACTATAAGACAAGGAGAAATGTTTCTACTTCTTACAATTCCCGAAGTAGAGCCCCAGCAGTGGTCTTTGTACTTGGCTGCCATACACGTGCTCTGGCTCTCGTACACCCAGAGCCCCTGATCACAGGTAAGGCAATGCCAACAGGACACTTCCAGGATGACCAGATCCATGAACTGTGTACATCTGTCTCTGCCTCCTCACCCAATTCAGACAGGACCTCTTCTACAATCTTTCACATCTCTTAAGACAGACGGAGTGATTCTTATAAACCAACCTGGAACATCTTCTGTGCCCTAAAACATCTTTAGATGATATGTTAATATGTCTTTGTTTCACCCAATCTTCCAGTATTTCTAATGTGCTTGCAACTGTGAAATCTAAAGATAGAATCATGAACTCTGATTTCCCCTCTCACCTGGATAAGGGAGGCAAAAGATACCTTTCCCCCACTGAATCCTTTTTCAGTTAAAGTGTGCTATGAAAAGACCCAGCAGCACTGGAGTTTGACATTCATCCTCACTTAAAACTAAAATCTCTAAACAACATATACTTTAGATATCAGTAAAACAAAACTAAACTTAATTGCAAAACATCCTTATTATTCAAACTCCAGTAACTTTTATAAAGCAGAAATACAAGTGCCACAAGTTGTTGCAGTCTGTAAACTCAAAGACTATAGAGATTGAAAGACCACTGAAGTAATCTTAAATGGCATTCAGAATTCTGCCAACACTATGTTTTTGCTGCAGAAATCCTAGGTTCATGCTCTTCAAGGTGGATTTCAAGTGCTAAGGAGCAAACAGTACTAACTCAATTGGATAGTGAACTGTTTGCTGTGTCAAAGCTTTTTGCCAAACACATATATATAATTTTTCTTTTCGCTATATGGATAATCAACCCCAGATGGCAATTTACATAGGCAAAGCATAAAGGAATCCATGCACTGCTGGTGCTCTCAGCCTCAATCAGAGCAAGCATGGGCGTTTGAGAATGTCACTGTTTATTTTTAATTGCTGTGTCCCTCCTTTGTGCAGGTTCAAGCGGTCAAAGATGTCGAAGTCCATTAGTAGAACTGGAAGGTGATGCCACTTCATTTGGTGAGAGGGTTCTTCAAATTTAAAAAAAGCAGCTGGTTTGTAATGTCCCTAAATGCCCAGCGGGTACCAGCTGTCAATCTCAGTTACCATTGGGTCAGGGCAAAAAAAGGTCAGAGAGAGTCATAAACCACAATGTGTTGTGAAATGTGCTTCCTCCGTTACCTTGTAGGCCTGAGAAAGGTTTGACCTTTCATAGGTATCCTAACCCAGCTCTGCATGATGCTGGCAGGGGTAAGTATAACACACAGCTCAAACTTACAAACATTGCTTCCTTTTACTGTGCCTTGGTTTCATACCTGTGCAACATGAAGGTGAATGCCCACAAGTTGCTAGTGCCAAAATACAAAACTCTGCCCACCGCTATTATCATTCAGAGGCACGGACACATCTTCTATTTCACACATAGCAGAGGAAGGTTTAGTTCATTAACAGCAACTGGAAAAATAACTAAAGCTTTGAGGGAAGTTGTTAATGCCATAAGAGCCAAGTGATCTGGCTTTTCTTTGCAAATGAGCTGTTTATCTGCTAAATTGTGTCACTTCAGTGACTACTCTCCCAGTCACCTGGGAACAAACTCCACTAAAAAAGTCACACTTAAAGCCTTTTCCACTGTCCTTTTAAACACCCATTTACAAGTTATTCACTATTTTTTTGTCATTTCCTCCTTCATGCGGATTCTCAAAAAGCAGACTTATTTCTAAACATATTTCTTCAAAACATTCTTGGACTGTACATGAAAAGCAGAATTGTCATTTACAGATATAATCTCGTGATGCATTCTTTCTTTGCAAGAAATAATTACTCTGCCCTGTCTCTCCCATCTCCTGGAGCACAAAATGACAGGAAGTTTGGCCAGTGCTATGCCAAAAAGAAAGCAGTGAACTCGCTATGCAAGGCCCTGTTTGGGCAGGAGCCATCTCACACTCCTTGCACTCCTAACTACTTGTCCCTCTTTGGACCCCGAGCACAGGCAGGCCCAGGACTGAAAACAGGACACAAAATAAAAGGAAAGAACACTGGCAAGTGGAAACCAGGAGAGGTTGAAGCTAGAGCTACAATCCCAGCAAGCATATTCCCTGCAGGAATTGAAAGCATGGCTCCCAAAATAGGCTGCATGCCCCAAGTAAGAATATGGATAGTGAGGAACTCCACTGGGGAAGCAGAAATGACAGAGTACATATCATACAAATCACTTCTATGCAAAGGACAATACAATATAAACTAGATGGCCACAGGTATCACTGAAGAGGCTGGCCAGAAACAAATAGTCAGCTATCAGCCAAATACTTCAGGTGAAATCAGAATGCCTCATTAATCCTTCACTTGTCCAAACAGTACAGTCAAAAATGACAAAACAGCACGTTCACTCAATGAAATAGTAAGGTCCTTACAGTAAAATGACTTGTAGATAATACTGACAGCATCAGAAGAGTCCCATCCAGGCTTGTTAGGTCAAAACTTGCCTGCTCACAGAATGTAATCAGCTGGGTCCCCTTTGAAGTGATAACTGCAAAATACTCCTCAAGTCTTGATTCATTTTAGGCAATTAATACTAAGGGAAAATCAGAGCAGTGCAAATGAGCATCTGTGAAATAGATTTCACATGATGCAAGCCATAAGTCACTTTGTTTTCTTTTAAAGGATGAATATATTTTAAGGAAATTAAATAGTAACAACAGTTGAGCAGTTCAAAGGCCATTGAAAGGTCTCTTTGACTTTCTACAGGCTCTCCAAAGAGCCCAATGGCAGCAAGCCACCTACTGCATCCCAGCAGTTCTCTGAGAACATGCTGACACCAATTAAAGCCTCAGCAAACAAAGAGAATGTGCATCAAGCATTTCAATGCCCTCTTCTTGTCATTTCCTTTGCTTTCAGACATTTCTGGAAGCCTACCTACCTGGATTCTTCTGCAAACCTTCTCACTGCAGCATATCTCAAATGAAAGTAACCTCACTCAAACCTTGTTCAGTCCTTAGGCACTTCCCATCTTGGAAACATGCCCACCTTGCTTTTCTGAATTTGAAAGCCGAACATGCTAATCTAGACCAGTCTTCCCTTCATCCAACTAAATTATTGAGCAGGTAACCTTACTGACTGCCTTATTTAAAAGTCACTATGCCTCTTCCTGTTATAAGCTGGGTTATAATAGAGTACAAAAATAAAAATTGAAAATAATTGAGTAATTTCAGATTGGAAGAGAACACTCTCTTCTTTGTTGACTGTCTCTATCAGGAAAACCAGGGGGAATGAAAATGAGAGACTCACCTTCAGGGCAGGAATCTCCACATTGTCACCAAGGCTAACAGAGCCAGAAAGAATAGTCCCTGTCATCACTGTGCCTTGACCCTTGATAGAAAAACAGTGGTCAACTGCCATAAGGAAGTGTCCCGAGGGGTCTCTTGACGGCAGGTAAGCCTGAGACTTCAAGACCTGAAAAAAAAGATAAAAGCAGCACCATGCCTGGGTGAAAAGTCATGACAGCAGAAGGCAAGCAAGCGGATGATTGATTGAACAAGCTTGCAATTCTACTGATTTCAGGCATCTCCCCATAAGCTTAGAACTCACCAATGTCAAATTAACTGTGTGTGCCATGGAGGAGACACACACTTAGCAGCAGGAACAGTTCGATTTTCTGCCTTAGAAAGATTTGGTGCTGCACATTTAGCTTGGTTAGCAAAACCTCACTGGCGATAAAGTTGCTGCCAAACTCAATATAAACACTGCAGCAAAGCAAAGAGAAAAAAAAAAAATAACTGTACGTGTGTCATCTCCCCCTTTTTCCCCCCTCCCTCAAAAGTACAATTTTACAGTGTGTTTTGCTACTTCAGCTTTTTTGGATTTTGTGAAAATGAACTTATGTACAGATATTAGTGCCCCATAAAGCCCATCTCTGCCTCCCTCCCAGAAAAACTATAATACTGAGTTAAGTTTTCAAAGTCAACTTCCCCTTCAGATTTCTGTTAGCACTTCTTGAAGGATCAATCCACTAAGAAAAACTACAGAAGTACCATTTTCTAGAGAAATTCTCTGAGTTTAGCATTTTTCTTTTGCGGACAAGTACTATGTTTCTTAAAAATATCATCAGACAAAAGATTTTAATTATAGAAAGGCAGTCATGTACTCAACAGTGCTTCAAAGGAACTGGTTCACTCCTGTCTCAAATCACTTTTGACCTCTGTCTCTGTCATACCACCTGCATATACACTTGGTATTGCCTTTAACATCTGTTTTTAAGGTCAAAAACTGCAGCTCAAGCCCAGGTTGCAATAGTAGAACAATGGAGAGTCTCTTAGGAAGGACAGAAGGGATAACAGCTTGAAGTGCAATGCCAGGGCTCACGCAGCATTTGCCAGCTTGTCTAATATTAGGCCTCAGTTGACAAAACAGCTGCAATGGGTGTTTCCTTCAAAGGTTTTAATCCTGGGGAACATCCCAGTAAATCTAACAAGAACCAGATGAAGGCAGAAGTAAGCACTTGTGTATCTCCTCATCTCTAGAAACTGCTGTGGGCAGATCAGTTCTGGCTAACTCTAGTCTAAGGCCATACTACATGCCATCCCCACACCCAGCCTGAGTGACACAAGCCTGGGAGGTGACACAGCATTCAGTACTCAGCAGCCCTGTCGAATATCCTGCCTTTATACAAACCTGGGTGCCCAGGGCCAGACATCCCAAGATTTTTGATGACTGATGCTGCACCTTAACTTCAGCAATTTACAAGTACTTTAAACCTGGCAGCATCCAAATCAGAATGTGACAAGTCTTCAAAGAATGATGCCTTTGTTTTGAGATTATTTTCTGCTGTCTGAAGTAACAGTGGCATCCCTCCAGGGCAAAGATGTTCCTTTCCCTAAGCTAATAACAGAATGGGTGACAAGCCTACTGCAAGCTACAAACTGCTCTCAGTTATTTTAGGTGTCCTGCCCTTCACAGTATAAACTTCATGCCACGTAACTAAGGGTTTTGAACATCTGAGAATGGATACTTTCATGTTATTATTATGTTCTTCAGCGAGTACCTCAATTAATTCTGAAACACCCAGTGGATTCTCAGACTCTGGGGCTTCTGGTCCACCAGGCTTTGCTGCAACAGCAACAATAGGACACCCAGAGAACCTGAAAGAGAGAAAGACTTTCACCATTAGACCACAGATCTCCTATATGTGTCAATATAAAGAACTTCCAAGCTCATCCAAAGGCTAGGAAACTCCCTCAAATTCCAGTTTATCTGCTCCTCCCACAATGTGACCAACTGACAATTTCTTCTTGAATTACCAGCAGATCAGCACTACTGGACTTCACTATGAAAGCTTCAGTCCTGTTCCACATTAGCTACTGATTCAATGCTGTAACAGTCAAATGCAAGATTCAGTTTATTTCAGAAGCAGAGGTCTGCTGTTACCCAGTCTCAATGCAGTGGTTTGCATCCAAAGTCATTTTACCTGGAGACTAGCACATTTTTAACTTTCATTAAAACAATTATAATCCTAACTGTAAAGTCATAACCTTCAAAAGAGGAGCCAAATGCAAGATACCACATGATGACTACCTGAGTCTGCAAGATCTGTAGACAACAGAAAGATGTGAATCTACTGAAATCAAAGCCAGCAAAATTCACAAATCTCAAACATGCAAAGGTTCAGAGAGGAAGAGTACAGCCAGCTGACCTCAGTTTACCTTTTATCCTACAACCAGTTTTATTCTTCAAGTCCTTAACTTACAGCAGATTTTCTTTTTTTTTTTACAAATTCAGTCAGCAGACTTAACTTTTGCTCCCTAAAATACAACCTAGTGTTGGTTATTGCCTTTTTACAAAAATCAGGATTAACCACATAAAATATATATTAAAGTAATGGAATAATAATCAGTAATTACACCAAAAAGTAACTGGTTCTCATAGGTACTTAATTCTTGCAACAGAATGAGACCAAAATTTAGTCATCCCCTTGACACCCGCCCCCCACTGATTTTCTCTCAAAAGGAAGCAAATTGGAGGGAAGAGACAGTGCCTTACTAAAGAAGAAATGTTAAGTTCTGTCAAGGGAGCTCACTCAGTGACCCAGCTGTAATCAGGCACATAAGGTATTTTCTTTGTTTACACGCCATAAGCCTGAGGCATCTAGGGACTAAAACAAAAATGTGCACTGAAAATTCCTGTGATTAACTAGAAGTCTTTTGGAAATTTATTTTCACACAAGTATTTCAGAGCGCTGTACTGCAATAAACAGAAATTTATGCTGAACCAGATGCTTTACTCTTCTTCCCATACACCAGAACAAACTGGAGTAATTGTATACTGCATTTCAAGGCACTTCTAAACATGATCCAGCCCTACTGAAACTCTTACTCCATCACACCAAATCTCTCAGCAGAATTTAGATCCTGCTGGACAAACAGAAAAGCTGACAATTTTTTTTTTAAATTTTTTTTTAAAATAGAAATTCCATTCATAGAGACAGTTTGCATTTAGTTTTGGTATCAATTCACAGAAAACCAAGTTTTGATTAGATCAATCTACAAGTATCAAACTATTCAAATATACAACAGTTACTTTCCTCTGCCCTTTTTTTTTTTTTGCCTTCCATACAATTTCCTGACAACACTGCAGTAATTTCCCAGCATTTGCCAGCATTGGTGGCAACATCGACTCTACAGCTGCAACAGCCTTCAGCTTTGCTTGCTGCTATGGAATTGCACATACACACCTGTGTGTGTAGTGAAAATATATCAACAAGTTGATAGTATCAAATAGTATCAAACTATTTTAAAAAACCAAAAAAACCTCATTGCCATGTGTTTGGGGTTAGAGGCAAATAGTATCAGCATATATCCTGCTAATAAGAATAGTTTAGAAATAAAAAAGCATTTAAAAACCACATATTTGGAGATTCAAAGTCAAGTGGGAAAAAGGCTATTGAAACTCCACACGCCCAAGATGCAGCAGGACAAGCACTTTGCACTCACGCCCAGGTCAGCAGTGCTTTCAAAGCACCATCAAGCACAGACTGCACGTACAAAAACTGAATTTTGGTTCTCTCTCCTCTGTACTCTGAATCCTGTTCCTTAGAGTCTTCAGCTCAAAATGTGACCCAATAGTTACGTCCCCTTATATCCCTGAGCAAAGCAAAGATGTGCTGCAGTTTCTGTAACCACTAAAAAAATAATGTGTGTATATTTTAACTTCCCACTTCAAAACAGCCACATTTCCACTCATGAATTTCCCTGCAATTCACTCATTACATACCTCAACTAATGTACCTAAAGAGGGCTGACAAATACTGTGCCAGCCAGAGCCACATGACATTATATAAACTTCCATCATTCTGCTTTCCCTGGTTGGGGCAATCACATGTGTCATCGTCAGTTAAGGAAAATTCCTAACACTTTCTTTTTCTGTGGAGTGAAACAGACTTGAACACCATAACAAAAATTGCAAGCCCACAAGCTAAAAAAAAAAAACCAACAAAAAAACCCTCACCACAAACAAACAAAAACAACAACAAAAAACCCCACCACCAACAAAAACCCACCCAGAAAACACCCACCCCCACAACAAACGAAACTAGCCATTCACACACCCAACAATTCTTCACCTGGATATTTTGGCTTAGTATTATCCTATCTGAACTCCAAGCAGCTTTTAAACCGAAAAGCTTAATTACAGGAAAATATTTCTCTACACATGATTCTTGCAGATATTTGGAATTGCACCTGAATTTCCGTAAATCTTTTCACTCTCTTCTCATCATTTTTGCGAAATGTGCCAGTATGTTCAGAAGCACACTGGAAGGGAAATGTCGGTATTTTTGTTAAACATTTTGTTACAAGTTACCTGTTAGTATTACTGTTCACTTACTTGGTATTTTCCAAGGTCTTCTGCATTTTCTTAGTCATCTTCTCAATGGCACTCTGTCTCTTCCCCTCTGGAAGGAGATCTATTTTGTTCAGAACTACCACCATCTTCTGGCAGGCAATTTGCCCAATTACCAAGCACTCTGCTGACTGTGTCTGCATCCCTTTTGTCACATCTATCACAAGCATCATTAAATCGATAATCTGGGCACCTGGAGGAGAACTCAGAGTCAGTATTGCCACAGCATAAAAAGATTAAGGATCATTTTCTCAAATAGTCTCCATTTTAAATTGTCAGCATATGTACAAATGCCCAGAAAGACAAACAAAACACACGTCACAGTAAGCACTGAATGCCACAGCTCTTTTGAAATTAAGACCTTGGGAATTTAAGCTATTATAAGCTACGATCGGGTCATAAAAACCAGGGAAGAATTTGATAGTTCAAGTCTAAAGCTGTTATCACTGCATTTAAAAAATACTAAGAAAATTAAACTTGCAGCAACACAGACATGACATTTGCCTCAATTAAAAATGATAATCTAAGCAGCTAAGCAAGAATGTGATACAGCCAAAGAAACACACAGCAACACTGCAGGGAGTTGCACACTCAGAGCAATCCCAACAAGAGCCAACTACGTACCCTATAAAAACATCCACAAGCCTCAGTCCCTACCTGCTTCCCACCATTTTTCTTTCCAAGTCCAAAATTTGATAAAATAAAAAGAGTGATCACCACGACAGACGGGTTTATCCAAAGTCTAAAGAAATTCTTGAATCCCTTAAAGTTAGGAAGAGGCAATTTAAAATCTGCAATATATCATCATTCACTCCCAATTCAGATCCATATAACTTGAGCATGTAATTTCAAGCACAGGAACAGAGATCTGTGAAAAACAGATCTCTTTGTGGAAAAGCTCCTAAATTCTAGGCTGAAGTTACCTATCATGCTTATGGATTATTTTTATTTTTCAAAGCATTGTTGTCATGAACCCATAATCTTTGATTGAAGCAACCTGAATTTCATGGATTTAAATTAGTTTTCAAGGAAGCTTTTGATGAACACTGGGCCTTCCATTAATTACATTCAGAATTTTCTTGCTTCATTTCAGGTAACTGAAATACTCTGAATACCAAAATAGAAAAGTGCAACAGACTTAAATGTCGAGAAAGTTTAAACATAAAGAAAAACAAAATCTAAAGCTGAACTACCAGAAAGCCATATGCCAAAAAAAGCACATTTTGAAAGATGATAAAAGCTAGAAATCATGTAAAATTCCAGCATTCTAACTTAAGTGCTTTTAATATTTGCCTTAAGATCAGAAGAACAAGAAATCAATACAACTGCTCCTTGTTCCTTGGCCCTCTCCACTCTTCCCCTTGCCTTTTTTTTGTTTTAAAGGCTTTTACAATGGTTGTGACAACAGCTACCCTTGTTCCTAATTCCCATGAACTCAGGATAGGAAATCATTCTGAGGTTGAAGTGCATGGGTGAATGAGCGGGTGGGAACTACAGCAAGGAAAAAAAAATTATGGTTACAAATGACTATTTCAACCTACCAGAGCTTTCATCTTGTAATAATGAATGTTAAGCCTTTCAGAGCACTAGTTGGATAATTATGATATTTCCAGTGCTCCTGCAGAATTTTCTGCAATCATTTCAAATATTTCTGCCTGAGAAAGTGAAGATGAGCTTTATATCTTCAAAAGTAGTTTGCATTTTTATTGTTTCGGGAATTGTATTGATTTAGAGCCTGCTTAAATTGCAGTACAAACATCATCAAGACTGTACAAAAGGCTCAGACTTTATACACCACCCAAGTGCAGACCTAAAGGTCAGAAACCAAGGGAAACAAATGGCATGAAAATAGTTTGAGTGGGACAAAGCACTTAACAATCAGAATGGATGCACTTTTGTGAATAGTTACAGCAGGGCTGTTTTAAACTTAACTATAAACTTAAAATATTTTGTATTACACTATTCTACACAGCTGACATCCTCAATATGAATGGGAATAAATAATTAAAACCAAACCATCAATTCCAATTCTTTATTAATGCCATAAAAAGGACGGTCTGGTAACACAATAATGCTGCAGCTTGAGTCTTACCAAACATTACTGCGACTGCTAAAGCGCAGCAATCCTCATACTCCAGAACTAAGCCAAAGCAACCAGAACCAAACCTGGCCTTGAAAAGGGCAACTGATAAGATGCATTACGTACAGTGTGGTATCTCTCCCTCCAAAAAAACCACAAAATCTGCACTGAACTGTAATATGTAGTTTCAGTAAAAGGGGCCACTTTACCTTGAAACTCTAAATCAACTGCTTTGAGTGCATTTGTTATAGAGCAAATGCTTGCAATTCCTGTATTTATGAATCTATTAGCAACACTTTAAAAGAGCCATAAAAATCATCAACCCAGTTGCTAGAAGGTCGAGAATGTCTGCCTCAGGACATTGCATAGAAACGAGAAGATGAACAAAGAAAAATAACTGTACAGTCCATGGAAAAACTCCAGAAACACCAGAACACGCACCATGACACTCCAGACAAAAAATACTTCAAGTCAAGGAAGCAGCAGCACCCACAAGTTCACAAACACTGTTGGCACAATTATTGCGCCTCCTCTGAAGCCCCAACGTCCTGACTGGCCACAGCTCCTAAGAGATGGCACAAGATGGGACAGAAGGCATGGCAGGCAGAGCTGGTACACGAGCAGGGTGGGAAGCTGCTGCCCTTCAAAGGAGTCACGGAGCCAAGGCAAAGATCACGACAGCACTGACAGAAATACTTGAACTGCATTCTCCCCGAGGCATGAGGATGTTTTGTAATGTTTTGTACGTGTCTACTCGTGCATATAAAGGCAGGAGTGCTCAGGTTTACAGGACCCTTGAGCAACAAGGCAAAAAAATAATGCTAAAATTTAGTTCCTCAACTTTACTCTTCGAGCTGTTTAATAAACCATCTTTGACAATTCACCTTCTTCCCAATCCCCCATCTTCTCCTACACAGTTTTACATTTTGTTTTATTCTAGAACCCATTTCCTTCACTGCCCATCATCAATGCATAATAGTTCATTAAATACTAAAACAAAATCATCTCGCACACAGAGAAGTGTACAAGGATTCACCAGCGTCACATTTCAAATCAGGAAAGTTGGCAGGTTATTTGTGCCAAGATGACAAAACTGTAACACAGCCTCATCTACCATGGAACACCTCATTCAGTACATTTTCTCCATATAAATGGTAATAGCAGACAGAATATGTTTAACTTTATACTCACTACTTAAATAATCTCTAGTTAACAATCAGCTCACTATCATATCAGAGTTCAGTCAACAAAAGGAAAAATATTTCTGAACTACTTTCGACAGCAGAATAAGATTTAACTAGGAACAGTGAAGTGAGGATGGATTACATGAGCATTCTCATTAATACAATCTCACTTGGAAAGACTCCAATTGGGGCATAAAAATACTACAGATATAGTATGTGGAGACTCCAAAACCAGTAACAAGAATAAAACAATGTGAAAATATTACTCACACCTGCACTATCTGACAACAAAATGCCAGCTATGGGTTCTTGTGCAAAATGGAACAGAACTGAAAGAACAGAGAACTGAACTCCTCAAAAAAGGAGACAGAATATGGGCCTACACAGTTAAGAACAGCGATAGGGAAGAGATTATGGATGGTTTGAATATTCCTCAAGCCTTCAGAGCAAGAAAATGGCTTGAAATTGCTTTGAACAAAGCAGAGACATATGCAAAGGACAGGTCTGCATACAAGGAAGCACAGCAATCAAAAATATTTTATCTGCACTGAAGCAGGTCACACAGAATCAATGAAAGTTAAACTAAGATACTCAAATTATTTCTACTACAGAGAAAACAGGGGTGTAACCTTTTATTTGCCACTTCATCTATGAAAGACACATTCAAGAACATTTAGAAAGATAAATCCTGACGTGTGATTTCTCACTTTGCTTGAAAATGAAAGATCAATTATTGGAGTACCCTTTGTGTGATGACACACAGCTCAGATGAAGCCCTGTAAAAAGCAAATGAAATAAACCAGTTGTCATCAGAAAACACAAGGGGGTGGAGAAAGATGGGAATTATATTTCAAAGATAAGCAGCTAAACCACAGCAAAAATAAAGTAGATAGTCTGAGTGAAGAAAAACAAACAAGAAAGATAAAACATGAACTGAGAGATTCTGGATGACAGCCAGATACAGGAAAAACACAAGACCAGCAGCACAGCATCACAAAGACTGCAAGTGCCAGCTAAACCTGGAGGCAGCAGCACTCATTTGTACCACAAAAGTGACAAGGAACACAAAACTCAGAAAATAAGAAAAGCACCTTCACAGACAAGATAAAGTCCAGCTACTGCTTTGAACACACAACCCACACTTGCTCCTGAATTTTGAGGAGTATCTGGTTATAAAAAGTCATCAAGGAAGTAATTTACTACTCTTTACTCAGGAGATTAGTTGAATCACAGATGTCAGAGGTTATGACAAATTTCCAAAGAGCAGAAGGCAGCAACTCAAGCTTCCCTAAAGTGGCCATCAGCTCAATTTCTTCATGGGAAGAGCAAAAGGATACCACTTGCAACATCATTCCTAGCTAGCTCTCACTCTTGGATCCTGAAAGAGCTCATCAGCTGCTGCCTGAGTACACTGAAAAAGAATAGTATGCATTTTAAAAGTGTGTATTGATGAACTTTTAGTCTTTAGGAGAAAATTCACTGCATTCTCTACATTTGCATTATTTAGTATAATATAGCTTCAAACCCTTTGCTGAAACAGGAAAAAAAGCCTACCCAGAGTTCTAGGTAACAAGGCTGCAGACTTTCATCCCCTCCATCAAATTCATTCCTCATAAATGTGTTTAGTGTCACACACAATTAGTAAAAACCAGCTCTTACACCAATGTTCACAGGGAACCACCATGGGAGTACCCAACATTTCAGATGCATTTTCAAAAACAGTAGAGCACTATATAACTGCCATGCTTTATTCTGGAACAGAACATTACACCTTAAATAACAAACCCCCTTCAACCGCAATCACAGAGGCTGCTGCGGTTCTGTGTGTTACATGAACTCAAAACACCTTCCATTTGTGCAGCCTGTTGCACACTTGTAAATTTTATACCCGAACTCCCAGACTGAGCTGTGACCCTACAGCAAAATATAACATTAACATTAATTTAGAAAACGAGGACATTATTAGATCTAAGAAAACAAACAAACAAACAAACCCCCAAACACTTCAGCCTCATGTATTAGTTTATCTAACTATCAGTTCCAAAAATGTATTACTATTTTATTATACATGCACTGAGCCCACTTTCAGAACCATCCAGCTATAATCTCCAAGCACCAAATTAGCTACCAATTCCTTACTGAAAAGCCCACCCAAAAGGCATTTTCAATAAATAGGCAGAATCTCAATTGTTTTGTCTTTACCAAATGTAGATCAAGAATAAGAGGGCATTTTTAAGTTGTATTATTTTGGCAAGCATAACTAAAGTATTGCCTTAGATTCTCCATAATACATCAACATAAAGCTGATTTGGCTTTATATTGATGTGTCCAGGTCCCTGTGTGAACAAAGGGGAGGTTTTGCATGCCACACAAACATGCAACATAGGCACAGATTCTGACTGGTGGCTTCCTTAAGCTGCTGTGTCCTGTCCTGTTTGTGGTAATCTTTTTAGCTGTCTTTGCACAAACAGTACAACTCTTGTTCACAGGCAGCAAAAGGAAGCAGAAAATGGAATTTGAAATGTAAAAATAAAATAATTGTGGGCCATGGGCTATAATTTGATTTCATGCTCTACAAGGAAATGAAAGAGGACTTCCTTAAACATACTTTTTTTTTTTAAAATATGCTTTTTACCATGTTAGGATTTCCTCTAGTGTAGAAGAGAAAATAGGATTGTAGAAAATGTACTGTTCTCAAGTATCATTGCTACTCAGGGGCAAAGCCCTGTTTTAATGTGCACTTCCCATTCTGGGGAAGAGGAAATTCTTCAATTAATAAACCGGGTGGACTGAGGCGAGTTTTTAAGGTTTAATCAATTTCATCTGCACACGGGATAAAAAGACCAACTATTCTACCATTTTTACCTCCACTATTCCACTTTCAAAAAGAAGAAAAAAATGAAATCAATGTTTTATTTTAAATTCTTTGAGGTTAGTATGTCCTGTCTCAGGAAATATTGTCTATATCATGC